>JAOUWY010000062.1:23622134-23637446 GCA_025728095.1 Prietella phreatophila | reverse complement strand
CTGCCTCCAAGTGTTTCCGGAGCTCTTTCTGAGTGGTCCTTGGCTCTTTGGCTACTCTTCTGACTAGTCTTCTGAATGCCTGGTCAGTCATCTTGCGAGGAGCTCCTGTGTGTGGCCGGTTGATGAAAGAGTGATGTTGCTTCCGCTTGCGGATAATGGTCCCAATGGTGCGTACTGGAAGATTCAGAAGTTTTGAAATACATCTGTGTTCAATACCATCAATATGTATTGCAACAATAAGGTCTTGGAAGAGCTCTTTGTTTTTAACCGTCATTAGATGTTTTTTGTTGTCTCGATCTCGCCGGCAGATGGCGCTGCGGCAACGACATACACGGAGAGCTGAGAGCGCGCATGCACGGACCAGAGCGAGCACATGCTCATAGAGACTTTGTTTACAAAGAACATGTGCGTTTGTTTCTGTTTGGTTTCCACCCTTTTTAGTCATTGGTTGATAAGGAGTGTAATGATTGTTACCAGCTGTCAGCACTCAAGGTAATCACAGTTGTTATTTAAACACCTCGCGTTGCTGCGCATTTCACGCAGTATTATATACCGATTGATGTCATGGTGCCACGCGGTAATGTTACCATGTTCTGCTCTGGTTTTGTGTTTCATATAGCCATTTCTTGTTTCATGCCATAGTCCTAGTTAAATGATTGCCATGTCTAGTTCTCGTTTCCTGCCATAGTCCTAGTTAAAGGATTGGCATGTCTAGTTCAATGTGTAAATGTCCTAAGAGGTAGCTTTCCCATGTCTGGTTATAGTTTCGTGTTACATGCCTCAGTTCTACTTTTTGTTTAGACCTCATTTCCCGTTTCCTGTATGATTGACTTTAGTTGGAAATAAATACTTTGATCCTGCACTTACTTCCTGTTCCAGGCTAGTTTCCGAACACTTGTATGACACCCTGGTAACGAAAAGCCTTTTTACAGACCATCAATTTACTAACCCAGCTGGTATTCATTTGCACCAATAAGAGGTATAATTACTTTCTAACTACTTACGGATTTCAGCTGGTTCCTTGCCTTACCATGCCTTGGAGAACTGCTTTTTCTTAGTGTTCAATACTTTTTTCCTGTGTCATTCCACTTCATTACACATAACTTTATTTATGGACTTTAATGTTGTGAATTCCTTATATTTGCAGATTTCTTGAGTTAATACTGATGTCTGGTGAACATTTCATGTGAATGACCTCATTGGAAATATATTTACTGAATTTTTTTTATGTGTTCCATACTTATTTGTACACTGCCAGAACATTAAAACCACCTGCCTAATATTGTGTAGGTCCCCCCTTTTTGCTGCCAAAACAGTTCTGACCCACCGAGGCACAGACTCCACAAGACCTCTGAAGGTGTGCTGTGGAATCTGGCACCAAGACATTAGCAACAGATCCTTTAAGTCCTGTAAGTTGCAAGGTGAGGCCTCCATCATTCGGACTTGTTTATCCAGCACATCGCACAGATGCTAGATCAGATTGAGACCTGGGGAATTTGGAGGTCAACACCTCGAATTTTGTCATGTTTCTCAGATAATTCCTCAACACTTTTTGCAGTGTGGCAGGCACATTATCCAGCTGGAAGCAGCCACTGTCATTAGGGAATGCCATTGCCATGAAGGGGTGCACCACTTACCTAAACAATGTTTAGGTAGTTGGTATGTGTCAAAGTAACATCCACATGAATGCCAAGACCCAAGATTTCACAGCAGAACATTGCCCATCAGAACACTGCCCAGAGTATCACACTGCCTCTGCCAGCCTCCCCTCCTCCTATCCTGGTGCCATCTCTTCCCCAGCTGAGCGACGCACATGCACCTAGCATCCACACAATGTAAAGGAAAATGTGATTCATCAGACCAGGCCACTTTCTTCCTGTCACGAATGCAGAGACGGAAGCGGATGCACTTGCAGATTAAATGTTGTATAAGAGTTCAAACCAAACACAAAAGACACTAAGCATGTGAGCAAGGAAAATAACCATAAACCAATACTTAGGACATGGGAGAGCATGACGTGACAACCTGGGACAAATAAAGCCAGACACGGAATGCTGTACAAACTGTGACTAAATACACACAGGTGCTCGTTAACCGAGATGAGAGTCAGGTGCTTGCGGTCATGTGATATGCAGCGGTGCAGTGGGAATTGAAGTCCATGTTTCCTTCTGGAGATTCATAACACTTCCATTGCTCCATGGTACAGTTCTGATGCTCACATGCCCATTGTAGGTGCTTTCAGTGGTGGACTGGGGTGAGCATGGATAGTCTGACCGGTCTGCAGCTACGCAGCCCCATACACTTCAAGCTACAATGCACTGTAGCTTTCTGACACCTTTCTATAATAGCCAGCATGACAGGCTAGCCATGCTCTGTCACTTTTTCACCATCTGTACTTCCTTGACCACTTTTGGGAGGTACTAACCACTTCATACCAGGAAAACACCACAAGTCTAGCCATCACAATTTGGCCTTTGACAAAGTCATTCATATCCTTAAACTTGCGCATTTTTCCTACTTCCAACACATCAACTCTATGAACTGACTGTCCACTTGCTGCCTAATATCTACCACCCTTTGAAAGGCGCCATTGTAACAAGATATCTGTGTTATTCATTGGTTAGTCGGCCTATAGTAAAGCCTTTAAGCCTTTAAGACTTGAACATAGATGTAACATGCATGATTCCAAGCATACATCCAAACCATAGTGGGACGATTGTGCTAATACTGATTTAGTACTTTGCAATTGCTGACTTAATGTCCAGATTTGTATCTGGTTAAAAGCCTTTAGTCTGAATTATAGAGGGCAGTCCACATGCACAAACCTTCAAATATAGATAAGTTTAATGGATCTGCATATAGAAATTGTCCAAGGTGGGTGAGTTTCTAATGGCATTCTAGCATACATTATCCAAGTGATTGTCACTGACCATGGTGGTTAGGAAGGGTGAAATAGAACACCCTTTAATTCAAATCAGCACCAATCTGTCAGGAACTCTGCAACTAGCTTCCATGGAAAGATAGACGTATAACAAACTATTTGTTGCAAATATATGATATAATATGAACACTTCATCACTTTGTAGCATGAATGCACATTTGCATAGGATGGTATCAAGGTTACATATGTCCACACCATGGTGGACATGTGGTATTCACAGAACCACAGTTACATACTGTATTTAACTAGTGTCCGGTTTACCTTTTATTGAGAGTCAATTAAAGATTAAGTTTGATTTAACGATAATGAGTCTTTATTGGTCACAGCACAGTGAAATTATTGTCTTCACATTCCCCAGCATTTCAGGAAGCTGGGGTCAGAGCACAGGGTCAGCCCCTGGAGCAAAGAAGGTTAAGGGCCTTGCTAAAGGGCCTAACAGTGGCAGCTTGGCAGTGCTGCGGCTTGAACCCCCAACCTTCTGATCAGTAACCCAGAGCCTTAACCATCAAGCCACCACTGTCACAAAATGTAAAATATGTTTAAATTTGAACGTGATGTGGAACATGGATAAATTCCACAGAAAGCTAAACAGACAGTTCGAAGCATCAGTCAGATATACAGTGCTTTTCTTCAGCCTGACCATAATTAATAGGATAAAAAGAGGTCATTATAAGGTTTAATTTTTGGCATCTGCATCAGATTATTTGCTGTTAATAAATGTCTAAAAGTGGATTGTTTTGTATTAAGCAAAAGCACCACCAGTGGTTGTAAGAAAAGTACACAGAATGGTATGAAGAAGTGAATTCTTTCTAGCTCAGACTATAAACTTATGCAGCCTAAAATAATTTTTTTTTTAAAAAGCCTAACAATTAGAAATCATCAATGCAGCTGCCTATCTGTCTTTACATGTCTGTGTGTGTGTGTGTGTGTGTGTGTGTGTGTGTGTGTGTGTACGCGCCTGTGTGTGTAACAGCTTGCCTCACATCACTCTCATAATGCATTGCTCAACCCAAAGTTTCATTGTGGCGCTATTAAAAAGATATTAGATTTTAGCCCTCTTGTATAATATCACCACCGGCCATCACTGGATGTCTCCTTTTGTCTTTCTTATGATGACTGTGTCGGGTTGTACAGTATATGCTGTTGCCTGTTTTTTCATCCTGTCTAGAGTAGTATTTTCTCAATGCCATTGATGTGATTACTTCGACAGCCAGTAGATGGCCATCTGGCTTTGCTACAGAAGATCAAGCTTTAAAAATGAATGCATTATTAAAGCAACATTATCTGTATCTATCTATGATCTAATATTTACTAATAATGATGATCTAATATTACCTGCATTATTAAAGTAATATATTGCATCAGAGGAAGATAAACCAGCCTTGGATGTATAATTTGCTTGACATTCTAAACAGCATTTGGTCTTTTATGATGCAATAAAACCTTCTGCTGACATCCAGAAACTGATTCAGAACATGACTGGATCTTTACTTTCTCAAACCATAATACAGTATTCCAGTCTTCCCAAAAGCCTTCATCTTTTCCTACGACGCCCTGCATGACCCACAGGATATTTCTATATATTTTCTCTCAGGTATTTTCCAACAAAATGAAGGTTATTATTTGTTCTGCTTTCACATTTTAACTGGGGATATCTCATCTCTGAACAAAAGTGTCTTACTTCTCCATGAAACATTACAGTTTTTGCTTTTACTTTACATTGTTTCAGGAAGGGGAGGTGGCACTCCAGCATATATCTGTCTACAGCAGCTTGTACGATTGGTGGGTTTTACAGATCGTGCCCAAAGGTAAAGCTTGAAGATTTTAGAGGCAAATCAAAAGTATATTTGTATGTATATTACAACACCAGTTAGTGGCTCAAGCATTTTGGCTTAAGGGAATCATTAAACATTTCCAACCTAATTGCTACCCAATCTATGTCTCAGAAAATAGGACAGAAAAACCTTGAAACATACTCATAATGGCACTCTTTGAGTATGACAATTAGGGTCTTCCTCTACTTCATGTACATGTTGAGTGGATCAAAACCAGGAAGCACTCATTTGTTTCTCTCTCTCTCTCTCTCTCTCTCTCTCTCTCTCTCTCTCTCTCGCTCTCTCTCTCTCTCCGCCTTAATAAATCTGTCATTTCTAGTGTTTTTAAAGCATATTCGTGGTATTACAATAATGGTAAATGGTAAATATTATCACTCATGAGGACACTACTTATGTAATATTAAATATTAATACACATGAAGTGTTGCTTCAGGAGAAGCAGGGTGGGAAGGGGGTCCTGCTTATGTTCCTTCCCAGGGACCCAGGATTTACTAAGCCATTCCTGAATGTATCACTCCTGTGATCGAATAGAAACTAAAATAGAACATAATTTGATCACACGTGAGCATCACAAAACTTCAGTTAAAGTATAAGTAAACAGTTATTTTTTAGTGTACTCTTCTAGTGTTGGAAAATTGTATAAAAGTACATACTACATACATAAAGTTGGTAAAACTCTCCCGCATGTCTGCTTCATCCTTTATTGACCTTTACTATCACTAGTGAGTCAGTGTCATTACATCTGATGAAAGGCCAAAAAAGGTATAATTTTGTTGGGGATAAAAACTGGGTGTAAGTAAGATACATTTAAACCATGAAGATGATAAATAAATAAATAAATAGTGCATTTGCTTCACACCTCCAGGTTTGGAGGCTCAATTCCCACCTCCGTCCTGAGTGTGTGTGGAGTTTGCATGTTCTCCCCGTGCTTCAGGGGTTTCCTCCAGGTACTCCGGTTTCCTCCCCCAGTCCAAAGACATGCATTGTAGGCCGATTGGCATTTCCAAATTGTCCGCAGTGTGTGAATGTGTGTGAAATTGTGCCTTGTGATGGACTGGTACCCCCTCCATGGTGTACCCCGCCTCATGCGCCAAGTACCCTAGGATAGGCTCCATGCTCCCTCGCAATCCTAAGTAGGATAAGCATTACAGAAGATGGATAGATAAATACTGTTAATTGTAGTTTAAACTGAAATTAGGCAGGAATTTCATGGTGATTCAATGCCAAAAAGGCTGAAAAGTTGGTCCTCCTCTACAAGTGAGAAATCAGGAAGGCCACTGAGGTTCTCAACCAGAATCAACAAATGCCATTCCTAAGATACACTTATCTGACTTTACCTAAAATTCTAATCTGCTCATCAGAAACTACTCATCAGTTAGCAAATTTGACAGAATTAGTGGTCCTGGATCAGCCATATGCTATGAAGGAATGAAGGAAACAGAGCAAGAAGACCTGCAAGGACAGAGGCAATGACGATGACTTGCTACAACCTGGAAAATGTTGACACTGAATCAGTCTGACATGGCCTAACCTGATGTACGCTGCTCATAATTGAGTTTAATCTAGTAGCATAGCTTTGAACTTCCGTTCCACTGGAAGGAGATATAGATCATTATAATACAGACGTGGTGTCATGGTGGTGGAATAATGGGTGGACTGAGGCTGAAGGTGTGTGTGTTCCGCTTATTTTCTGTGGCCTATGGAGTTTTTTTTTTTTTTTTAATTAGGGCCGCCAAATTTTCAGAAATACTCTGACTGTGGCCTTAAAATAGCCAGTATCATTAACAGGGACTCAGGAGATTAATCTCTGCTCATTGTCCTTTGGAACACTAGATGCCACTAGTGAAGTGCTGAAGTGTTGCTGCTTCAGAAGCATTGTTTCACCATCATTAAAAAAAAAAACAAACCATCATTATGCCTTGTGTTTTTAGAGAAGTTTTTCCATCTTTACCTTCTACTTACTAGCTACTTTCTCACAGGAATACATGACGGTATAGACATCTATCCATCCATCTTCTACTGCTTACTCCTTTTCAGGGTCGCGGGGGAACCCGGAGCCTATCCCAGGGAGCATCGTGCACAAGGCAGGGTACACCCTGGGCAGGGTGCCAGTCCATCACAGGGCACAATCACATACACGGTACAGACAATTTTTATGAATTAACTATTCATAAAAGAATGCAAATAAAAAGCATATATTCATATTATTACTATTAAGATTAGTTATGAATATAGTCATATTTATAAATAGTTTGGTTGTTACCAATAGTGATCTTTAACCTGCATTAACATACAGAATAGTTGACCAAACAGTGAGGCTGGCCTTGGGGGAGAGGTTGAAATAAATGCATATCTCCAAGGTCTGTGGTTTGAACCTGAGCTCACAATGTTCTTGTGGGTTTCCACTAGTTTCCAGTTTCTAGTCTCCTAAATAACCAAAGACATGTCATTAAGCTATGCAAAATTGGCCTTAGGTGTGAATATGTGTGCCTGTGGTAGACTGAATCACACTGTAAGTGGCCAGTTTATTCAGAAGAGGCTGCAGATCCGAAGCCACCCTGACCACCATCAGTTAGTGATGAAATGAATGAATGAGTTTTGTGATTGTACTTTTCATTAAGCAGCTGGTTTGCATTAACATTTTTCCTTTTGTTAGGTGTACAAATAGAAACCTGTAGCTGAAATTTCAGGGCCTTGCAGTGTTCCTTCTGGGTTTTATAAAAATAAAACAAACAAAAAAAAAACCTAAGATACCATTTCCATATTTTGTGATTAGAGTAGCTTTATAATAGATAGTAACTTGCACAGTGGATAATCCTCAGAAGTGGAAATGTCAAAAGTAATAACTGTAAAACAAAAACACTTTTCAGTGAGGTAAGTAGGATATTGATAGTGTTCTATCTTTGTCTTACACTGGCCTCATTCTGCTTAGGGGAACTAGATATTTTCAGTTTCAGCCAACCTAAGTGATGAGCTCCAGTTTATAGGAAGGTTTGGCACATTATTTCTAGCAGATTGAATCAAGTGAACCGTTGCACAACAGGACTATGAGTCACACTCTTTCCCTGCATCCAGACAGAGTAACACTGCTGTAAAGTATGACTGCTCTTAGAGAACACAGTGTTGAAATGAAGAACACTGGTAGTAATATGACGGAGATTTCAGCCACAACTATGCAAAACAGATTTAGAAAATCAAATCTTTTAAAAGCTTAAAAATACATTTGGGTATTTGTAGGTTGCTCTGTCATTACCCCTGTTCATATACACAACTGGTTTAAAGCCTTAGAATAACGTCTTACAGATGTTCATTTAAGCATATCCTTTTGTATAATGTGTAAAATGTTTTGGGTTTAATAGAAGTCAACTATAATCAAAATAGTTGCTGCAATTTCAAAATTCCATACATTTGCAGTTACATTTCCATTTATTAGTGTTGAAACAGTCAAACTCTTAAAATGTAAAAATACTAGTGATAGAGTAATGTAAATACAAGCAACAGAAGTCATCAGTCACCTCAAAGGGTAACAGCATGCCTCAAAATAGTACCCTTACATAGAAAAAAAACATGCCTGTGAACTCAGAGAGAGAGCGCTGACGGTGTTGCAGCAGTATTTTCCTTGATGTGTTTCCACTAATTTCTAGGTTGATTAGAATCATAGGCCCTCATTAAATTATTTACCTTCGTTTAGCTCCTTAGTTACTTTCCCATGGTCTGGTAAGGGGACTGTTATCTTGTGAGCTCCAAACAAGAAAGCAAATTGAATGGCTAGTTGGCATAATAAATACCCAAGGAAAAATACAAGGTGTGCATTCCTGCTGAGTTCACCTGCTTAGCTAGTTCATCTGGATCACATTCAGATTGCTAAAAAAATCCAAAACAAAGCTGAGACATCAGCTGCAGTTAAAGCGGTCTACTTCACAAGCTTTCAAGTTACTTCAGAAAATATTATTGCAGAAAATATGCTCTGTGACCAGCAATCATTTATGATTCTTACACATTTTGTTCATCAAGATAATCTTCATAAACAAACACAACTATTATGAATTCTGAAGCCTAAAAACAATCTGCAGAAGTGAAAAGCTAAAGTTAGGCTATAAACAAACTACACGGTTGCATGACTTCAACATCAGTTACAATTATATACTGCTTTTCAAGACACTCAAAGGCCTTTACATAGTACTGGGGGGATCCCCTCAACCACCAGTGCAGCATCCACCTAGATTATGCGACAGCAGCCATAGCGCCAGAACGCCCACCACACACCAGCGATTAGTGGAGAGAGAGAGATGTTGCCAGTTCAGAGATAGGAATTATTAGGGCGCCGTGATAGATAAGGACCAATGGGGGAATTTCACCAGGACACCGGGTTATACCTCTACTCTTTTACCATAAGTGTTCTGGTATTTTTTTTTTTTTTTCCATTTCCAGCAGCAACCTTAGTTTTCCCCAGGAGGTCTCTCATCCAGGTACTGGCGTTGCTTAGCTTCAGTGGGACACCAGGTGAAAACTGCAGGGAGATATGGCCCTGGCACCACCATTAAGCCACCACTAAGCCACCACTAAGCTTCTGACAACTCTTTCAATCTTTAGTTTAAAAAACACTACAAGTTATCTTGTAGTAAATCTATAAGATATACTTATAAATACTAGAAATTGATCAATCTATAAGTTATAAATTTGGGGTTGGAATAGTTTGCAAGAACACGAGTATAAACACAGGGAGTCTGTAGTAGATGAGCTTTCCTGTTCGGCATGATGACGTTTAATGTCCCAGACAACCTCTAGTCCCATTTAGCCACTCTTTAACAACCGCCTTTTTCAAGCCAAGTGAAAGCTTTAAAAATCATGATGTATGTTATGTTGTAGAATCAAATGTGAAAATATCCTGAGCTTATGTTAACCACAGACTTTATTTCAGGCATTTGACAAAAAAATACAAACAACAACCAAAAAAAAAAAAACCACTTAAAAATCCCATTGACTTCGGGTAGATGGAACCGGAAGTGCTAAAATGTTAACTCATTTTCAGGTTTTAGGACTCATTCCTGCACCACTATATTAAACTTTTCTGTACTTTAAACAAGTCACTAAAGTAATCTTGGCTGTTTTAAAGCATTGCAGAGCATAAATGGGAATGTACAAATGAACTAACAAGAGCATGTTAACATGGAAGCAGCCATGTGAGCGTATGAGTAACTGACACTCAGTTGCCATGTTTAGGCCATATTTTAATAGTGTTGTTAATAGCAAAACATCATTAAATGAACTTGGAATTCTGTTTTGCAGATAAAGTATAAAACGAAATTATTTTGTTTGAGTCAGAAAACAAGAAGGATGCAAAATACTGCAACAAACTGTAAGGTCTATGGATAAGTCGCATGTAAAAGCGACTACCTTTAATGTAGTTCACATATTGCTCCATAAGATGGCAGTGTTGAGATGATTTGGATTAGCAGCAGGTACAAGAATCTGTCAAATTTCTTTCAGCAGCCATGTAGCTCAGGAAGAGCCAGTTTAGCTGATAGAAACCGCAGAAATGATGTTTGCTTGATGTTAGCTTGGTGTAACATGCCCTTATAATCAAGAACATTAAAAAAATTAGACAACAAAACAAACAAAAAAATTAATAACACTTCATGAACAATTTATCCTGGTCAGAGTCATGGTAGAGCCTAGACCCTGGATGGGACCAGTCCATCGCAGGGCACATACACACATTCACATACAATTTAGAATAGGCAATCCAGCTATATTGTTACATGAGGTGGGAGGAGACTGGATAACACAGACAGTAACCTGAGTTCATCAAAACAGGGACCCTGAAACTATGAAGAGGCAAAGCCACCTGCTTCCTTGAACCTTCGCCATAATAAACCATCAGACAATTAGAAATACATGCTTAAATTTTAATGTACATGCACCAGGTCTCTCTCTCACCCACAACACACACACACCTATCTAAGCCCTGTACCATGTGTTTTCCTCTGATATCATTCAGTCCGGAAAACTGAGTCCATGTCCACTTAATTACACCTCACATCTGCTATGACTCCCTTCCTGATTAAACACATTCAGTCACATCATTTATCCCATGAAACCCACTGGACAACACAGATGTATATAACCTAACAGGAAACACATTAATGAAGAATTAACACATGAAATTAAGACTACTTTTAGAACATCTATGCATTTTTGACCTAGGCAGGAAAGTCTTTGGAATACCACAATGATAAATCCTTAATCTTGTTACCATAGCACAGAATATCTCACTTAATTAAAGCAGCACTTGCTATTTATAAGCTTGAAGACAAAAAGGAAACAAAAGGCTTTTGAAAAAGGCTTAGCTGCATTTAATTATCCCATGACTTAGTAACATTTAAAGGGTGGCATTCACACACGTATCCCAAAGTCACCATTTCATATGACTAATTTTATTCTTTTAGAGTGATTTATGTTGACTGTCCTCAAGGTTCACAGTCAGAATGTAAAGTGTCACAGTGTGACACATGATATATCATGTTAGTATTAATGTATTTAAGATAACTATATAAAAAAAGGAACAAGGTCATTATTGTATTGTCAGTGTTTAAATATGACCGCATCATACAGGGTGTAATGTCACTGTTTAGTCTTTTAGTTTAGTAAAGATAATATGATGTGTTTTAGACACTGGTCCTCAGGTTTTTGAGTCATGTAAAATATATTCAAAGCAAAGACTGTAGACGGTTAAAAGTGTGTGTGTGTGTGTGTGTGTGTGTGTGTGTGTGTGTGTGTGTGTGTGTGTGTATTGAATTTCTCTGGGGGAAAAAACATACACTTACACACTTGGTTTTTTGAACCTTGAAACTGTCTTTAAAAAATACTAAGTACGTAGTAAACCCTAACACATGTTTCTACAGCTGTGACAAAGGCATATCCATACAATGGGCCATATCTTTTCTTAATTCAATATTCATATATAGATAGAATAACATACACAAAAAGTACTATTTTGAGCTAAAACATACAAGGACATTGTATTATTTTATTTAAATCTTTTTTTCCACATCTTTTTTTAACATATTACAGATAATAATTTGTGACATCTCTCTGCCCAGTAGAGAATAACAGCACTTAATACCTTTAGTTTGTTCAAGTGGACATTTCTTTTCAATTCAGACTTCAGGTGTTCAATATGTTTAAATTCAAAGACTGAGATGGTCATTTCAAACACTGATTTTGTGTTTCTTAACCATTTCCATTAGAAGTGTGTTTGACTCACCATCTTGTTGAAAGGTCCATCTTTGGTCAAGTCTTAACCTACTAGCAGAGGCAGGGCTGTTTGGTTTGAAATATCATGGTATTCATGATGCCATCATTATTCCTAAGAGCCCCAGAATCACTAGTTGCAAAATAACCCTAATGAATCAGTGATCTACCACCATGTTTTACATTGGGGTGTCAGCTGCTTTTTCATTGTATGCAGTCCAGGGATGTAGCTAAAGGATGGCCGGGGTGGCCAGTGTCACCTTAGCATAAACCATGGCCACCACTCTTGCCTCCCCAGTTTGATGATGATGATGATGATCCCTCCATCCTTCCATCTATTCATCTTCTACCGCTTAGTCCTTCTTCAGGGTCATGGGGAAACCTGGAGCCTATCCCAGGGAGCATTGGGCAAAAGGCTGGACAGGGTGCCAGTATGATGATGATGATGATGATGATGATTCTTATTATTATTGCAGTTGTAAATGTCATGATCTGAAACTGAACGCCTTGGTAAATCTTGCTGTGATGGGCTAGTTTGAATAGTTATAGAATGCTCGCTATAAAATGTCTGGGAAATTTCAAAGGTTTCATCATTGTGCAGTGGAGAAGAACAAGTGAGTTTAGAGCAAACAAACCAGAAGGATAAAACCAAAATCTTCCTCTCCAGGTTTAGTATAATCACTAGAAAGACTGGAAGCAATTCAAGAATCACAATTTGTTTGCATTTGTTTCATTTTTGAGAGAAAATATTGTTATTTAATAAAAAAAGTAGTTTGAATGAGAGCGATTAATAACTATTAAGTCCACTGTATTTTAAATCGTTGTAAGGAAAATACAAAAAGAGTTTAAATAGTAAAACAGAAGACATGTGAACATAAATTCGCAAGACTTCAAAATGTATGTTTAATGAACTGATTCCACCACTCAGAATATGATCTCATTAACAGAAAGAACAACCTCCCAGAGAGGTATAGGATGTTTGTACAGTAAATAGTACAGTCATGTGTGAATAATGTGTGGAGTGCACAATAATGCAAGAATCAGAGATGAGAAAGTGGATGAATCTGATATGAACTGATCTTAAACCATGAACTGAATAAACCCACATGGACTTTGCACACACATTTGCTTTGCCTCTGTTCCAGATGAATCACTCCATATTTACGACGCAGATTGGCGCTGTGACTCTGCGCACATGCACACACACACACACACACACACAAATCACCCAACACACTCCCTCACTCATATGCACATGCACACATGACTAAGCTCTGCCAAGGACACTGTCTTCCAAAAAAACTGAAGAGAACAGGAGCCTTATTTTATGTTTGAACAACATCGCTGTACTCCTTTATAAGCTCTCATCAAGGTGTGGGAATTCTTTAAAGCAATGGCCAGGGAGAATGTGTGTGTTTGTTATTCCTCTCAGCCCTGCATTAATCCCATGTTACTCATTAACTTGAAATTACAGTGGTGTGGCCTGGCAGGAGCAATAGAGAAGCACAGGAATAAGCAAGACATTCAGTTTCTCTGTAAATCACATTAGAAAGCAAAGCACTTGAGCCAGCAGCTAATTCATAGCAGAGTGGATTCTTGTAGTATCCATGTCTTATACTGTAGCAGGGTGGATTATATTTCAGTTAGTAGGAATATAAAATGGAAATACAAACAAGGGATAGGAGGAGCAGGGATGCATCATTTACTTGCTGAAGCTGCAACATTGTCTCGCTGAATAAAGGGGGGGGGGGGATAAGCCCAGAAAGCCAAAAGGAATAACATATAATAAAATAATTAGTATACCTGTAATTGCAAACCATTGATTTTGTGTTTCTTTAACCATTTCTCTGTTAATCTAGAAGTATTTCTTGGCTCCTTCCTTGGCTTCAGCTTGTTGAAAGCTTTGTCTTCGGCCAGGTCTAAACCTCCTGGCAGAGGCAACCATGGTTTGCATTGAAATATGTTTAGCCATCTTCACAAGACCCTGTGCACCAGCAGAAAGAAAACAATCTCAAAGCATTACTTTTACATCAATACATTTCACAATGTGTATTAGGTGCTTTTCCTCATATGTAGTCCCCTTTTCTCACCAAACTCGCTTTTGGTCAAATCTGACCTCAACTTTTTGCTCAACTAATAGCACGTTCTCTCAGAAAAAAAAAATGGTTTAGTTCTTTTTAATATGAGCTACAGTGAAGCTTCAAACACATTCAATATGACTTAGCTCAGAATATAGTAATATAAGGTAACAAACATTTACTTTCTGCTTTCCATTGCCAGTTTTGTGCCAAAATCCATTTAGAGACAATAAGTCATATAATAATAAATAAATTGACTGTTAAAATATTATTTTCCATGGAAGTACAAATATTTTCATGTAATCTGACTAGAAAAATCAATTGCCTAATAAAATTAGTTTGCACCCATAAGCTGAAAAGCAACCTCTCTTTGCAGATATCACCTTGTTACAGATGTGGAAGGGTTTTGAAATGTTAAATGTATATATCACATTACTCCATTGTAATGTTCTCAAATAATCAGGTGAGAGCTTTTGGTTGACGAATTCCTGGCACTAAATCCATACTAAAGCTGAATTTATTATTACCAGTGGCTGATTGGCAGAACAGAGTCCTGCAAGGACAATGAGCCTGCAGCTGTCGATTAGAGAGAAGCAATGACGCTGTCACAGGCCCATGCAGCTATCCAATCACCAGAAGCCCACAGGGAACATGGCTTGCCATTTTGACACATCATATCTCTACTGAGAAAAGCTTTGTGAGAATCCTACCTCTTGATTATTTATCTGCTCATTTATGGGTCTTTTATTGTAGCTTATGTTTTCAACCAAATCTTTATCCACCACTCCTGTAGTATATGCCCATAGGGCACAAAAGCGCACATTCACACACTACGGACAATTTGGAAACGCGAGTCAGCCTACAGCATGTCTTTGGACTGGGGAGGAAACTTGAGTACCTGGAGGAAACCCCCGAAGCACGAGGAGAACATGCAAACTCTGTGCACACAGGGTGGAGGCAGGATTCAAATTGTTAGTCTAATAACAGCAACTGAATTCTATTATTCTATAAATACACAACTATATGACACAAACTACAACTCTAACAATAAATGTCTTCGATAATGTCTTACGGGCGCACGGTGGCTTAGTGGTTAGCACGTTCGCCTCACACCTCCATGGTCTGGTGTTCGTTTCCCGCCGGGGCCATGTGTGTGCGGAGTTTGCATGTTCTCCCCGTGCTGCGGGGGTTTCCTCCGGGTACT
>JAOUWY010000062.1:23611404-23622034 GCA_025728095.1 Prietella phreatophila | reverse complement strand
TCCTCCGGGTACTCCGGTTTCCTCCCCCAGTCCAAAGACATGCATGATAGGTTGATTGGTGTGTCTAAATTGTCCGTCGTGTATGAATGGGTGTGTGTGTGTGTGTGTGATTGTGCCCTGCGATGGACTGGCATCCTGTCCAGGGTGTACCCCGCCTTGTGCCCAGTGCTTCCTGGGATAGGCTCCAGGTTCCCCATGACCCTGAAGAAGGAATAAGCGGTTGAAGATGGATGGATAATGTCTTACTAAAGCTATTCCTTATTAGTTTTATTCCATTTTCAGACACTGGAGCAACTCCAGCTATTTATGCACACATACACGTTCCCAAAGTTTTTGTGGTATCTATATCCCATCAGACTCAAAGAAATACTTTGGTAACACATTACCATAGATTCTTCACTGTAAAAAGAAGTCTTATCATCAAAAATATAAATTATACAGTTATAGAGCTTCATTTACAAATGCCTTTAACTGAACAATCTGAGTTAAATTGACTATACACTGCATCAAGAAATATTTTATGCCGTGAATTTCTGTTCATGGTAAGGGCATAACCTGCTGCATTCTGAAATAGCTGAAGCTGACTTAAAGAGAGCACAGGGCACCAAAGCAGCAATGAATTACAATGGACTAAAATAGAGATTATAAAACAATGTACTAGTTTTCCCATCATTATCATGTAGAATCAGCATGTCTTATATTGGCTATATCTGTCCAATTGTAATATGCAGTTTTATAGATGTTATTTACATGCGAATGAAATAATAAATCAGCATGTATTTTTATACCAAGCCCTTAATTGCAGCTATAGATTTCCCAGAGTAGCCATTAACATGACTGTGGTAGTATGCAACATCAATATTTCTTTTTTATTTTAATTGTTTGTTTGGGTTTTTTTTTTTATCAGATTTTAACAGAAGAAAATGTCTGTGCCCTGTATGAGTGTTTAGTCTTGTATGAGGAACAGTTTACATTACTGCTTAATGACTGCTTATGCAGGGAGTAAGCAGGAAGAAATGAATAATGGGGGTGGGGGTGAATACAGAAACAAGTGGGATGCCACGTTTTTAGGCTGTGAAGAATCTATAACAAACTGGCAACAATCTGTCAGGCAAGCTCAATCAAATGAAAAATATGATCAACAATGTTAAAGTCACTGTTAAGGTTTCCTGTATTTTTCGAAATACAGGGAAACATGCTGTAATTCTTCTCTGTGGTAATCACATATAACCTACAGATGTGGTAGATAGAAATGAGGTTGAAAAGCGCTGAGTATTCAGTATCTGATTAAAAAAAATAAAATAAAATAAAACGTAATTTTAGGTGATTCAATTCAAATATTTTAAAATATTCTTAAACACCATAGTGTTGACTCTGGCTCAGTGAGATTTGTGAGACTCAACACCACATTCAGCAGAATATTCTGCACAATACATTTTTTAACATTAAAAACCAGCTGTGAAGAATCTCATTGTGGCACACAAGACAAATTAAAGTGGCTTGTCTCCTTTCACTATGTCTGCTACGCAAGCCACAAAGACAACCCAAGACAGATTCTGTCTCATGTCAAGGAAATGAGCTAGGACAGATGGTATATCATTTCTGATATGTGGCAGCAATTCGCATCACCTTCGTTGAACTTGTCTTGTTCTTATTTTCATATAGGCTCATTACCTCAGTGGAGATTTATGAATTCAGTTGATGGGAAGAAAAGTAAATTCCCGTTTCCGTAGCATCAAAGGTTTCACCTTCCTTTAGAAGAATGACATGCATATCTGTGTGCAGGTATACTATGTGAAAAGGGAATACTGCAGGAAGACAGATGACTCCTTGTTATGGCATGTCCTTCCGTACCCCAGTTAATAGCCTCTAATCAACTGAGTGACATTGCCCAGACTCAGCTTACAGGCATGCACTGCTCTCATATTCACTGATCTGTGAGAGGAGAATGATGCAGAAGACTAAAAGTGCAGAACTGTCCTCTTTAAAATGATGAGGTTTCTGAATAATTAAAGAATAAAAAATACAAATGGCTATAAGCTTAGTACCGGCTTAGTTAGTGATGTCACTAGATTTACTCTGTGAGGCACTCAGAACCCTTTACCTATGAGTTAATCTAATCAAAGTGATAAGCAATGTAGTTTTGATTTTTACATTTTATTTTTCATACAAATTGTTAAAAATATACCAGTGCAAATGGAGACTGTAATACTGAAATCCCACTTGATCAACCGGTGAAAAATTTACTATCCGTTAACTAGCTGGCTGGCTGTTTGTTAGTAGCTTCATTGGCATCAGACATCAAATGTATAATTCTACATACTTTGTACTGTATTACTATTTCTGTATTTACAATACTTTAAATGTACACACAGTGTATGTTCAGCTTTTTTCATTTTCTAGAATGGAGGCTTTTAAAAGGTTCTGCTTTGAACCACTAAAATACAGCTGCCAAAAAATTAATAATAAAAAATTGAGGCCAAATACTGTATGTACATGATGGATTTCTTTCTCTCCCATTTTCCTCCCCAATTTAGCCACACCTGATATTATGGAGATGTGACTGATCCTGACCCTTTCTGCTCTCCAAACCTGTCTGATCCATCCTGATGCCCTACTTCTGGATGGAGCTTTCATCAGCTGGAGGCTACATTCTGCCACTGAGGACGATCCCAAGCAGTGCAGCCTGGGGACTGCTGAGGAGGGTGCTGCTTGAAGTACCATGGAAATGGTTTTGGACTTAAATTCTACATTCTCGCAGTGGTTGCTGTGACTACCGTTGCTACTATGGCCTTAGGACTGCAATTCCACATACAATTTTACACTCAAGTCTACTTTAGTGAACAGTGGCCTAGTTCAACAAAACAGACTTCATATAAAAGCCATAATGAACTTTCTTTTACTTTTACAATATCCGTTGTTACCCAGATGAGGTTGGGTTCCCTTCTGAGTCCTGTTCCTCTCAAGGTTTCTTCCTCATATCATCTTAATGAGTTTTTCCTTGCTACCGTTGCCACTGGTTTGCTCATGAGGGATAAATTCACACATTTAAAATCTGCATCCTGTGTTTATATGTTTCTGTAAAGCTGCTTTGAGACAACGTCCATTGTTAAAAGCGCTATACAAATAAAATTGAATTGAATTGAATAGACACCTGCAGCCAAAACACTTAAAGCCAGCCATGACATATTTTCAAACTGTGTCAAAAAACGTGAAAGAATTTCCCAGAAAATACTGGTAACATTGCTTGATAATACGATAATGTATATCTTGCATTTAACCATTTCTGGCAGTACAATGGCATTCCATTCAGCTGAATCGAATTATCTGATATTTTATAAGCAAATTAATTATTTTATAGACTTTTACAACTTTACTCAGGACGATGTTGGTGTTCTGTATGTAGAGTATCGTGACTGTGTTTAGCTGCTTGTGAGCATGGTGATGGGACAGGGGAGGGGTGTGAACCCCCTGCTGGGTAAATAATTCACACCTCTCCACAATAAGACTGGTACAGAGATAAAAATGAACAGCACAACTAAAGCTTTTTTTGATAGTAAAACGTAGTATACAACTGCCACATTAAAATCCTAATATCTAAACCTAGTAGTCTAGATTAAAAATAAGAAATAACGCTCTGAGTGTCTACTTTCAGATGAGCCATTAACCACTACTTTGGAGTGTGACATCACAAATCAATTCCATGCTGAACACAGGCACCACAAATCCGGTGGAAATTCCACTGTTTTGGCCTCTAGTAAAAAGAGTTAAAAATACATGTTATAATAGTAACTGCTTTTAGATCAAACAAGATGGTCAGGATTTGATCAGGAAAATGGTGAACATCCATTGCTAAGCAGTGAGCAGAATGGGAGGTATGATAAAGGTATGTTTGCAGCTAGCTCTAGCAGTAGTAACGTGATAATGATCACAGATTAGAGGATAAGCAGGAGTAGTCCTGATCTCCACCCATGAAGCACCACACTTCACAGATGGGGCAGCTGGAACCCTGACATCCACAGCAGGGTGTGATGCAGGACTGGGACACCATACTCACATTTAAATCACCACTAATCTGAACAGACTTAACTGAAACTTTCCCTGCGCAGATGCACGGGAT
The DNA here is from genome assembly GCA_025728095.1 of Prietella phreatophila. NCBI lineage: Eukaryota > Metazoa > Chordata > Actinopteri > Siluriformes > Ictaluridae > Prietella > Prietella phreatophila. The sequence continues at coordinate 23,617,914 of JAOUWY010000062.1, read as the reverse complement.
TCAACTCACCATTTAATTACCAAGTTCAGTAAGTGTGTTGGAACAGGGAAATCTGGACTTTCACGATATGACACTGGCGTATGACCCTGAAACTCTACCCCTGATCCTCCTGCTTGGAGCCATTTACATGTACATTTCCTCTCAAATTTGATAAAATATTGATTCAGTTGCAGTTCATGTATAGCAGTGTTATGCTCATACTCGGACTCTTCTAACTGTAAATTTTCAACACAATGAATATTGTTGGTCTTTCCTCTGCTTTTTAATTTAACACAAACATAACAGAGCTTGATGGGGAAGTGCAACTTCAATCTCATTGTACTAGTTCAATGATGATGTAAACAAATAATTAAATTCCTCCTTTTAATTTGGTTCTGTTTTTTTTAAAAAGGTTTTTTCCTTAGTCTGGATCAGTGAACTTTTCCTTTTTAACAGTCAATTTTAACAGTATTATTATGATCCTGTCAAATGATCTTGACGATCATTTGACAGGATCTAGACCCAACGATCTAGACCCAAATTTCTGTAAATCTGCTTTGTGACAGAGCAGCACTGTGGTACAGAAGGTAGCATCGCCTCCTCACAGCTCTAGGGTCCCCGGATTGATCCACTTCCCATGTGCTAACCACTAAGCCACCAGAACTGATATTGCTTCAATGTATTAATTAGTGGATCAGACATTATGATTAATCATTTTACATTTTATCCATCCATCCATCTTCTACCGCTTACTCCTTTTCAGTGTCACGGGGAACCTGGAGCCTATCCCAGGGAGCATCGGGCACAAAGCGGGGTACACCCTAGACAGGGTGTCAGTCCATCGCAGGGCACAATCACATACACACTCACGTCCATTCATACACTACGGACACTTTAGACACGCCAATCAGCCTACCATGCATGTCTTTGGACTGGGAGAGGAAACCCCCATAGCACAGAGAATATGCAAACTCCGCACACACAGGGCCACGGTGGGAATCGAAACCTTGGACCCTGGAGGTGTGAGGTGAATGTGCTAACCACTAAGCCACCGTGTGCCCCTTTACATTTTATTAAAAATGTATTATTATTATAATATAAAGTTACACAGGCCAGTGTTGTAATCAGTGTGAGTGAAGCTGAACAATGGCAGTTTAAATGCTTGACTTGTTGACATGCCTCTTCAGTTACACTCATCACAGTCTAAACAGCAGGTTGATTAAATGCTACTGATGGGGCAACGTGGTTCGATTATTTAGATTTGGCTACCTGGTGCATGTGCTGTTTTTATTCACCACGGAGAGGATGCAGAGCTGTGCACTCATGCTATTGTCTGGCAAATTTGATGTGCATGCAGTTTTGTTCTGCTCTGTTGGCTAAATGAAAGGAGCACAGACCATCTGGTGCAGATGTGTGTGTGTGTGTTTGTTTTCATATGGACCCAAAAAACAAATCTTCCAGATTCATTCTAAATTGACAAACACCACAACACATATTAAGCATCAACACTGACTGTCTTGGAAATAAGTCAGTGAATCCCAAATGAACTCAGGGGAAGATAATCTGCATTAATGCAAATGTGTCTTCCACACACTGAGCTCACAAATACTCTTCAAATATCATCACTGTTTGAATGACATGTTGAATCTGATAGGGTGTGTCTGTGTACATACATGTGTGCTGAAGCTAGATGGATACTTGTAGCTGATGCTGATGATCTGTGGATTGGTGGATCCGATTTTCCACTAGATTTTCTGCTCATCCAAAGCTTCATTTCATCTCCACCCATGAAAATCTCCCCAAACCACAGCTAAGACACCACAGACTGGAATCGAGCCAGGCTGCTGATGGTTAGCATTTATAAATATCAGAGTGATTTTTGTTATTACCCACTGAGGAAAACAAGCCCATGCAATACTAATTTTAACATATTTAGACTTGAATTGAGACATGATCTCAGCCTTCTCACAAAATCATGACCCATGGTATGAAAAGAACCAGAGACTGAGGTTAGGGATGAGGCATTTGTATCCCTTTTCATAATTTCTTTATGATTAGCATGAAATCATATGAAATTCAACCATGCACTGGTTCAAAATGTATGTACATTTTTCAGAAGATTAAGCTGACTGAACACTATTAGAGTTAAATGGTTATTACTTGATCATTTTGAAAAGTTTCAATTGGCATCAGTATTTTAAGGTGTTAAGATACATTCCTACAAAAAATGAACACTATATCCTAAGTGAGATCATTATTAGAAACACATGTACACTTACACATTCATACAATTATCTAACCAGCCAATCGGGTGGCAGCAATACAATGCATAAAATCATGCATTTGTGGGCGTAATGTTCACATCAACCATAAGAATGGGGAAAGATTTGATCTCAGTAATTTCGACTGTGGCATGATTGTTGGTGCCAAACAGGCTGGTTTGAGTATTTCTATAACTGCCGATGTCCTGGGATTTTCATGCACAACAGTCTGTAGAGGTTACTCAGAATGGTGCAATGAAGAAAAAACATCCACTGAGTAGCCGTTTTGTGGATAAAAATGGCTTGTTGATGAGCGAGGTCAACAGCGATTGGCCAGACTGGTTCAAGCTAACGGAAAAGCTACAGTAACTCGGATAACCACTCTATACAATTGTGGTGAGCAAAAAAGCATCTCAGAATGCACATGTGGAACCTTGAGGTAGATGGGCTAGAACAGCAGAAAACTACTTCAGGTTCCTCTCCTGTCACCCATGAACAGAAAGCTGAGGCTGCAGTGGGCACAGACTCACCAAAACTGGACAGCTAAAGACTGGAAATATGTAGCCTGGTCTGATGAATCCCGATTTCTACTGAGGCACAGAAATGATAGGGTCAGAGTTTACATGAATGAATGGACCCTCTCATCTGTCAACAGTCCAGGTTGGTGGAGGTGGTGTAATGTTTTCTTGGCACACTTTGGGCCCATTAATACCAATCACTCATCGCTTGAATGCCACAGCCTACCTGAATATTGTTGCTGATGATGTGCATCATTTCATGGCCACAATTTTCCCATCTTCTAATGGCTACTTTGAGCATGATAATACAACATGTCACAAAGCACAAGCCATCTCAAACTGGTTTCATGAACCTGACAATGAGTTCAGTGTTCTTCAGTGGACTTTCCAGTCACCGGATCTGAATCCAATAGAACACCATTGGGATGTGGTAGAACAGGAGATTCGCAGCATGAAAGTGCACCTGAAATATCTGCAGGAATTGCGTGATGCAGTCATATCAACATGGACCAGAATCACAAAGGAATGCTTCCAACATCTTGTGGAATCAAGATCATGAAGAATTGAGGCTGTTTTGAGAGCAAAATGTGGTCCTACCCAGTATTAGTTTAGTGTTAACACACACCCACCCACACAGAAAAACAGAGCTCAGGTGTGCCATATTAGTCATTACTGCCTTTTTAAGTTACATTAGGATCTGAGAGCAACCAGGTAATAAGTGGAAAAAAGATGTGCGTGGATAGAATCCTGTGATGAACTGCTGTCACATCGTGGGTGTATTCCTGCCTCCCCCTAGTGTTCCCGGGATAAGCTCCAGATCCACAATCCAAGATACTGAAGAAAAAGAAGGAAAAAAGAAAACTATGTATTTACTTGTTATTCTCCATCATCTTGTTTTGTCTGTGTCAGTAATAGTGATTAAACTGCATGGCATAAGAAAGAAAAATCCTTTTCCATATACTGTATATTTACATGTATATGTATAGCAGCGCTGATCCAGCAGCACCTCTCCACCCATGTGGATACATACTTTGCTGAGATCTCTCCATTCCTAATGAAAAGATCATCATTTTCTGTAGCCACGGAAGTGCTGAGCTCACATCTGTGGAAAGAAATGGAAATTCTCCCATCTTATTGGCCTTCTCCATCAACCACATAATGACAACAGACTATAACCATCAAACACAGTGTGATTCATTAGTGGAACTGCAGGATACAGCTGGCTCATATAAAATAATGAAGTTATTCATATCTACATATGCTTCACTTTAATAGAAAGTGTTTGAGCTCAGGTCAACGAAAAAAAAAGACCATCGACTGCTTTGTGTGCTTCTTTCGGATGAAGTGACCTCCATGTTGACATTTCAACTTTAAACACAGGAACCCTGCCAAAACCAACATGTGCCAACTCGATAGGAGAGATGAAAGACAAAAAAAAAAAGAAGAAACAAGACCAAGATGAGAAGATGTCTTTAAATAAAGGCTATGTTTCTCTACCAAAGAAGGGGTTGATACTGATTTTGGACTGACCTTTTCAAGACATGCAAGAAAATGTCAACGTAAAGAAAGGCACAATTATAATGAGTTGCGGTGAAGTTTAAAGGTTAGTCTATATGTGTGCTAGCTGGCAAAAAGAGACCTAAAAACATGCAGCTCAGATTGACATCCCAAACAGGCTCCCATCCCCACCCCCAAAGAAGCTGGAGCAACACCCTGGGGAAGAAGGGGGCTGGGAAACACTCTCTTTCTCTGGCTCTCTTAACATACTGACAGATGTTGTGTGTGGCCTAAGGCAGCAGGCCTATGCTGAAGAGAACGAAGCACTCAGTACTTCTCCTCCTCCATCGCACTAAACACACAGACTCATCTTAACCACAGGACAATGTAGTAAGCAACAAGAAGTCTCGCCATTTCGTGGGTTGCAACTAAACCCGTATGACCCAGAAGGATTCGTTAAGGTGCGGCCTGCTCTGTTTACCCAATCTTCTAGTTTATGTTAATATTTGAACCACGTTTGTGATCATACAAGGGTGGATGTCTGAGTTTACGGCAGAGGGGGATGGGTGTGTATGTGTTTAGTACAACTTAAAAATCTGGACTGGCTGCAAGCACCCACATACCCTCCTAAGACACAGTGGGGTAACTATCATTGTTCCTCCAGCTGTCTCAGGCAGACAGACATTTCACTTCAGTACCTTTTGTGACACTTGTACAAGTGAATCGTGGCTAGGAAAGTGTCCAAGTCTTTCTTTTTTTACTTTGTGAAACACTGTACTCTGGAATTATAAAAATAATTCCTTCTGCATGGTTGACTGTATTTATGTTTTCTATCATCTAGAGACATGCTCTATTAATACTCTGTTTTGGTAAGTTAGCAAGTCTGTAGATGATGTAACCATGTAAAGGGAATTATTCTATTCTATTATGGGGATAATGCCAAATCCTCTTACTAATATATTCAATTAAAAGTAATTAATGTGGTATTGGATATTATTCTAAGCTCATCTGCATTAAGCCCAATACAGGACTTTTAGCATCACTCAGAGTGGCTACTGAAGGCAGGCTCAATAAGGCCCCAATGATTGGTCAGATCCATATGTCAGATCAACAAAGCATGCTTAGCAGCCATTTTGGAGACAGACAAAGAAGAGAATGAGGAGCAAGAAAGTCAGATCCCATCAAGAGACTTGGAGCTCTGCCAAATCTCTGGCTCTGCTCTGTCTAGGCCACAGCTTGATTTACTTTTCCTGTACACCAAATATATAGATAGATAACTTCTACATTGTTAGTCTGCAAGTTTATAGTACTGCACTTCACTAATGCCTGTAAAAGGACTTGTAAGAATGTTAAATCCTCACTGACAATTATATGAAAACTAACACCCCAGGATGAACCTGTGCAGAATAAGCATGAAGACTCTTCAGTAGCTCACACTTTCATCTTGAAGTGAATCTCCATGATGCGGATTTCAGGCTCTAAAATAATTTCATTAAGCAAGCAGTCCTCTCACCAAGCACTTGACATGTTATCAGGGATGTAACTTCCCAGGTCTGCATAAAATGCAAGCCGATATCCCGTTTTACTGCGTGTTTCATACCATAATGAGGAGTTTGCTGGAGTTAAGGGCTCAAAGAGCAGACTCTTCATAAATCATGACTGCTGCATGGATGTAGGGATGCTGCCACTAAATGGTTAGCTCCAATCAAACATGCCAAAGGATAATAATGGTCAGTTGCATGTTGATGAAAATCTCAAGGCAAGATCCTTTTGAACAGCCTTAAAGCATCATAAAGAACTTTTGGTTAAAAATGAACAACAAAAACACGTTACTGAATCAGTATATTAAAATACTGAAAATGTGATGTACTTAAGCTCCTATGAGTTGCCCGGTCAATACTGTAATTATGAGTTGATGCTGTATTGAGGGTGTGGGCAGAAAATGGCATCATACACCTAGTAGTGTTAGGTAAATTACTCAAAAAAATAATCCACTTCAGATGACTAATTTCTAATTTTACTACTAAAATTGCAATTTGATTGCAATACTGATTACTGCATGTAAAAAGTACTCAGGTTTACTAAATACTTTACTTTCACAACCTATCAAACCTACAAAAATACACTACAAAAAAGTTGGATTTATCATAAAACTTGCCTCAGGTGTTGTCACTATTTTAGGAGCATCATACAAATAAAATATACAGTGGTGCTTGAAAGTTTGTGAACCCTTTAGCATGTTTCATATTTATTTT
>JAOUWY010000062.1:23544471-23559482 GCA_025728095.1 Prietella phreatophila | reverse complement strand
TATATATAGCTTGTGGAGTTATCTCAGGTTTGGTTTGAAATAAAAAGATAAATATGAGAAGATATATCAGAATTTCAGCTTTCGTTTCATGATATTTAAATCTATGATGTGTTAAAAACCCACCCATTGGTCAAGGGATCGAAAGTATTGGAGCAGGTGTTTCTTGTTATCCAGGTGTACTCTGTAAGATAGCTTGTTTAAACATTTAATAGCTCTGAAGAACTACTCTTGATTTACTCCTGATTTGACTCTAAGTTTCACCTGTGAAGACTGCATTTGTTGCTAAAAATGATAAATCAACATCAGAAAGATGTCTATGGGACAGCTCAGAAAGCTGTCTATGGGTGAAAAGCAAGCCATTTGAAGCTGAGAAAAGATGGAAAGTCAATCAGCACCATTGCCCAAGCATTGGGCATAACCAATGCAACAATTTATAATGTCTTGCAAAAGAAACAGGGGTACTAACACCCAGACATGGAACAGGTAACAACAGCAGTTAATGAAAGAAACATTGTGAGAGCTGTGAAGAAAAACACAAAAATGACATTCAATTACATCACCAACAACCTCCACAGTGCAAGGGTAAAGGTATCACAAGCCACATTTTGAAGAAGTCTTCGAGAGCCGAAATATAGAGGCCATACCACAAGCTGCAAACCACACATCAGCAGTAAGAATCAGAAAGCCAGATTAGACTTCACAAAGAAATACAGAGATGAGACTTGAAAGTTGTGGAACCTTCTAACAAAGTGATGGAAAGGCCAAAGTGTGGAGAAAGAAAGGATCTGCTCATTAACCAAGACATACAAGCTCATCAGTCAAACATGGTGGAGCTAGTATCATGGCTTGGGCTTGCATGGCTGCATCTGGAACAGGCTCACTAATCTTTACTGATGATGTAACTCATGATGGTAGCAGCAGATTGAATTCAGAAGTCCACAGAAACAATTTGTCTTCCAGTTTACAGAGAAATGTACCTGGTCTAATTGGGAGGAAGTTCATCATGTATCAAGACAAACGATCTGAAACACACTGCCAACACAACAAAGGACTTCAGGAGAATGAAGGGAGAAACCACCAAAAGAAACAACAACTAACAGATGCTGTGAAAAAAGCCTTAAAAAGATCAATGGAACAGTTTGGTGATGTCAATAGGTCGCTATCTTGATGCAGTTATTGCAAGCAATGGATATGAAGCCAAATATGAAGTGTTATTTGCTATAAGACTTCTGGTTCATCTGGTCTGGTTATTACACCAGTGATTTCTTTCTTTTTCAGGACATTCCGAATTGTTGTATTGGCAATGCCCAATGCTTATGCAATGGCGCTGATCGATTTTCCTTCTTTTCTCAGCTTCAAAAGGGCTTGCTCTCTGATCTTCATGTTGGTTTATCCTTTTTAGCAACAAATGCAGTCATCACAGGTGAAACCTAGGGCTCAAACCAAGACTAGCTGTTCAAAGCTATCAATTGTTTAAACAATCAGCCTAACAGAGCACACCTGGCCAACAAGAAACACCAGCCAGTCACGTGTTCCAATACTATCGATCACTTGAAAAATGGGTAAGTTCAAATGAAAGGTGACATGTTCTATGTTGTTTAACACACCAGAGGTTTAAATATCAGGAAATAAAAGCTGCAATTCTGATCTATCAGCTCAATGTCATCTTTTGATCTCAAACACAAATGTCTTCGGTGTATAGCAAAAACAAAAGATTTGGCCTTACTGTTCCAATACTTTCAGAGGGGACTGTAACTGTATACACAGAAAACTATGCTGGTATCACAGGAGTTGTTCGGTTTACTGAAGCAGTTCCCATTAATGTTGCATAACACATTTTAGCCTGCGATTAAACAGTGTTACAGAATTATTCAGAATGTTCCAGCAGGCATGTTTTCTTTCCCCAGAGATAGTTTTTAACAACTTAGCACACAGATGACAAAAACAAATGAGCAGCAACATCTGTTGGTTATGTTTATGAAAATGCTCTATGTCAAACTTATCTCAAACAGTGTGTGCACATTTTTGTATGGTTATGGCAGTATGTTAACAGCATTAGGGGTATTGTTGTACAAAGTAACATATTACTATTTACATATTACATATTACTATTGCTTACATTTCCCTGTTTGTCTTACAAACACATTGCTGTTACTGACTTAACACTGACTTTATTACTTCTATGTTTCTAAAGAAACGATATAATTACATTCAAAGAATTTACAGTATGTGGTTCTATATAAATTTGGCTCCACCCCTTTCATCTAATAGTGCTCCTTACGATAGTTGAGACAAGTGACATGGTAATTCAGTGAATGAAGATTTAAAACAAACTTTTCACTATTGGGAATTTGGTATCATTTGCTGCATGACACTATATATAATTGCATAACTATATAATATAGCAATGCTGGAGAATTTATGAAAAAATTTGCTGTTTTACATGACTGTTGTTATATGACAACGAGAAGAGTGAACTGAAGATTGTTACTGTATTTTTTTAAAAATTATCTTTATCTTGCAAGTTGTTTTTTTCAGACAGCGCATTCATTGCATTTTGAGAAAGCTGTAGAGGGTATACCTAATGTATCATAACAGTAATACAAACGCAAATTTTATTACAACTTTAATTTGAGGGTAGTAAAATCAATCATTTAGCTGAAATACAGGTTTTATAAATAAGTGGAAATTGTATTGGAATGCTGATTTATTTATAAGAATTTTCAGTGCAAATGGACTGATTGTACTGTTAGGAATTGATAAAATAATAACTTAATAAGATAAGATTTATAACAATTACAGTTACAGCAGCCTTAAACAGTCATACCATGATGGTAAGTGAGGTGTCTTCTATATTTCAATTAAAAACAACACAGTATTGCTTTATAAAATATTTATTCAATGCTTCTTGTCATGAATTCAATCTTTCAGTGCACGTTGCAGTTCCCAATGTGATGAATACTGCTGTCATATTGTTTATTTTTTCACATCATGTGCTTTTGTTTCTGTTCTTGTTCTGTCTCCTGACATTAGTGTAACATTAATTGTGTTCACCTGTTCTGTGTTTGGACATTGATTAGTTTGTCAGTATATACTGAGCATTTTTTTAAATGTTTTGTTGCAAACTCTCATTGAATGTTATCATGCATTTCTAAGCCTTGTTTTGTAGTTTCATGTTTCCTTGTTTTTCCCGTCTTACAATAATCGATCACTCTAGTTTGTTGCTGTCTGCCTGTGCTCGGATCCATGTTTGGCTCTCAAGCAGTGATTCATGGCTTGCCCTTAATAGAGCACATGTTGAGTATACACACTTGCATCCTGCCTTCATTAACTACACAGTACACTTGATGATGACCTCTCAAATCATCTTATTGAGCAGCATGTTAGTATAAAATAAGTTCCCCATGTGTAGAAAAAAGAGTGTATTAATCTTCCCTAAGTAGGCAACACTTGATCAGGATTGAGGGTGACTCAGCCAGAGATGAAGAGAGTTGCAGTTGAGAAAATGATAACACCATTATTTAGTCAAATACTAAAAAGCTACCAGTGACAGGTGGATATCAACCACCATTTGAGTGAAAAACATTTGCAAGTTATTGGAACAGATATGGCACTGACAAGAAGTCTAAGCATAAAAAACCTTTTGAATGCTCAGACTAAGACATTTTGAACCACAATAAATTTATTTTGGATGACAGCCCGCTGAGTAAAACCCCATGTGTTTTTGCCATTACATTTTAAATAATAAATGGACAGCATACATTCGATGGCAAAGAAATCACCCTGATACAATCAGCATACAGGTTATCACATAAAAGCACTGTAACTGGTCTAAGAAACGTTCCCTGAAGTCTTCACATTGTATGTAACTGCTCAGAATGCAGGGTCAGCTTCTGATGAGTATCCAGGGGGATGAAGGGGTGACATTTACAGATGTCTCAGTTTATTTTAGCTTTGTACTTGACATGTGTCTCACATACATTTAACTGGAAGTAACAGTGTGAATAAATGGCAAGGCACCAACATTGAGTCCAAAGCAGTTTGCAGAAGTGTCATCAGAAGTAGCACAGCTCTTTGAATTAAAGACAGGAGACTTAAGTTTAATCTTAAAAAGATTAAACTTATGCATGATGCTATGTTCTGACCCACATCTCTGAAATCTCAATTAGAGACTAGAACAGTGTTTGTAAGAGATAAAATCCCAAAAAATGGAATATTCGTTTTATGTGGAATCCCATATAATGTCAAATTTGACTGGAGATATGACAAGAAGAAGATAACTGGAGATTTCTTTTATGTCTAAGAATTGCTTTTGTAGGTTTTTATAGCTGACTTGCCTTATGCCATTCATTAATTTATTCTTTCAGTCATTCATTTGATTTAATCTTTGTCAGGGTAGCAGTGGATCCGGAGCCTGTCACAGGAATACTGGGGGCAACCCAGGGCACAAACTGGATGGAAAACCAGTCCATCACGTGGCACTATGCACACACTCAAATCTCACCTAGGCGCAATACAGAGTACACACTGTGCCTACCAGCATGCTTTTGGGAATGGGTGGAAACCCAGAGAACCGAGAAGAAAATCAGCTGGACATGGGGAGAACATATGAAGCTCCATCATACAGTTCAGTAAATGCTTTAGTTATTTAATATGAAGCGGATGGATGCTTATCTGCCTTCTTTGCCCAATTAAGAAAAATGTATCTCCATCTTGCACAGTATAGATATGTTCCTTGAGCTACCACTGTACAGGTAGTTCAGAATGTACAGTAGCAGCCCACATCCTTAGCAGGTAAAAGAAAGTCAGAACATTAACCCTGATATCTACAAGATACACTAGTCCTGCTTATAACATTTAATGCTATCAAAGTTTAGCCCTAGCATAAGCTATAGCCCATCAGAAGGATTTAAGTGTGGCAGGCCTTCTGTTAATCTACATGATCTCTCACAACTAAGGGAAGGCAATTTTCTTACATCACCTCTAAACTCTAGAATAGTGTTTTAGAGAATATTAGCAATGCAACCTTTATATTACTTTTGAATCCAGATTAATATTGCTTTGTTTAACCTGTCCAATCTGTCATTATAAGGGCCTTTATTTTATTATTAGGGCTTATTATTTATTTTATTTTAAAAATGTGCTTATTTAATTATTGAATAAATGTAGATTGTTTTATCGTTATATGCTATTATAAATACTGTTTAGTCCTTTAATATTTCTGTGTTTAATTCAAGATGTTAACCCAAAATAAAAAAATTAGAAACTTCTTTTCCAAACAAGTGAAATGCCTTTAGAAAAGTCTTCTGGTGGTAATTTGTATATTGTTAAAATATCTAATGTGAATATTTTATTATATATTCATAAAAGATGGCGTGAGATGACGCATGTGATACCATTGCATCCTCTTTATGCAGATTAGTGCCTGTGTTCTGTGTAATAAATCTGATTCTCTAGACAAATGACATCTCTCATTTGTTTCATGGTAAGAACTTTCCCAGTAGCTTCCATTAGTAAGCACTTTATGATGACCCCCATTAGCAGTCTGTTGAAATTGATGCTTGCATTCTTACACTCTTTGGCTTTAACCCAGCAGGAGTCATGCCAATAACCACTGCAGCCTCAGCCTTTCTACTCTGTCTATCTCTCAGCAGTATCACAGTGCTGCAGACTCAGCAGTATCTGATGTTTTAGCAGAAGGTTTGGAACCTGATATTCACCAACCATGCCAAGTGTTCATGCATTTCACATTCTGATAAAAAGTGCACTTACACAACTTGGGAAATATATATATAGGCTTACATGGGGATGGTGTAATTTCTCTGTATTGGGCATTCATTCTTTGCTCAATTTTGACCAGTCTCCCCATCTCTGCTGCTGAGAAGCACCCTGTAGTTTGCTGCTGCTGCCACCATGCTTCACCATAGGGATGGTATTACCAGTTGATGAGCAGTATCTATTTTTTGCCAGACATAGTGCTTGAAGTTCAGCCTGTAGAGTTAAATCTTTGTCTTATCAGACCAGAGAATATTTTTACTACTAGAGTATATTTGTAGTACTAGAGTACTTTAAAATGCTTGCAATATTCAATTTATGCATATGCAATATTTTTAAATCAAAATTAGAAATTTCATGTTTAATATATGATATGAAATATATAAGAAGTGTTTTTGAAGTTTAATAATATGCAGATTTTTTAAATTCAATTAAAATAAAAATAAAAACATGTTTATTAATGTCCAAAACTTTTCAATCCACATTAATTAAATATACAGTGCACCTGGAAAGTATTCACAGCGCTTCACTTTTTCCACATTTTGTGGAAAAGAATTAAATCCAAAATGAATTAAATTCATTATTTTCCTCAAAATTCATAATGACAATGTGAAAGAAGTTTGTTTGAAATCTTTGCTAATTTATTAAAAATAAAAAAAACCAAAAAAGTTATTATATATTATAAAATTATTATAATTATAAATTATTATTTTGTTTAAAGATCTTGTTTTTTTTATTTAGTGCCATCCGTTCAGAAACTACATAAGATATTTACTTGTTTCCCAGAAGATAAAAATAACAAAACAATTTACACCAATCATCCTGTTAAAATTGTTTCTTGTGGACTATATCTAAACACCTTGTGAAATATACTCATGTAAAAACATAAGTACACCCCATGGAAATTGTTGGCTTTTTAGACATATTTGGACAAGCAAACATTTGATCATCTTTGAAACAATGCCTATCAATAAAGTTGATATTCTTGAAAAAAAACAAAGAAAAATTGCTTTTTCAAAAATTTATTCAACAGAAATATCAATATACTTTAGCAGAAACAGCTTCTTATACACATTTTGTATAATTGTCCACCAGTCTCTGACATCTGCTTGCTGGAATTTTTGACCTCTATTCCATGCAATATTCTTTTAGTTACAAGATGTTTGAGGGGTTTCTTGCATGTACTGCCCGTTTCAAATCTCCCACAACATTTCAATGGTATTCAAATCCAGGCTTTGACTAGGACATTCCATAACCCTCCATTTCTTCTGTTTGCGCCATTCCTTGGTGGCTTTGCTAGTGGGCCAAGGTCATTATCCTGTTAAAATGTCCACTTTTGGTTCAACTTCCAGACGGATGGCCTCTTATTATCTTCAACTGCTTTTTGATATGATGCAGAATTTATAGTTGAATCAATGAATGCAAGCTGTCCAGTCCCTGATGCAACGAAGCAACCCCAAACCATAACATTTCCACCCCCATGCTCCACAGTTATTTCATGGTATGGAGGTGCTTTTCCTGAAAAGCTGTCTTTGGTCTGTGCCAAAGATGGCTGCTGTTACTGTGGCCAAACAACATATTATTCCAAAAGGCCTGGTCTTTTCCTATATGCTCGTTGGCAAGCTGTAGTCTTACAAAGGCCATTTCCTGGTGTGCCTCCCATGCAGGTCAAATTTGTGCAATTTCTTTCCGGTTGTATAAGCCTGCACTCTGACACCAACAGTTGCAAGACTTACTAGCAGATCCTGTGATGAAATTGTGGGGTTCTTGGAGACATCTTTTTGCATCAGATGGTCTGCTCTTGGGCTGAATTTGCGGGGGAAGACAGTCCTGGAATAATTGGCAATCGTTTGAAATCTGCGCCATTTGTAGATTATTTTCTTTACGGTGGAATGATGTATTTTTAAAAATTTGGAGATTCGTTCACGTCCCTTGCCAGACTCCCTTGGCAACCACAACCTTTTTTTTCTGAAGGCCTTACAGAACTCTTTAGATCTTGGCATGATGACACCACACACTTCAATAGCAAAGGGAACACCAGACACTCTATATGAGAGGGGTATAAATAAGACAGGTTCCAGCTGCACTCCCTAAGCAGGTTCTAATCACTGGCATCCAATCTTGAACACTTGATTCTATTAATATGGATTGGAAGGTGTGATAAATGTAGCGTTGTACTTACTTTTTCCATTTAACTAATCTGTTTCTTGTTCATTTAAATTGTGAATATTACTGCAACATTGTATGTTATTTGATAGATTGTATCACCTTTATTAATAGGCATTGTTTTTCAAAAAGGATCAAATGTTTGCTTGTCCAAATATGTAAAAAACAAAACAACAATTTAAATGGGGGTTTCTTGTTTTTTCACATGACTGTATATTATTATTATTATTATTATTATTATTATTAAACAGACACTATTCCTGCCCTAGATGAAGGAAGACCTAGTGCTTCTAACAGAGAAAAATGGTCAGATTTATGAGTAATATTGATACTGATGCCTCCAAGAAGTGACCTCTGAGATAAGAGAGAATGCACAGAAGCATGCAGAATCATAATACATACACTTTGTAGTCAGGCTTCTCATTTTAAATGCTTGCTTCTGGTGAAATCCTGTCCCCTCAGGGCTGACACACCAGTGGAGCCAGACAAACAAGGTTTTACTTTATATTGACAAAAAGATCATTTTTAGGAGTTTCTGAAGAGCAAGCGGGTAGAAGAGCATGAAAGAAGTGTGTACTTAAAACAATACTGATTATGACTCAGTGTAATAGAGAAGTGGCAGGATGGTGCATGGCTTCACAGAATATGGAGCGTAGACTCAGAGGGACTCTTCCACTGATACTGCCTTTTTGATTGCTCACAAGTTTCTGAAGGTCACAGAAGTGTTTCGGGAACATATCTGAGTCAGACCACTGTATTCAGAGCTAATGGTGTAGAGCACAGAGCTCTGCTGAGAATTTAACACAGAGACAAAGGTAACTACCAAGTGCTTAATAGGCAAATACAGTCATGTGAAAAAAATACGTACACCCCATGGAAATTAGTTGCTTTTTAGACATATTTGGACAGGCAAACGTTTGATCATATTTGAAGCAGTACCTGTTAATTAAGTTGATATACTTGAACAAAACCACAAGGTAAATGGGCTTTTTCAATCATTTATTCAACAGAAATATCAGTACATGTTTCTTCTTCTTGAGCCATTCCTTGGTGCATTTGCTTGTGTGCTTAGGATCATTATCATGTTGAAAAGTTCACTTTCAGTTTAACTTTCGGACAGATGGTCTCACATTATCTTCAAGCACTCTTTGATGCAGAATTTGTAGTTGAATCAATGAATGCAAGCTGTCCAGTCCCTGAGGCAGCGTAGCAACCCCAAGCCACAACACTACCACCACTGTGTTCACAGTTGGTATGAGGTGCTTCTCCTGTCTTTGGTCTGTGCCAAACATGTCTGCTGTTAATGTGGCCAAACAACTCTGTCTTTGATTCATCTTTCTCGAGCACATTATTCCAAAAGTCCTGGTCTTTGCTTATATGCTCTGGCCTGGTCTTTGTCAGTTATTGGCAAACTGTAGTCTTGCAAAGGCTTTTTCCTGTCACATCTCCAATGCAGGTCAAATTTGTGCAATCTCTTTCTGATTGTACAAGCCTGAACTTTGGCATCAGCAGTTGCAAGACATACTAGCAGATCCTGTGATGAAATTTTGGGGTTCTTGGAGACATCTTTTTGCATCAGACGGCCTGCTCTTAGGTTGAATTTGCTAGGATGGCCAGTCCTGGACAAAGTTGTAGTTGTTTGAAATCTGTGCCATTTGTAGATGATTTTTCTTACAGTGGAATGATGTGTTTCAAATAATTTGGAGATCTGTTCAAATTCCTTGCCAGACTCCCTTGGCATCCACAACATTTTTCTGAAGACCTTACAGATCTCTTTAGATCTTGGCATGATGACACCATACACCTCATTAACAAAGGGAACACCAGACACTAGCCATGGGTGGGGTATAAATTAGACAGGTTGCACCTGCACTCCCTAAGCAGGTTCTAATCACTGACACCCAATCTTGAAAACCTGATTCTAATTTTATAGATTTGAAGGTGTGATAAATGTAGGGGTGTACTTACTTGTCTGACTGATATGGTTTTTTGTTCATTTAAATTGTGAAAATTACTACAATATGTAAAGTTTATGTGTGATTTGATAGCGTGTATCACCTTTATTATTCAGCACTGTTTCAAAGATCAAATGATTGCTTGTCCAAATATGTAAAAAACAAAAATAATAATAATAATAAAAAAAATAATAATAGTCATCATCATCAAATAATAATAAAAAAAAATACCAACAATTTCCAACTTATTTTTTCACATGACTGTACATAGTACAAATAATATCTGGTATAATTCCTGCATTATGGAAATGTAAATCTAGTGCAATTAATTAGTCCTAATGGGTTATTATTGTACAACCCCAAGTCCAAAAATGTTGGAACATGTAAAATGTACATTATAAACAGAATGAAAGGATTTGCAAATCGTATAAACCCATATGTTATTCACAATAGAATGTAGAAAACACATCATATGTTTAAACTGAGTAAATGTACCTTTTTAAAAAAAATAATAGGTCATATGTATTTGATGACCGCAACATGTTTCAAAAAAGTTGGGATGGGGGCAACAAAAGGCTGGGGAACAACTTCTGCAACCAAGCCTTGGTGGAATTTGAGGTATGCTTGCAATCATGTTGGAAGTTCCAATGACGCCCAAGCTTCAGCTTCCTCACAGACAGTATGACGTTTTCTCCTAGGATTTCCTGCTACTTCAATGAATCCATCTTGCCTTCCACATGCTGCAGGTTTCCAGTGCCATCAGTGAGCCATCACCAGGCTTGACTGTAGACAGAGTGTTCTTCTTTTAATTCTTCTTCCTCTAGACATACCACTGATCCATCGTGCTGAAAAGTTCTAGTTTTGTTTCACTGCTCCACAGAATAGAATCCCAAAACTTCTGTGGCTTATTTATATGATTTTTAGCTGACATTTCTTGTGCTTTTATGTCAGTAGAGGTGTACGACTTGGATTTCTTTCATGGAAGCCTTCTGCATTTAGTACCTGCCTTACTGTGCTCACTGAAACCTCTTGTTGCCCAGAGTCTTGCTGCAGGTCTTTTGCAGTCACTCGAGAAGTGGAGAACTGTATAAGTCTTTATAACTTGCATTTTCAGTTGAATTTGGGGAAACCATTTGAAGCAATCGTTGTGTTAAACTATTTCAATTGCTTTTGTTTGATTTGTTCATAGCAACCAGCTGAAAGTCAGTAAATTTTGACAATTAACCTGATTTGCAATGGGGTCGAATAATTTTGCTTGCCACTTTATTTAATTAAGCAGTTTGATTATACCATTATTATGTCATGTTGAAATACAGCTGATATTTTTCACATCACTCACTATGTACTTATATATTTAACTTGCAAAGTATTACTTGTAGTTTCTACTTTGTTATATATGAAATTCTGAGAAATTATGGCACTGTGCCACCAAGTACTGCAGTAAAACCCTGTTAGTTTTCACACAAATCTGCTTTGAAATGCAATATGTATAGTATGTACTTTTAATTACTACATATATTCATTATAAATACTTGGTATTTATTCTGCTGTAAAAATAATCAGCTACCACAAAGTCTGTTGCATTCCTTGTTTTCTTGAAAAATAAATTCATTTCAGGTCAAAGTGATCCGCTTAAAAAAACATTTACTAAAAGTAACACTAGCGAAATTGTTTCTCTACAGGAAATGAAAAATCATTCATACTGATAATGTCATATTGATCTGTTGGTTAAACACTGACAGGGACTTAAATAGCTTTTTGACGTCATATACACATAGCTGTGACTTTCATATTCGCTTTAATACACCTCAATACAAGACACAATGGGAGAATCCTCAAGATTTGAGAAATATTTTTGTGCCTTCTCCATTCTGATTGTTTATATTGCTTACAATTGAGATGAAATTAAGATTGAATGGATGTGTATATATATATATATATGTATATATTTTTTTAATTGCATAGCTATAAAATGAAAAAAGGATGATAAATTAGAGTAAATCATAAGTAGCCTATTGTATGCTAGGTCTTACCAACAAAATATTCTTGCATTACATTATAACCTATTAATGACTTTTCCTCTTCTTTTCTTACAGTGAATTTTGATCACTTCCAGATTCTCCGAGCCATTGGAAAGGGCAGTTTTGGAAAGGCAAGCATGCATGACTATATCCAGTTACTTTACATACTCAGGCCAAGATCCACCCACATCATTTGCCCTTTGACTTACTTTTGGATATAATGGAAGTTGTGGGCTATAGTGAAGCATCTACAGTTATTTACAAGCTATGTTACAAGCTATTTTTGAAATGGGTAGGCTATAGACACTAGAACAATGACCATTCGGTAATAGTATATAATTAGGAAACAATTGAGCCTTACAGCTTGTCAAAAACAAAAGCAAACTAGTGTTTCTTGTTACCATTAGTGCCTATACAATCACTGTGGGAAAGATAAAAATAATACATTTCAGTAAGTCAGGGTAAGCACTTGTCTTATTTACTGTGTTCTTATAATTATGTGACTTCAGCTAATGCATGACTTTTACCATACACACACACACACACACACACACACACACACACACACAGACACACACACACACACACACCAGTATATGTATATATTGTATATGTATATGTATTGATTGTTGTAGACAATGTTTCCAAAGAAACAGAACATTCCCTCATCAGCTATGTGAACTGTAGGACATGCGTATCCTAAAAACAAAAATTTATAAAGGTCCAGCTGCATCAAATTCCATGCTTACAAAGATCCGAATGAACAACTAAAATGGCTGAATTATGTGTCTGAATCATATCATAAATCATGACAAGAGCTAGCTTTTAATGTTTAACAATTAACGATTTGTTAACGGTTATACATAAGAAATTTTGTTTTTTTCAGTTTACTAATCAGGCCAGAGAGGATTAATAAAATGAGAAATCTGTGAAAGGCTTTGAAAACTCCCCTTTCTAATCTAATGTCTTTAGCCCTGTAGCTAGTCTGTGATTCGATGAGCTGCCTTGAAGTAAACAATTTACATAAATGTGAATGGATAAGCCACATCAGAGGATCTGCTACAGAAGCTGCGATGGTTCATATTTTGAAAACTAGAGTTGCGGAACTACATTTAGTTTTTCTTCATACATTTATCGGTTCTGCTACAGTATTTTGTGAAGTGCTCACTTTAGCCTGCTGAAATATGTTGCTAGTTGACAACCCCTGGCGTAGGGGTGAAACTGATATGTGTCAAGTATCTAGCTGTAAGGAAGTTTGATTAATGCTGATTAATTGTGAAAGCACATGATGGTAGGTTACAGAGTTCACCATATTCCTCAGTGTTGTCACCTCAAGATGTGTGAGCTGGAAAAGAATGGCGGGGGATTTGGGACAGACCCACTATGACTCAGTGTTCTCTTTATGTCAGTTTCACATACAGAGAGAGAGACTGAGATGTGCTGTTGGCAGAATGTCACTATGCCTCATCTCTTGGGGAGTTTCAGTGTCTAATTACTTCAGTGTTCTCGTTATCTGAATGAGATGGCCTGCTTAAGTGGGCCTTGTGTAATTACATTAGGATTTTCGATTAATCTGAACCATAATGGTTAATTAATTTCACTGGGTTGTTTTTGCCTTTTATATTTTTGCCTGGTTCTAAATGATTTTGTGCTAGTGTCTCAGTGGGTGAGTAGGAATTATGGTGCATACTAAATACCACTCTTAATAATAATGGAGTGAACTGTTGTGTTATATATTGTTAGTGCGTCCCAGTAGGGATGTGCACTGTGCAGTTCTTTATCATATGCAAATTAGGGACAGCACTTTTTGCTAATGTGATGCAAATGAAAATTTTATCTATTCTTTTTACTTTTCGCTGAATCTGTTTTCATTAGTAAGTTCTCTCAGTGATAAACAGAGATTGATCTGCTCCACCTCATTCAGTATAGCAAATAAATTCAACAGTGCAGAGACAAAGATAATGTAACAAAGAAATATCACTATGTTTAATATCTAAAACAGTATTTCTCAAAGTAGGGTATGTGAAGCATAGCCAGATGGTCCATGATTTATTTAGGTAAAGCAGTGGAAATCGCAATTCACTATTATCACTGTTATTATATATTTTTTATATTGCGTTCTTATAGCTGTTTGACAGGCCACTTTAATTCAAAGTGTTTTAATCCAAACTCAATAACTCAAAAACATGTAAGCCTATAAATAATGTAGACTAGGACCTAGTGTGTTGGAAAGTTTAGGAATACAAAGCTCTACAGCTCTAATAATAATAAGGGGCTCCTGTCTACAAAAGGTTCATTTAAATTGTGTTCATGGTCATGACCTATTGATAGTATATATCATGAGAAAATGGACAATCATGAGCTACTTATATATTTTGTATTTACTCTCTGTGGTAATCTATGGTATGCTGTGGTGTTATGATTAATTTTGTTCTGTGATGAATCTTGAATTATGGGTAATGTAGTAATCTGACTGATCCTGTTGCTCCTCTGTATCATCAGAGAATGTTACATTTTTCTCCTCCTTCCCCTCCTTATCCTCTCACTCTTCCTTCTCCAGTCTGTTTGCTCTCTCAGTTTATAAAATAAGTGGCCTGTCTGGAACAGCGCATCAGCATACATGATGAAGGACATTACCATTTCAGTGCATGTTAATTTTCATTCCAGCATCTTTGTTTTTTTCCCTTGAGGCAGTTGTATTGTAATTGTGTTTCTTCAAAACAGGAACAGGACGTGGTAATGATGCAAATGAGAGATTGGAGTAGCGAGGTAGTGAGGGAGTAAATATACTGGGGCTGTGGTCATACATTTGTAAACAAGTTAATACATCTAAAAAATTATTTTCTGCTTAATGAGAAGTCAGTGCGAGAATTCTAAAATGGCAGTAATGTGTATACATCTATGTTTTTGTAAAGTAATACCGTAATTTCCGGACTATAAGCTGCTACTTTTTTCACGTTTTGAACACTGCGGCTTAAACAATGATGCGGCTAATTTATGGATTTTTACGGGCCAATGAGCTTCATGCTGCCTGTTACACCACAGCCAGCAGAGGGCACTGTGGCACGGCTCCTGACTGGTCATGTGACTTTGT
>JAOUWY010000062.1:23523014-23536818 GCA_025728095.1 Prietella phreatophila | reverse complement strand
CCCCCATAGCTTCCTCCCTGTTTGTCAGAAGAGTATTACTTAAACATTCATATTCAAGAACTCAAAGTCCATCTTCTGGCTAACTACAATTTTTTAGGTCAAGGTCACAGCAGGGTCAAATGTCTGAAATATTTTTTTTCCCAGTAGTTTCCTTTCTGCTTCAAGTCTATTTAAGGGTATTTCATGCATACAAATTACCTACAAGGAGGAGTAGAGTTTTTGGAGGTGGAGGCATCCCCATCAACAGCATTGAGTAGTTCTAATGTCTGTTTTCTAGTCATAATACACTTAATACAACTCCTTTGGCATTTTCAACTGGCTCTAGGAGCAGCCCAGCCTTTTGATTTCTGTCTCCAGGGCTCAGCGCTGGGTCATGCTGTTTTCTGATTTACTTGGAAATTCGAAATGAGGATTTGCTGGGTGACATTTCTGGTAGGCTTGTGGAGCATATGGTGATCCAGCACCATTTTTTGGTTTCTTCCTCTACTGGCAGATACTCCGTAGACAGGTGTTGATGACTGTAGATGACACCATTGTCCAGCACACATAAGGTCCATAGATTAAGACTGTTTTTGGCTTCAATTGTGGATACAACAGAAACGCATTCACTGATCATCAGGAGATCATAAGGTCGAATCATGATGATGACAAAGCCAGGAGAGAAAAATTGGATAGGGTTCTGAGTTGGAGAGTTGGTGTTTTTGTTATCTGTCAGTCTCATCTCTCAGTCGGAATGACACTAGATAATCATGAATATCTGTGAGATCTGTTAGAGGGCAGTTAGCACTTTCCTCCAAGTGTATTCAGCTGTGAAATAGTTCAAAAATTTGCAGTGGTTTCACTTGTCTCAGAGGAAACACATGCTAGCCTTCATCCTGCTCAGTTGGTACTTGATGCATGATAAGGGAGAGCTAGCTAGTGAGTGGGAATTGGCAAATATTACCAAATTAGGTAGGAAAATTGGGGGTGGGGGTGGATGGCTGATTTGACATTGGTGTTGAACAATTTTACCTTGGTGCAGTGAGTCTGTTCCTTGGTGTCCCAGATGTTCCTTAGTCGCAGGAAGTCTTTCTTACTTTGCCAATTCTTGACATCGACATCTGTGCCTCCTGGCTTGTCAATGACACTGCTTCTCAGACAAGCCCAGAATAAAGATTTCTTAAGACCTAGTATTATACACATACAATACCATTAGATTTTGCACACAATATAAGAAAGATCTGAGATCATTTTTTTACTCATATTTTAGACAAGTCAGAGACGGGTTAGAGATGAGAAATCATCCTCGATCCTGATCACATAAGTGCTTTTCCCCCATGCTTTAATAAATTCATACCAGAAATGATTACCTGTTTTTTTAGTCAGAGACATCTAATCGAACCATTGAGAATTGCAAAAAGTGCGCGGTCAATTACGACCAAGTGATTGTGCTGAAGAAGTACCCCTGGAGAAATGTGTTGCTCTATGCCCACAGGCAAGATGGATGTCTACAACTGTCTCTGTTGGGTAGATGGATAAAGGGCTGACCTGTTTTTTTTGCGCATTATGAATGTAATGGATATATAAGCCTTTGTTGTGGTTGGTAAAACACTCACATGAATGTATATACAGAATATTACATTTCTCATATCTCATTTAGCTTTCTGTATATTTGTAGGATTTGTGAACCAATTAAACCAACCAATGTTTTAATGCAGAAAAAATCTCAGTTTCACACAACATACCATTGTGAAGTTACATAACACATAAAAGATTCAATAGTGACAGGTGGGTGATACATTGTGTAAATAATAGGCATGTTAAAAATATTTATAATAGCATAGTGTTTGAGTTCTTTTCAGAGAGGTCTTCTGTGAAACAATGAACAATATGGCACCCTAAGAAAATGCTTTCAGAAATTCTCACATTTATATGCTATTTCTTTTCGTAGAGTAAGTTTATTAGTTGTTCTTTTTAAGTCACTTGGCTGGAGATGTTGAAAATTTCACATTGATAATTGTGTGTGTGTCTGTGTGTGTTTCTGTGTGTGTTTTGGGGTTGATGCCATGCCTCACTGCTTTGCAAAAAGCATCTGAGACCTAAAACACTTTAATTTGAACCTCTTGTCGCTGAAGATACAGAGAGGGCTGCTGAGGAAAAAGACAAATTAAATCAGAGGAAATTATTTCTCTTTGCAGCTGACAAGCACATTGGGGTTTTGAAAAGTTAAATTAACTCATATGGGATTCTCATCATTTTCTGTGTCCATTCAACTGTGGTGTTTGTGTGTGTGTGTGTGAGTGTGTGTGTGTGTGTGTGTGTGTGTGTGTGTGTGTGTGTGTGTGTGTGTGTGTCTGTCTGTCTTTAAAGATTTCAATAATTATTTATTTTTACTGTCTTACTATGTGCTTATTATTATTTGAGACTTTAAATATGAGTTACATCTTACATATAAAGTTTACCCCTTGATATTATTATAATTATCTGAATTATCTGGATTTTTGCAGAAATGGTCCCTAAAATGTAATGTAACTTTTATTTGTAATACATGAATGAATGAATAAATCAATCAATCAATCAATAAATATATAAGTGTTTGATATATTTATTTGAACGGTTGGAGTAAATTATTGAAAAGGTATAGCAATATTTATTATCTACTGGAACATCAGTCAAATGGTTTCTGTAGCTTTCTTCAGTTCATATATTTTTTGAATATTTTGTTTCAATTATCTCTTTTATTATTTTATGACTGAAATCAGTTTTTTTTGTGTGTGAATTTGTTTACACCACTCTGTTGTTGATCTACTTTTAGTCTAATTTTAGACCACAGCGATACATCTTCCTGTAAAAGCTCCTGAAAAATCTAATACACTAGGCCTTTGATGAGTATCAGCCATCCAGTCCTTGAGGCAGGAAAGCAGCTCTACTCCACTATACCCCCACCTCCAGGCTTCACAGTTGGAATTTAGAGCCTGTCTCATAAAGAGTTTTTTTAACCAGCTAACTTACTGCTTAGTCTCATCTAACCCTGGATTTTCTGTCTCACAAAAGTGGACTTTTATTATGAGTGAACTTGGACTTCATGTCTAATCTGTTCTGAAGCAGAGTAAGTTGAGGACAAGCCACTGCACAAAGCAGCTGTCAAAAAGGTGACGTTTATTCAGTGAAATACCAAATCTAGCTTCTTCAGTACATTCTGACTCTGATCCTTAGGATAACAAAACGTGAAAAGATCATGTCACATTACAAGGCTATTTACAGATTAACGAAATAAATCCTTTGGATTTCCACAATGATATTTTCTATCATTTACATTTACAGCATTTGGCAGACGTCCTTATCCAGAACGACTTTGAAGTCTCTATCAGTAATCAATATTAATATATCCCGATACTGGTTCACTTGGTCACGGACTAAGAATACCACCAGTCTTAGAATTCTGTTGTGAGGTAATATAATAAGAAAATACTGATTTTTTTTTAATGAAAAGTGCTAATTTAAGTATTTTAGGAAGAAGTAGGTCTTTAGACATAATTGTGATATAGAATTTAAGCAAAGTGAATGCAGAGCAGAATTTAAAAATTTTCTGGCACACAAAGATTTATTTATTTAATCTGTTTGCCTGTATGTGACCTGATTGACACCTTCTTCTGTGTAATGTAATGGCAAAACCTGCACCTGAAACGAGTTTAAATTAGTCTCTATTCAAGGGACCATTGTCATAAAATTTCTCACACTTTTCAGCTGACCTTAATTATTTATCTATTATATTTAGTGAAGATGAATGTCTTTATTTATTATTATGAATAACATGCTGAAAAAAAGGAACAAATGTTTCACACAACTGTAATTAAATTAAAATCTCAGTTTACTTCATGTTAATGTGACCTGATTTGCCTTGAAATTATTTCTGTTTATTAGAACCTGCCAAGTATTGAAAATGAGCAATGTCTTCAAACAGGAAGAAGTTTGGGTAAAGAGTAATGCCCAATTGTCTTCATATCACACTTTTTCTAGACTACTTCATGCAGGTTACAACTATAAATAAAATATACAGTCAGTTCATATTGATGTGGTCTGAACTCAACATAGAAGATGTTATTGCTGCACACCCATACATTGTCAAGTTTCCATATCAAGTGTTTTGTTTCTCCACAGCTCTCTGACATGGTTGCCCAAACTCAGCAGTTCCTTGACCCAGAAAATAAATTGTCGTTTTCTGACTCTAACACAGCACAATAGCCTTATTTCACCGAGCCGCTCTGTCCCACGAGGAGCGCAATGTGACAACAATGAATAGTGCTGCTAAATATAGCAGAACCAAGGGGATAAAGAAGGCTCAAAAAAGCCAGCAGGCCCGCCAAACACTGCAGGCCACTCATTCATAACCATGACCAGTATGGTTTGAAGCATAATATGAAAGTACATCCAGTAACTGCCACACTTAGGTTAATCAGAATGTGTGTTCTTGTTCTCTAATGTTGTGCTATAATAGGAACTGAGACGCACATGGTGATCATAGTCACAGTTAATAAGCTGCTCATCTATTTCAGTTTTCTTGTATTACAACAATGAAAATCAAGAAAATCAGACCCTATCTCACCAAACAGGCTACACTGATACTAGTCCAGGCTCTTGTCATCTCAGAACTGGACTACTGCAATGCATTACTCACACCTCCCAGCTCCATCAAACCCCTTCAGATGATTCAGAATACAGCAGCACGCATCGTCTTCAACCAGCCCGAAAGAACCCATGTAATACCTCTCTTCAGCTCCCTCCACTGGCTTCTTGTAGCCGCCTGCATCCAATTCAAGGCCTTGATGCTCACGTCCTTGTCTGGAACAGCACCCTCCTACCTCAACTCTCTCCTTGAGTCTTATGTTCCCTAACGCATTCTGTGATCGGTTAATGACCGACGCTTAGTAGTGCCTACTCAACATGGCTCAATTTCCGTTTCCAGAACCTTAAAACCAACTGTTCCTCAGTGGTGGAATGAACTTCCAGCCTCAATCTGGACCACAGAATCTGTCACTGTTTTCAAAAAACAGCTATAGACCCACCTCTTCCATGAGCACTTAACTAACCCCTAAAATGCTAACCCCCACATTATTTAAAAAAATAAAATTACTTTGGCTCTTACACCTCTACTCTACGCAATTTGCTTCTCTAGAACTCAATTAAAAATTGTTGTCACGGAACATGACGTGAAGGAGATCAGGCAGGATGCAATCGCAGTTCAAACGGAGATCTTTATTTGTACAAAGGAAAGCAAACCAAACAGAAACGAGAACGTATCTCACTCAACTAACTACGCTAGGCTATGCTATGAGCTATGCTCACTTGGCTATGGCTAATGCTAAGGCTATGGCGTAAACACAGTATGAACCAAAGACTTATTATAGTCGCACTCGCGCTATCAATGGCATACATACAAAGACCTTGTAGTATGTCCATATATTCATTTTCCTTCATTCATTAATTCAACCGCGCCGCGCAAAGCACGGCTCACGGTATATCCACAAAGTCATTAGCCCGCAACCACTACCAGCTGCGGGCACTTCCACATGTCACACATGATGCGACGGGGTGAAGACATGACGTCAACCTGGAAGCAGCATGCGCATGCGCGCCAGCGCCCAAGGTCCGCTGCTGCACCGGGGAATCGTAACAATTGTGTACTAGATGTATTGTTCTCTGCTTGATATATCACTTTGTTTGTATTTCCTCATTTGTAAGTCACTTTGGATAAAAGCGTCTGCTAAAAGAATACATTTAAAATGTAAATGTAGTTAAATAGGATTTGTGATAAAGTTGTAGCATTCATATAAGCACTGAATAAGAAGCCCACTACATAATTAAAGAGATGTAGGATTTTATTCTAGTAAAATGTGCTGGGCTTACCCCATGGGCATAGGAGCCATTATACATAGTGGGGATGTTGGGGGACATGTCCTCCCCCACTTCAAAATCTAGGTTATTTTCTCCCCACACACTGCTCCCTTTTCCTAATCTCAAATTTTATTTTGCGATGCCTGCCTGTCTGAGGATTTCTGAGTTGGACAGTCTCCAAATGAATCCATTCTGTAAATCTTAGAAACATAATTCAATTTAAAAAAACTAACTTTCACTATAATAAGCGCAGGGGTCAGACTCGAGTAGCTAGGCCTCGCTGAACCGTTTGCCTGTTGCCAAGCTTGAAGAGAGCAAAGTGTCTGTCATTGCAAGGTAACAAGCAAAACCTAGTATGGATTTTCAGAGAGGTGGCTACTCTTGCGTGAAAAGCAGAATGTATTCATTTAGAGATGACTCAAATATTCCCTGACCATCCCTGGGGAAAAAAACTTGTGTCCTGAGGTGAGGGCAGTTATGACAACATTCAGATGCTCTTGAGCACACTAATGTATAGATGAAAGATTTACCACTTTGTACTTGAGGTAGGACATCATAGCTATTTCAGCCCATGAAATTGCTGATTGTTTGCTGGTTTTGATTGACAATTTTGTTGTCGAAATAATTATTTAGCCTATGAAACTGTCAAGCATGCATACGTTTACAAGCAAGCTAGCATACCAAAATTGTGTGTATGTGCCATTGCTACGTGTCCATGAACAATTTAATGGTCAAACTGTTCACACAGAGATGAGCATCCTTCAATATTTTAAGAGGACAGAGAAGGATGAACAGCAGGGCATAGGAGTATAAAAGACCGAGGACGATGCGCTTGTAAATTGTATGGATAGCAAGCAGTTAACTAGCTAGTTCACGTCACACCGTGTTGGGTGTTTGGGATGGGGGCTCCATCGTGTTGTTGCTGAGTTGGAGCTATTAGTTGGAGACTATGTGCTTTCATTTTCTTTCAATTCTGGAAAACATCCTTTATTAAATAAAGTATATGTAGTTTATGTTATGTAATAGTTTTTGTTCTAGCTATATTATAGTCCGTCTCTCTGACTGTATATCCAAGTCTTTATACTCTCTCCTCCCCAGTCTGAGTATTCTCAATCTTCTGTCACTGCAAATACCCTCTTACAACCACACTAATTAGTACGTTCTGTTCCCAAAAGTCATTAGAAATGAGCATTTAAGTACTTTATTGTAAAAAATATCTTTCTAGATGTCATATGCATTTGTGGAAAAAGTAAGTACACCCTTGGCCTCAGAACCTCGTATTGCTCCTTTTAACAGAAATAACTTCTTGTACGCGTTTTGCATAACTGTCCACCAGGATTGCTGGAATTTTTGACCACTATTCCATGCAATATTCTTTCAGTTGCAAGATGTTTAAGGGGTTTCTTGCATGTACTGCCCATTTCAAATCTCCCACAACATTTCAATGGGATTCAAATCCGGCCTTTGACATTCCATAACCCTCCATTTCTTCCTTTTGAGCCATTCCTTGGTGGATTTCCTAGTGTGCTTAGGATCATTATCCTGTTGAAAGGTTCTCTTTTGGTTCAACTTCCAGACAGATGGAAGTTATCTTCGAGCACTCTTCGATATGCTGCAGAATTCATAGTTGAATCAATGAATGCAAGCTGTCCAGTCCCTGAGGCAGTGAAGCAACCCCAAACCTTAACATTTCCACCACTGTGCTTCACAGTTGGTATGAGCTGCTTCTCCTGAAAAGCTGTCTTTGCTCAGTGCCAAACATGTCTACTGTTACTGCGGCCAAAGAACTCTATCACTGATTCATTTCTCCAGAGTACATTATTCCAAACAGCCTGGTCTTTGCCTGTATGCTCATTGACAAAGTGTAGTTTTGCTTCATGTTCTTTTAGCTTTTTCCTGGCATGTTTCCCATGCAGGTCAAATTTGTGCAATCTCTTTCTGATAGTACAAGCCTGCACTTTGACACAAACAGTTGCAAGACATACTAGCAGATTCTGTGATGAAATTTTGGGGCTCTTGGACACTTGTTTTTGCATCAGATGGTCTGCTCTTGGGCTGAAATTGCGGGGGAAGACAGTCCTGGACTAATTGGCAGTCATTTGAAATCTGTTCAATTTGTAGATTATTTTCCTTACAGTGGAATGATGCATTTCAAATAATTTGGAGATTTTTTTAAATCCCTTGCCAGACATCCACAATCTTTTTTTTCTGAAGGCCTTACAGAACTGTTTAGATTTTGCCATTATGACACCACACACCTCAATAACAAAGGGAACACAAGACACTAGTTATGAGAGAGGTAAATAAGACAGGTTCCACCTGCATTCCCTAAGCAGGTTCTGAACAGGTTCTGAACACCTGATTCTAATTTTAAGGTGTGATAAATGTAGGAGTGTACTTGCTTTTTCCATGCGACTGATTTGGGTTTTATTATTTTTTTTGTAAATTTAAATTGTGAAAATTACTACAAAATGTCAATTTTATGAATACTGTGTGTCATTTGATAGACCACATCGCCTTTATTAATAGGCATTGTTTCATCCATCCATCCATCTTCAACCGCTTATCTGTAATCGGGTTGCGGGGGTAGCAGCTCCAGCAAGGGACCCTAAACTTCCCTTTCCTGAGCCACATTAACCAGCTCNNNNAAAAGTGTCTCTTACCACTTAATATGCTGGTTTCTTTACTGACATACAAACATTTTTCTGTAACATTTAATTTTGTGTTGGAAAACTAATGTTTGGAAATCCAAAATGTTTTTGTACTGACCCGATAATGTAGAAATCATAAAATAAAAATCTATAACAAAGTTTGTATTAAAAAACAGAGTGCATAAGACGTTTGCACAGTACTGTATATATTTATATATTTTTTCACGATTTCACATTTAGATATTCAGAGTTATAACTTTATATTCAGGATTTATATATACTTATTCTGATTTCATATATAATTATTTCCTGTTTGATTGATATATATATTTTTTTTATATATATCACACACAGCCTATGCATATGATTGTTTATCATCTTTTATTAATACTTAACATTTGCAAATAATCTATTTTCATAGTAATATATGTACTGGTAATATGTTTAATATTCAAAACTACTATTTCTTATTCTTTATATACAAGAGATTATGTATATAGAGTTAATTATTCATTTGATATTTTTGCCTTTTTTTCTCTATTTCAATGTCCATAATGTCCATAAATCTAACATCAATATGTACATAAAACATTTAGTTGCCAAAGGTGAGTGTGAGCAAGAGATAGGAGGAGAGTGAGAAGGAAAGTGAGAGAAAGATGGACTGGATGTGTAGAATTGAATGGTGTAATGCATCATGCTTGTCACAACAGATAAATAAAATGTTTCTTGTTTGGTTGTCTCTAAGTTTCACAGAGAGGTTTGACAGGTCTGGATGAGTGCTGCTGATTATATATAAACAAAAGAGCTGCTTGCTTATTTTCAGGCCTTTTGTGACATGTCTGAAGTGATTAAGATTTCATTCGTCTTGCATTTTGGCCTTCTTGGGATTCTTGTCTGTATTCACTAATATATTTATTAGATGTGGATTCCATGCTGCTGGATCACGTATGTCTGTTAGCATTCAATGTATGGACTGTGTGGCGTATTGTGAGTTTTAAAAAAATATATGAATATGGAATAAAGCTCTAAATGTGAGGAAGGATAATTGAGCTTCTCTGTTGATTGGAAATGAATTCCCATGGGAAAGGCTTGTTATGATGTTTACTTCCTTCATCTCAGGCAGCCACATGGGTACTTACCATAAATATATCATTTAGCATGCAGGAGAGTCTTGCCCATGGCCAGGATGATGATGTGATGCATCGATCAGCCTAAGCTTTCAGGTCTGCTGGTTTTTTTGTGAAGATAAGCAGGTTTCGCACCTGGTGGCTTCAGATTATGGTTGTTTTCCATGTGTCTATCACATACATGTGTATCACATACACTGTGGCATTCTTATGTTTGGAGTTCATGTGCAGTCTGTTGAATGGTTGGGAGTCATTGTCAATGTTGGTCAAAACGCCATCATTAGTGTCCCGGCAGTGTGTGAACTGGCAAACTCGTTTGTATCCAATCAGCTGAGCAGCAGGACCTAGCCCTCTTTTCAAACAATTGGCTCTTTAACATCTTATTTAAACTGTGATTGGGGCTGAAAAGCAGGTGTTCCTAATGATTGTTTACCAGTGGAATAAATCCAAAATGCGCCCTAAGGTTTTGCACGATGCTCCGTTCATTAGCATTTTGGACCATTTGGATTGAATTCCTTTCTATTTGGCGTCCTTTATCTCAAGAAGTGGCTTACTGTGCATCCATCTGCTTGAGAGAGGAACAGACCCAAACTACAGAAACTTGTCTGATAGAAAAAACTATTACTTTGACATTACTGCTAGCACTATGAATTAAACATGGCTGCCCTCAATCGTATGTCCAAGTCTTTCTCTAGTGACAGCAAGTGTGATTATATATTAATTTTGATGACATTGTTGGTCAAAAAGCATTTGGAAACTTCTGGCAAGTGCACAGGCTATCTGGAAATTTCCTAGAATCCTTGAGCAATACACCCTCATTATCCAGCCTCAGAGTTCAGAGTAAATCCAATAATGTTCCACATCCTCCTTTAGACATCATTTTTATCCTCCAATTTTGTCTGTAAATGGATGAAGAGATCATTTCACAGAGCCCTGCTACCTGTTTCATGCCCTATGCTGTGTTGTGGCTCATAGGGAAGGAGTTTATCTGTGTTACAGGAGATGAAAATGCCACCCTGAGACATTGTTTTTGTCAGAATTGACTGGTGCGAATTTCCTAAGAGATTGCTAGATCACCGCTGGGGTAAGCAAGGGCTCATATGGTGAATCGTTTTAATCCATTTTATAGCCTTCCACTTGCTGCTACTGCTTGGTAGATTAATGTAGCTCAAGCCTCACTGCATGATAGATTAACATACTGTATCAGTCATCCCCAAACATCCTGCTGGAGAACTTTCCCATAAAGCCTATTGTGTTGCATCTGATCCAACTAATTACTTCAAATGACCTTGATCAACTGAAATGAGGATGGTGGATGTATTAGATGTACCAAATGTATGTAAATGTTTTATTGTTGGCACTAAAAGTACATCTGGGTAGAAATGCTTCTACACAGTTGATCGTTTTAATCGGCCTATGATCATAATAGCCATTGCGAGTAGCGTTAAAAGTGTTTTAATTTGTTCATTTTCTGTGCAGTTCCACTCATCCTTGTCCTGAATGGAGCAGGTCCTGATGAGACCCGAACCTCTGTAATCACAAAGTACTGCAGATCCAAAACCAGTTTTCTATGCTTGTAATCATGACATGAAGAAAACCGCTGACACCAGACCAGCTCCTAGATGTACTCAGAGATACAGTGTGAATGTCTGAGTGGGTCTCTGAGCTCTGCAGCACAAAGGAAAGTGGGTCTCATCAGGAGTGTAGAACTGAGCATCTGATTGCTCTCCCTCCCGCTGGACTGCAGACTTCTTGTGTGCCAGGACCAAAAGCGCCTGGAAATGTGAAATGCAATAATCTGAGGTTAATTAACTCTGGACTCTGCAGTGTAACCCTCTGTAGGAGGACAATGATGGGTTGTAGGAGAAGAGATGGATGGACGGAGTCAAATCAAAGAAGAGGCAGAGGGATAATGGCAAGATCAGTTAAATAGGAGAGAGAAGTTTTTCAAAAGAAAACTGAGAATGCAAAAAAAGAGTTGATGAAAAGAAAGAATGAGAAGGCTGTAATAAAACTTTGACATAATTTTATCTGTTTGGATCAAACATTGGTATTAAAACATCCCGGACTGAGTATGTCTGAGAGACATGGTCTCAGGCCACTTACTAGCAATCCATTGAAGTTTGATGTAAATGAGAAAATAATGCAGCCCTAATTCGATCCAACTACAGGAAGTGAAATGGAGTTTTGAAATAACTGATGGTTTTAGGTTCTGTGTTAAAAATGAACTTTTTTTTTTCCTTTCCATTCCAATCCTCCTGACACATTCGTGCATCCAATGTTGATTTATTTTTGCAGATTTGAGAAGTAAACGTGACCGAATACGTCAAACAATAAAATAACTAAATGGGGAAAAAAAGAACCTCCATGAACATGGAGTTGTCGGTATACTCAAAATAGACTCAGGGGATGTCTTTTTAGAACAGTCTGGTTTTGAGAGACTTCAGAACATCAGTGTTTCCGGATCGGTTTTGCACTGGACTGCTTTTAAACTGCTGTCATGGAGAAACTTCGTATTTCTGATTCTGTAGCAGTACAATGTATTGCAAGATATACCTTTTAAATATTAAAATGCGATTTTGCAATCGTAGCCATCCTGTTAGACTTTAGAAAACAGTGTATAGGGCGTGGAAAGGACATATTCAGAGTGCTGGGTTTATTTTGGGCTGATTTTTAAAATAGGCATGGCAGCCTTGTCAAACTGAACATACAGTATAAACAAAAACAACAGCGTTGGCAGTGAATGTAGCAGAAAGACAAAAATCATCAAATCTTCCCTTAAATGTGTTCCTGCTTCTACAGCTTCAAGCAAGAGTGTAAACAGTAGACAGACCCATATATTTAGATCAATCACAGATGGCAGAAGTATAGGAACAAATGTCACAGTGGAACTGTAACCACCACTTTTTTCTTGCTCGAGATGTCTTTTGTGTCAGAATGTCTTTTTCCGTTTGAAGTATACCAGCAGAAGGACTGGGTAGTGCAGTGGCGGGCCTGAAGTAACTGAACAGAGAGGTAGGTATGATAACCAAAAAGAAAGGCTGCGAACTGGATTAGAGAACGTAGGAGAGGGAGAAAACACATTTGGCAGTGACTGTGCTGGTCGGTTTCTGCTAGATGAGAAAGGGGAAGAAGGCAATTAGCTAGTTTGATTTTGTTGTTACTAATAGATTTCCTGCTGTCACTCCTGCTCAGATGCAGGGAAGAGGCCATCTGGCTAACCTTAATGAAGAGACTTAAGCTATCACCACCAATCAAGTCTCTATCTCTTTTCCAGTTTCTCTTCATCTTTCTCTCAATCAGGTCTGATGTACAGCGTATGTGGGTTTATTCCTCTTGGGGCAGCTTCTGGCTGGATAGTTTTTACCTTTTATTAAAGGACTGCTTCTGTATTTCTTTTTCCAGCTTTATTTCTATTCTCTGTTTGGTAGGTCTGATTACTAGAGAGAGTTGAATTCAGAGTGTGGTTTGAGTAAACCTGTTTGCCATTATTATCTCAATACATGGAAATGCTGAAAAGAAAAACAGTGGTGTCGTAAATCTTGTCTGTGGTAATCATACATGCACTACAATTGCAGTATACAGATTAAGTTTAAAAAAAATTAATAAAATAAAAAAGGACTAGTATCCCTTTAACCCTGTCCAGTGTGTACCGCGCTTTGTGCCTGATGCTTCCTGGGATAGGCTCCAGGTTTCCCCACGACCCTGAAAAGGAGTAAGCGGTTGAAGATGGATGGATGGATGGATAGTATCCCTTTAAATGTACAGCTTCAAAACATTTGCATTTGTTTGGATTAATTGCCATTCTGTACTGAGCCTGTAAGCAGTGCTTAAAATAATATCTAACATCTGTGCGCTTTCCCTACTCTGTACCTGTCTTTGTCTCTTGAGTTCCCAGCCAGATCTCTAGCCAAGCAGACATAGACGAGTGTGAAATATAATAATGTGGATCATCTGCTACAGTACAGAAGCAGGTAGCTCTGAGATATGGTTTCTTGTGGATTCAATGTGGAAGGATTTGATCCTTCACACAAAAACTCTTCTGCTGACAGACCACAGGGGATGCTCTATCTGCTAGATGAGAGAGAGAGAGAGAGAGAGAGAGAGAGAGAGAGAGAGAGAGAGAGAGAGAGAGAGAGAGAGAGAGAGAGA
>JAOUWY010000062.1:23475148-23490286 GCA_025728095.1 Prietella phreatophila | reverse complement strand
CTGGGCCATGTGTGTGCGGGGGTTTCCTCTGGGTACTCCGGTTTCCTCCCCCAGTCCAAAGACATGCATGGTACGCTTATTGGCGTTTCTAAAGTGTCCGTAGTTTATGAATGAGTGTGTGTGTGTGATTGTGCCCTGCAATGGACTGGCACCCTGTCCAGGGTGTACCCCGCCTGATGATTCCTGGGATAGGCTCCAGGTTCCCCATGACACTGAAGAAGGAATAAGCGGTAGAAGATGGGTGGATAATAGTGTGCCAGCAAAGTAGTGCTGCTTTTAAGATCTACAAAAAAATTACTTAACACAAGATACACTATAGCACCTGTTGCTGTGATTTATAATGGAATCACAGATTATTGTAAAAGTATTTAAATAAGTATTATGATGGGATCTGTTATAATATTGATACTTCATCATCATTTCGCATAATTCTATTGTATAAGACAGAGCTGTCACTTTTTCTAAGTGTCTTGCCTGCAGGGATTCGCCAAAGGAAGTTATGCCTTCTCCGAGGCCAGACAAAGCCTCCTGCTGATATTATGACCTTTCAGAAACAGCCACAAAGACAATTCGCTGTGTGCATTAAGTGGCAGCAGAACCTCACAGCTTGGGCCAGTATTTATCCATCAACATTTCAAACACACCAGCAAAAGCTTTCCATTTTTTTTACATCTGTATAAAGCCACATAACTGAAATGATCCGTAGATCATTGGAGATAGTTATGTTTCTTGCCATCTCTAGCATGTCTCGTCATGGTGTTTCATGGTCTATTCCTGTGGGACAGTCCTGGTGTCCAGCAGGCTGCATTCGGGCTCTGTACGCTCCATGCCATTCTGTGCCACACTCTGGACTCCTGACAGGAAATAGGTCTCGCGGTGCAATTATTTTGTTGCACCAACTAGAGAAGTGTCTCCTAGCAACAGTCCTAGCTGCCATGTCATGTTGCCCAAGGAGGTAAAATTAGTCCATGCACAGAATTCCTGAACAAAATATAAAAATAAGGGAATGTATTTTCCTTCTGACTCCGTGTTAAGGGATTAGGGGATTGTTCCTGCTAGATGCTATTGCTTTGAACAATTTTCTGCCTGACAGATTTCTGATGTGCTGAGAAATCCTTTGACATTTACCAACAGGACAAAAATATTTTGGCAGGAGGAGAAAATGTAGTGAATACACTGTAGGGAGACCTAACTGACACTGCAAAATCCCTCTGTCTTGTTTTCCAGGCTTACATTGTATATATAGTATGAATAGCGTTATTAGAATAGCATTATTACTGCATACGTCATTATTACTGCATACACCGCAAAAATAGGAAATGTCTTATAGTCTTTCTCATTATGAGATTGATTTTTTACAAACCATATTTTAAGCATTTTTTCTTGCTAGAAAGAATGAAAAATCTTCGCATAATAATCTTATATTTATTCACAATCTCATAATGAATCTTATTTGTTAAATTCAAGAGATTTTCACAAAATACCATTTTTGGTGGAGGTTTTGCTATGTTTTGGATTGAGTAGTGAGTCTACAGCTCAATCTTCAATAAAGGATAAAGCAGTGACAAAAGTAAATGAACGGATAAGGGAAGGAATGAATGAAGAAGGAGAAGAACAGGAAGTAGAATATAATCATTTCTGATTATGATACTATATACAGTATCCAGCTTCCTATCTTGTTCTTATGAAAACATTTTGTTTTAGAGTTTTAATGTGTGCACAAGGCTTTAGCGTCTCAGATATTTTGCTATTTGTGTGTGTGTATGCTGTATAATAGGAATAAGAAAGTAAGATAATATTAATCCTTTGTTCATGAATCTAATCATCGTGGCTGACTACCAGCAGTGTGGGATCGTTGTCTTAATTAGTTGTGTTGGAAATGCAGTGTGTGCGCGCGCGCATGTGTGTGTAACATGGTGGGGTGTTTTGGCAGTGTGTGCCTGAGACCCCACAGTGAGGCATGCGTGTGTGTCCTAGGCAATTAGCAGGCGTGGAGAAATCTATGAAGACCCCCTGAGAGATAAACATTCACAACAGGAAAGGGCAACAAGGCAGTTTAGTTTTCTAACTCAGAACACACACACACACACACACACACACAAATATTCTACACTCGAAAAAGAAAAGCATAGCCAAGTAGAAGCACTTTGTTTTATTAGTTTGTCCCTGCAGGGTAGCTATTTTTGCTGTCAGCAGAAGTCTTACACAGGGATTAGTGAAGTTCTGTGCTGACATTATATGATTTGCTAAAGCCTAACTGAAATAGCAAAACTTCTCATATTGCATCTTTTTCTGCTTTCTGGCTTATGGTGCCTACCGTATTTGCTGTCAGGACAGTGAAAACTAGAGAAATCTCCATTGACAGGTCACAGATTACATTCTTCCATATCACACTATCATAATGGTTTTAATAGCAAATGATGAGCATTGCCCAGCTGCAAGATTACTTAATCCTGCAATTGATCGAAAGCTTTTGTATGTAATGTAATATATTTTATAGTGATGATTTTGCTGTATTTCCTTTGCAGGGATATCAAACCAGACAATATTCTTCTGGATGAACAAGGTAAGGAGTGTGCGCAAGTCTTCATATAGTAGCTTTCCTAAACCCCTCGACAGAAATACAGTATTTAAGTGGTCCAAGGTGACATGTAGGAGATGTGATCCCACAGGCTGGCAGGCATAGCACGGTAACACAGTCTGTCTCTGTGCAGTAAACCATGCTCAGGGTCATCCAGCCCATAATACTTAACGGACAAATGCAGACTCAAGGATGAGCTGTTCCATTAAAACTATCACATGTATGTGTTTTATACAGTATAAATGCCTCATTCTGTGGGTCTCTGTCGTAATATTATGCTCTCCAAGCAAGCTTGTATCAGTGAATGGATCACACATTGCCCATGAGATGCTATAGATTTTTGAACTTGTAAAAACCATTCAAATGGATCTGTCCTTTCACTCAGTGTACAGTAGTAGAACTACATAGGCTTGAATGTCTTGAATGACTGATGTGGGGGAGTTTGTCTCCAGATGCTTTAAACTGGTTATGTTTCATTTCTCAGGTCATGCCCACCTGACTGACTTCAATATTGCTACAATTATCAAAGATGGAGAAAGAGCCACAGCTTTAGCTGGAACCAAGCCATATATGGGTACAAAAGCTTCTAGCAACTATTTATAACTATTTAATTGTTTTGAATTAAGTTTTCTAGCTTTACTTTAACTAAATTAACTTTGTTATTTTTGTTCATATGGTGACATTCATATGATGCTTAATTATGTAAATAATTAAATAACAAACAAGATAAAGATGAGTATTTTTAGAGTATTTATTCTGGTATTTCCTTTATAGCTCCTGAGATTTTCCAGTCTTTTGTAAGCGGTGGGACTGGCTATGCATTTGAAGTGGACTGGTGGTCATTAGGGGTCACCATATTTGAGGTCCTGCGAGGATGGGTAAGCAGTTAAAAAAAAAAAAAAGCCTTCACTCACTGAGTTAATATAATAGTAGTTATCTTGCTCTAGCACATCTATTGTCACATCTATTGTCTCTCTGTGGGTGCTTTCACTGCACATTCAATAGCAACAAACACTCAAACAGAAACTGAACTCAGGGCTTTGCTTATACTTTGTTTTCTTAGAGAGACGAGTGGCGCTCAGTTCAATTCAATTTTATTTATATAGCACTTTTAACAATAGGCAGTGTCTCAAAGCAGCTTTACAGCAATCTGTATGTAGATGCAGTTTTTAGATTCCTAATGTGCATAGCCAGAGGCCAACAGTGGCAAGGAAAACATTGAATAAACCTTCAGAGGAAAAAGACTCAAATGGGAAGCAGTCCTCTATAGTGTATATACACTATAGTATAATAACATGTATAGCTTGGCACAGAGAGAGACACCAAAACATCCCAGTTTACCATAACTTTCAATACCCATAATCCCCAGTTAAATAACTGCATCATTATTATTACTATTATCATTATAGCTGCAATGGCAACACTGTTTCTTTGTCTAGTTAACCAGCTTATATTAACTGCAAGAAAATGTGTCTCTCTTGGAAAAAGATAAAAACATTCTCAGTAACAAGAAACATCCCAAAGAGAAGCCAGAGGGACTTCAAATAACCACATCATAAATTTGGTGCACAATGGCATCATTGTCCCTTGTTGGATCAACTGTAGTTGAACATCATATATGTTATCTATTACAATCGGAATCTTTGTTATTATACCTGTGCCAAAGAAAAGTACAATAACAAATTAGTTTTCTGGTGGCAGACGCTCTGGTACTTTATGTATTTTGTGCAGTAGAAATGAGCTGTGCATTCCTGTTGTATAATACGTGCCTCTTATAGTGATGGAGTACATCAATACATACAATACTCATATTATATGTCTGTCTCGTACGTTGCTTATTTACTTGTCCTCTTACTCATAAAAACAGCAGACAACACCGAATAATAGTGATCTGAAGGCAATTAATGATGCCAATCAAAACAGACTGCAAACTATGTTCTGTGAAATCATGAAGACTTGAAACTGGAGGTCTCCTGAGTGGCACAACATAGTATTCGCTCTATAGTCTGGAGAACATGGGTTTGAATTCTGACCAAGAGAGACTCCCAAATCTAGCCATACCCTGTGGGTGGGAGGGATGACATACTCTCTTTCCAGATCAATCACAGTGACACTAGACAATCATTTGGTTTCTGTGAGATCATGCTTGTGGGAGAGGGCGGAGAGTGCTTTCATCTGAGTGTGCGAAGCCACCACATGATGCAGCGTGATTCGGAGGAAAGCCCATGATAGCCTTCACCCTCCCGTGTCACACTTACAGTACTGTGCAAAAACTATTTTCTCTAGTATAAACTTTGTTATAGATTTTTATTTTATGACTTCTATATTATTGAGTCAGTCCAAAGACGTTTTAGATTTCTAAACATTAGTTTTCCAGCACAAAATAAAATGTTACAGAAAAACGTGTGTATGTCAGTAAATAAAACGGCATATTAAGTGGTAAGAGACACTTTTCAGACAAAAATCACAATGAAGGCTGATGGATTTTGCTGCAAAAATAAGAAGCAAGTGCAAAGGTCAAAGTCTCCAGAAGAACCATGGCTGGTTCAATAAGATGCTCAAAAACACTTGTAGCTCATTTCCTTATAAAACTGCACTAATTCTACCTGACTACTTTTTGTGGGGTTTTTTTAAGCAAAGGGTCATCATACCAAATATTGACTTTTTCATTTATTACTGTTTACTGCTCTTTATAGTATTTTTTTAAATGGAGAAACATTTCATTTCATTATTTTTGAAGCATATTTGCTCTATAGTACTTTACAGTGCAGTGAAATCTTTTCTTCACATGATGATACTGCACAAGTCATGATACAGCACCCCTGGAGCAGAGAGGAACCCCCAATCTTCCGATCAGTAACCCAAAACTTTAAATGAGGAAAACATAAACGAAGTGAAATACAATGTTCTGAAACACCCTTGATTCATTTCAGTATTGATGAGTGCCACTCAGTCAGAAAAAAGGAATATTTAGTAGATGGATAACTTTTTTTATGTCATTACCAGATTTCATTTGCATATTTGAGGGATATTTTGAAACTTTTGACTTTTTATTAGCTCTCTGTTGATGTCTCTCACTTTAACTCTATCACTCAGAGGCCGTATGACATCCATGCCAGCAACTCAGTGGAGTCTCTAATGCAGCTCTTCAGCACGGTCAGCGTGCAGTACTGTAACTCCTGGCACAAAGACCTCATCTCCCTGCTGCGTAAGGTGTGTGTGTGTGTGTGTGTGTGTGTGTGTGTGTGTATATGTGTGTGAGTGATCGAATGAGTGTGTAGTGAGAAAGTATGCATAAATAAGTCTCAGTCTTTTGAGAGAAGTGTCTACACACGATAAAAAGTTGAGACAGAAAGAAGTACTGGAAAAGTAAGTAGCAATAAATTCATTTAAATCGTATGCGCATGGGATGACAAGACAAATTGAAAGTATTAAGAGGAGAGAAAAGAGAGTGGTGTGAGGAGTTGATGAATAAGCAGAGGGAGGATTTTTTTAAAGGCTATGTGGAAAGGAATGGAGAGAAAACTAATTGGTTCTGAGCACGGAGGAGGAGATTGAGGAGAGAGTGCAGTACACAGCAGAGAGCGAGTGGGTTTGAAACTCACAGAGACAGAAAGGAGGAACATAATGAGGCAATGTAGGAGTGAGGCCGAGCCCAAGCGAGAGATGATGGAAAGCTGGAAGGTTGGAAGCATAATGTATAATGGGAAAGGAATGGGCGGAAGGTGACCAGACCTAAAAAGGGAGAAATACAATACATAATCAGGCTGTGAATAGAAAGCTGGGGAGAGAGAGAGAGAGAGAGAGAGAGATATGGGGGTGTGGAAAAATAAAGAGGAAGAGACAGAGAGAGAGGAAGAGTGGCAGAAAAATAATGAGAATGTGTGAGCGAATATAAGGGGGTCAACCTGAAGGGGTCAGAAACATACAGGAGATGTCCATGGTGCTGGAGAGGTTACAATTAAGGGCAGTGTGTAAGACCGGAATATTGTGCGCTC
This sequence comes from Prietella phreatophila, assembly GCA_025728095.1. Lineage (NCBI taxonomy): Eukaryota > Metazoa > Chordata > Actinopteri > Siluriformes > Ictaluridae > Prietella > Prietella phreatophila. The sequence continues at coordinate 23,483,707 of JAOUWY010000062.1, read as the reverse complement.
TTTCTCTCTCTCTGTCTCTCTCTCATATACACACGCACACATGTACAGACACACTTACTGAATTCCTTTATGATTGCTAACTGGGTCTCAGGTTCTATCTTAGCACTTTTGACCAGGATGTCTATTTGTCTCATCCATGCCTGTGTACATCGATTACTTCTGTCTGGACTGCGTGGAGACAGTCTCAGCCTTCTGAGAATAAAAGCAGCAGCAACATGTCCAAAAATTGCTCAGATATGATTTCCCTGATAACATAACGCATCCCATCAGATGGGCTGGGAATCTTGTCTCTAAACGCTTTGAAAGCAATAAAAGTATCTCATGATAAGCCTGGAAAGCTGTCATCCTTTTATAACTCGATCAGCTCGTTAATAACAGAATCGCTTTTTATGATCACTCCCCAGACAGATGGGCCCATGTTATCTCTCAGCTCCATCTTATTTAAAACTAATTGGCCCTGAAGACTGTCTGACTAATGCCAGTGGTGACAGATTGACTTGAATGGCTGTGAATTGGCAAGAAGTGATGTTAGCTATTTCGATATCAAAAGGAAGACATGATAGAGAGTAGCTCTAAATCCACTTTTTTGGAAGATGGTTCAGAGCACAGTTTTCCATGATATAGCACTTCGCCTATTTAACTCATCTGAAAAGGAACAATCCAGTGTTCTTAAGCCTAACCTCTAACCACCGCTTCTGCAGACATGCAATTACCACAAACATGAATTTAAATACATTTCCCTGTGGACAGAAAAGAACTAACAACCTGTTTGGTAAAAACTCCCTTGTAATGGAAGTCTAAGAGTAGGTACTGAAAATGGTTAGCAAATATAAACAATAATTCAGATCTAAAGTTCTTACTGTGTAATCCTGTCCTGCTCAGGATGGGTGTCAGCACGTCTTCTGTCAGATTTGCCCCAGTTTGTGCGGCTGGGGAGCTCCCTGTCATGTCTCCATTTCTGTTCACGCTGTACTCCTCAGACTTCCAGTATAACTGAATTGTGCCACCTGCAGAAGTTTTCTGATGACTCTGTGGTAGTGGGGTGTATTAGAAATGAGCAGGAGTCAGAGTACAGGGAACTGGTAGATAAATTTGTGGCGTGGTGGTGCAGCAGGAGTAATCTGCTCCTAAATATAAACAAGACCAAGGAGATGGTGATAGATTTTAGAAGGAAAAGAACTTCGACCAAGCCCATAAACATCATCTGTGAGGAGATTGGAATTGTCGAGCACTGACACCCAAGTAATTGGGTGTCATCTTGAACAACAGACTGGAGGACCAACACTGATACTGTGTACAAGAAGGGAACGAGCAGACTCTATTTTCTGATGAAACTCTGATCTGTCAATGTATGCACCAAGATCTTGGAGATCAGTCTGTGGTCACGAGCACCATCTGCTATGCTGTGGTCAGGTTGGGGGAGCAGTGTCATTGTCCGAGATGCCTTTAGGATCAATAAACTCATTTGCAAGGCCGAAACAATCATTGGACAAAACCTGGAAACGTTTGAGTAGTGAGGAGTAGGAGGTCACTGAACAAACTGCTCTCCATCATGGACAGTCCATCTCACCAATTTCATGACACACTACAAAGACAGCAAAGCTCATTTTCCAACAGACTCACTCAGCTCCACTGCCATAAAGAACGTTTTAGGAAATCATTCTTACCTTTCACCATAACAATGTAAAATAACTCATCTCTGTGTGAAAGGTGAACACACTACTTCACAACCATCTGTACATACTGTTTGTCATACATATGTTGTATATATTATTCACTGCCATTTCTTTGAATGATTACTTTTGCTCTTTTTATTGTTTTACATATCTTTATTTAATACTCATTGTGTTTTTTTCTTCCATCAATGTTATTGATGATGTGATGGATAGAGACTATTAATTATGCTTTACCAACCTTAACCCTAGTGCAAACCTAACCCAATCCTATCCCTAAACAGACTTTGCCCTAGCCTAACTCTAACCATAGCCAACGGCCAACTCAATCTAAGTTTAATTGTAACCAAGCCCCAGTTGAACCCTAACCCTATCCAATCTAAACCTTACCCCTAGACCAACCTTGACCATGCCGTACCCTAACCCAATCTAAACCTTAACCCTATAAGAACCTTGACCTTGTCCTACCCTTTCCCTAAGCCTAGCCAACATCAACTTGATCAACACCTTAACTGTAGCCCAATTCTAACCTAGCCCAACCGTAATCTTAACAAAGCCCTACTGTAACCCTAACCCTAGCCCAACCCTAACCATAGGTACGTACAAAGCCAGCTTGGGTCACCACTAACTCTTGCATTGGCTAACCCTAGCCCAATCCCAATACATTCAAGTCTTCAGTTAAAGTTTTGTTCGGACAGTTTTTGGTTAGTCCAGGACTGGACTAATCAGAGGGATTAAGATGTACCATTTTTCCAATTAGATCTAAATTAATACATTTATTAGATCTAATAAAATAAGGTGCTGGAAGTTCTATAAAAAATTTTGACTGGTAATATATGAACTCTGTGTGTCAATATGTTTCTGTAGGCGGGGGAAAAATAGAAGATAGGAAAGAATAGAGCTTGGTGTGTTTATTTTTCAGCTGCTGACAGTAAATCCAGAGCATCGATTCTTCAGTCTTGCCCACATGCAGACAGCCCCCTACCTCTCAGATGTGAACTGGGATGCTGTCTATGAGAAGAAGATGGAGGCTGGATTTGTTCCCAACGTAGGAGCCGATTAAACACATCCGCACATTACATCCACACAGTACACAGCAGTAGCCAGACATAAACACAAACACAGTACATAAAAATACATGCTCTACCTACACAGATTGGCCCATAAACTCAATAAGATGACTAAACCATACTGCATACCCATGGGTTATAGATTAATGTTGGGAGTAACAGATAGTTTTTATTATTGTTCATCACTGTCTGGTTTGTCTGTTGTGTGTGGGTGAACACAGAAAGGGCGTCTGCATTGTGACCCCACCTTTGAGCTGGAAGAGATGATTTTAGAATCTCGTCCGCTACATAAGAAGAAAAAGCGTCTGGCCAAGAACAGGTCAAGAGACAACAGCAAGGATTCCCAATCTGTGAGTTATCATGACCTCTGACCTGGCTTGATTTCTCAACTTATCTGCCTCCCTTAAAAGTTTCATTTAGATCTGTGTGGATTTGCTTTTTGAAAAAATAAAACCCCCAAAAAACTGCAAACCCTCTCTGCCATGTCAGAATATGCATTTGTTTATGAATCTAAATGTTAATGTGGATAACAATATGAATATATTCATACAAGCCAAATGTGAACAAATTTACTGCACTCAAATGTACTGCACATTCAAACACGACTTACCGTCTGAGCTCCATGGTTAACATAAATTAAATGTCTAAAGGACGTTTGTTTTTTTACCCATAATTTTTTTTATTTATTTATAATAAGTTTTTGGCTGGCTTCATGTGTCTTGGAGGAAGCACGTTAGCCCTCACCCTCCCTGGATAGCAGCTGTCATATGACAGGGGAGAGCTGACTGGTGGATCGGAATTGGCACTTGAACAAATTGGGGAGAAAACGGAAAGAAAAAACAAATTGCCACAATTTTTGGCCTCTGAGCTGATTTATCATTCTGAATGTCCCTGTTTTATTTCATACTGATGCATATCTTAGCAATGCTATTACTGTCTCTTAAAGTCCTGACTATTTATAGACTCTCAAATCCAGTAAGTAGATCTCCATTTTATTAAATGTAGCCAGATCTCCTGATCTGCAAGCTAATGTAGGAGTACAGATAGCTTCACTAGCAAGGCTCCCTCAGCCTCCGGAGCTGATGATCCTCCATTATTACCTGAATGATTAAATTATGAAGCTTTCAGTACTGTTGTTAAGCCCTCTGGCACTATCAGATATGATACGCTATTTTTAGCCCATGTCAAGCCAAAAACAAGCCAAAGACAATAAGACATCTGAGCTCCACTAAAGCACTGTGACCAGGGCATTGTGAAGAGAGAAAAGGCTGAGAGGCAGCTGTAATCTGGAAAGTGCTGATTGGTTTCATACATGCTGCTGGTTAGGTCCATGTCAGGCTGACCTGTGACCGCTTGTGCTTTCTGCAGGAGAATGATTATCTACAGGAGTGCCTTGAAGTCGTGCAGCAAGAGTTTGTGATCTTCAACCGAGAAAAGTGAGACGGTGTTTTTAATACCTCTCTGCTGATATTAAGAAACAATATTGTGTGATCCACTAAGCTTGATTAAGTTTGCATCTTGTTTCCCATCGCTTAGCATCTCTTTTCTCCAGAGGTATAATTTGCTCCGTAACTTTTTGCTCTAATGCATTCAGTTTCAACAGAAGCACATTCTCAGAAAAAAAGGTACTGAACTACAGCTTTCCTTGTTACTGAGTTGGTACCCACAAGGGTACATTTTTTATCCTATTAGTATGGGTCTTTACCTGCGAAGGTGCATGTAGTGTACTTTTATAAGCTAATTAATGGTATTAGTCTTTAACGTACACAATATGCATATTTATAGTTGTAATATACATTATACTAAAGGTACAGTATTTGTACCCTTGAGCGTTACCACCCGAGCAAGAAGGAAATCTATAGCTTTGAACCTTTTTCTCATGATAAGTCCACTTTCAATTATAGATTACAGCCTTGTGCTTGGTGTTGGCTGTGAGTGTAGAGCTTTTGTTTATTGGCAGGAGAATCTGTATGCTACGATTCCCGGACACTGTTTGCTCTAAATTATTACCTGGTTTATAATTTAGTAGAGGCTGCAAATTCTAGCATCACACCCTCTCCTGCAAATTGTCACTATCTCTATTTTTAGCACTGCCCCAATATTTATGACTCCTTATCACATCGCATGTGATGTCTCTGTGACAGAACAACAGAATAACCGATTGCATTTCCTACTGTCTGTGTGTGTGTGTTAATGCATATTGTATGAACAGTACCAGACTTTGTGCACATCATACTATACAGTAATGTTCACTCCTGTATATGGGAACGATGCCCATTCTTATGTGTTTTATGTGTCAGGTTGAAGAGGAGACAGGAGGAAGGCTGCATGGTGGGAGAAGGGGAGGGAGCAGAGGGAGAAGCAGAAGGAGAAGGTGACCGTGACCGAGAGGCAGAAGGCGGGACAGAGGATGAAGAAACCGAGCCCGAACACGAGACCTCCAAACTGAGCATGTGTGGATCGGTGTGCTCATCCCCAGGCAGCTCATAGATCCACAGGCACAGCACCTCCTGCTGGTCGCTTAGGTTTCACTGCACTCACCATGCCTATAAAGCCCTAACTGTACCCAGCACCAAAAGTACACCCGATTAGGGCTCCGAAACATCTCTCTTCTCCATCCCAGTTACATTCATCTCAGCATGGTTTGGGTTCTGCCTATACGAGCAGCGACATGGCCTCCATTTTCTCGTTCTCTACATGGCCTCTAGAGTAAGCTCAATCTTCTATGCAACATTATCTGTACAGCATGATGTAAAGTAGACATTTTAGAACTAATGAGCCGCACCGACAGAGCGCATGACGACACACAGAGCAATAGGACTCTGCTGTAAGAATGTTAACATGACAAGGGCGTCCAAATGAGAATGCTGTTTGTGTTAATTACAATTAGGTGAAAACACTCTGAACTTTAGACTTGCTATGTTTGCTCTTTCAGCTGCTCCCTCTGAAAGTGGGCTGCTATTTACTAGTCATTAAGCATTTAGTTCATTTCTATAGAAGTAATTCCCAGATAGCAAGTGAGTGATGACCCAGTGCCCGCCCACACATATACCTCTTTCACCCAGCGCACGTTCTGCTGCGTAATGACAGCCACAACTCAAACACGATGACAACGTACAGTATCTCAGGCATGATATGGTGCAGTTGAACCACTTTTGGTCCAAAATTGAAACCCTGCACAAGCTTTAGATATTGTTTATTGCATTGGGGCTTTTATTTTTGTTTTTGATCCAGATTCTAAATACCAGGAAAACCTTAAACGTGGCTGTTTACACACCCGCTTTTGGCTTACAAACACACTTCCCATCGCCATAACTAACTCTAATGTGCCTAAACCCAACATTTGGCCTGGAATCGTCTGCTATCTGGGAACAATCTGGGATTAATTGCTTGGCAAATGAAAAAATAAAATAAAAATAAAGCAAGACTTAAAAAGAATCACTCTTACAAATATGACTTGTGACTACAATGGTCATGTTCTGAATTTCTGAGAAAACAAAGTTCATAGTATGTCACAAGTAAATACATACAAAAAATAAAATAAAAATCGAACAGTGACTTTCTTAACCTTACGTCAGAATCTGTTAAGGTGTTAATGTTAATGGCTTCGTTTTTCTGTATCTCTGTCTTGATAAATTTGCTGCTTCTGGCCAGCACTCTGTTGGCACTTTGATCTGTGTTTCTCCTTCTGACTGTTAGTGTTTCTCATGTAAGATGCTTGTTCCAGAAAGATTTGATGTTCAGTGTAGGTCACACTGCAGTGTGCGTTCAGTGCGTTCAGTTAACTACTCTAGTGCTCTTCCATTCCTGCTGCTTAGGACCTACTGATGATTTTCACTTCACCAGGGGAATAAGCTTTATTGACCTCTATATTACACCAGTTTAAGATTTTGTTTGATTAAGTCAATTTAAAAAAAAAAATACTCTGAAAATAAATTGTAGGTGCCGTTTGGGGTCTGTGTTCTGCATTGATTTGGGTTAAGCACTCCCCCTAGTGGGCCGGATAAGGCTTTTCTTAAGAGTAGCATTGATTCGATACTATATAAACATGTTTTAAAGGTGATACCATCGAGCAGAGTTGTGACGTTGGAACATGTAGCATTCTACATAATTAGACAGAACAATTTTCAAATTGTTGTTGTATAATTATGTAAAACATAGCTAGAAGCAGGACCTTTTCTCCACAGTTTTATGTGGGTGCGAATATCAGACTTGGGTATTAACAAAAAAAATCAGATTGAAATAGTTCTAATAGAATAAAAAGCAGTTGTATGAAGCTATATCTTCATACTTCTATTTCCAAGTGTGCAGGCACAACTTGTAGGCAAAAACGCCAAAGCTTTTGTACCATTTGCATAGCTGTTTCTAAATAAAAATGAGTGCCTGTATGTTTGCGTTTGTCTGTTTGAATAGCACTTACGTGTGTGTCTGTACGTGTTTATTGGCGTAATCTGTGTGTGGGAGTGTGAAAGTAGTGCATAGGACCAATGTAATAATTTGTAAAGAAGCATTTATTGTGGTAAGTTAAAAAAAAAGGAATGTTTCTGGAATTAAGCATTAATTCTACTGTTAGGCTCAAGTGGACATGAATTCACTGTAAGTTATTGATTACTATACTGATACCAATAGCATATTGAATAAACATTGACTTTTTTGCATGTACCCCTATTTACAAAGACTAGAATGGGGTGTTTTGGGGGAAGGAATATGGTTGTTTCTATGTTACTTTGCCATACACACTCACCATTGAAATGAAGACTCAAACATTGGGATGATGACCGCATTTTTCACCAGTGACATCAGTGCTCTGTATTCCATCCAATTTTCATACTCTAGGACTGCTTTATCAGCTGAAGATGTTCGACTCTACAAAGCAAAGCATCGTCTTCAAATAACTGTGGATGGCATGATATGTATCGATAGAATCTGTTTAAATTTTGGCATCCCATAGTTTGTTTTAATGATACTGAAAATAACAATAATAATAAAATGTTTAAGGGCACTGACTCTGGCTGTTCATAAGGAATCAACATGCAACATCAGAAATCTGATTAAACTGTAAGAGTGTGTCTTCGGTTATCCTGGAACATTGCTTTCTTTTTTTTAATGTTACTGCACTCTATATGTTATAAAAAATTCATAAAGCATAATCCTAATGCTCAAGGTCACTTTAAAATTCTATTAAAGAAAAAAAAAGAAAAGCTAGCAAGAGGAGAGGAATTGAAAGAAAGTGTATGTCCTTGGATTCTTGTTTGGTCTTGAAAGAAGACTGGAGAAGCAGAGTCTGGAAGCCACAGCACCGAGTCTGCCCACCTGATCACAACCAGTCTGGTCTGTGTGGTTCAGAGCAGCAGTATAGGAGTAGCAGGCAAGCTGACTGTGCAAGCTGGAGAGGAAGAACAAAAAAAAAAAAATGTGTGAGTGAAAGAAAAATGAGACCATGCTGTGCTTTAAAGAGTAACTGGGTCAATATCACACATGAGTCTTTTATATATCTATCTATCTATCTATCTATCTATTTATCTCTCATCTCATCTTCTACCGCTTATTCCTTCTTCAGGGTCGCGGGTAACCTGGAGCCTATTCCAGGGAGCATCGGGCACATGGCGGGGTACACCCTGGACAGGGTGCCAGTCCATCGCAGGATGACTATAGCATATGACTTACAAATGTATTTATTGTTAACTTAAAACAGAAGGGAGACCATTTGTATATGTTGTTTGATATGGATACAATTCCAGATAGTGGAACAACTGGGTGTGAAACAGGAGGGGATGAGAATATGCCAAGCTTAAACTAAAGTAGACCATCAAACA
>JAOUWY010000062.1:23322613-23343403 GCA_025728095.1 Prietella phreatophila | reverse complement strand
AACTGAGAATGAAGGATGAGAACCAGAACTAAAGAAAATAGAAGAAACACTTTGCCCTAGAAAAAATGTCTGGACTATGAAATATCACAAAAAAAAGTGTTTTTTGACAAATTATACTTTTTTTATAGAAAATGGGCCATTGTAGCTGGCTGGCTTTGTGACCCACAAGAGACATACTATAAAGCTATAACAGCTCCAGTGGGCTCATACAGGTTTTATATATGAATACAGACATGCTGAACATGGATTTCATTTCTCCCTCTGTATATAAACATTATACATTCTTCTCACCAGTCAGACTTGTAAAGGCAGGCTTAGAAATGTAGATTATTCATTCCAACAACCTTTTGCAGAGACACACAGGTATGTCTGGTACAATTATTTAAGTTGTATTTCATGTTTATGTTGCTATGTAGTTGGCATGTTTATATGAGTAATGGAATAGCTGGCACATAGTTCACTGGAGAAAAGCCCCAAATTATATGGTATGGGTGTAATATTCATTAAATATTTCCAGTGGATATAGCTGACATCTATACATCCAGAAATTGTCAAGACTAGAACTCCCCAGCAATGCAACAGCATGTAATGATGAGACAATGCCAAGAATCCTGCTTATTAAGTTAGAATACATTCATTCATATAACCTGTACCTGTACTGGAAAAACCATCTGTAACCAGAGCCTTATTTTTAAAAGTGCCCGACAACATATAAACATTGAATAATCCCCGAAAGTACACAGCTTCAGTTTCATCCACATTATGACACTAGCAATAATCTCCAGTATTGAATTGTCTTACAGTGTTCACGTGTCTCCAGCTGAGCCATTACAGCTGTCCATTTAACAGTGGAGACAGGATGTGTACTTTAACTGAAAATGGTGTGTATGGAAGAAATTAGAATTAGGCCAATTGTGCTTTAAAAACTGCAACAGTGATTAAAGAAGAAGGTGTCCTTTGGACAAGTTCTATTTGTATCATAACTGAAACAGCAAAGAGAAAAGTGCGTACAGGTAGAAATAGTTCAGATTAAGCAATTGTCACATAATCATCTTAATGATGTCTCTGATTAAAATAGCTTTTCTCTCAATTAGTACTGCACAGTGATCTTTAATAGGACTGCATGGAGGGGATTCTGTGCCAGAGTGTCACGTAATGGAGACTGAGACGGAAGCAAGTGCAGGTTAGGTTGTTTAATACAATAGTCCAAGGGAACAGGCAGAAATCAATAAACAAACACAGGCAGAGGTCAGGCGATCAGGCAAACAGTCCAAACAAGGCAAGGCGAAAAGACGAGGTCAAAAACAAGAACAAGGTGTAAACCAGAATAAACAAACACGTTATCAAGGCTTGGTAACGACAAAGACAGAATGCAACTGAGCGTAATACTTCACAAAATAATTGTGTTGAAACAGTCTCTATATACTATGGAGTGAGTGTATGTGAGATTGGTAACAGGTGTGTGTGTGATTAGAACTCTGGAAATAAGTGAACGTTTGTGTGTATGGGAAGTGTACATGGTTGTAGTTCTTGGTGCAGCCTGGGAAATGGAGTTAGTGGTTTGCTGTGATATGACACAGAGCAAATCATACACTCACTGGTGGAAAAAAAATCAAAGCAAAATACAGCACAAAAACTTTTCATTAATGGCATGAAGAATACATACCACACTGAAAAGTAAAATCTTCAGTGGATTGCCCTGATATTCAACAATCAGCATGGAATGTCTCGTGTGAACGGGACATTGAATCTGATCCATCTTTAAAAGCAGTCCACACCAAGGCGCTGCGTTTCAGCGTACGATTCAGTTCAATATAGGGAAGCAATCACACTGATGAGAAAATGCTTTTATAAACACTGGTTACACACTATAAAACAAAACCAGTACATTGCTCTCATCTTGCTTGGTCTCATCACTAAAAAATTCTATAGGAAAATTAATGTTATTGGTTGTTTAAAATAGTTAAATAAGTCAGAATTTAGTGCAATTACCCATTTCATGAATGAATTTCACTGTCAACAGTGGACTGCAGTTGTTACACACTGAAATGCAATCACTGTCCAATAACAGCCTTAAGGCATTCTCAGAGGCATGGTTGGAATCGAAGAACCATCGGAACGCTTCATTTTCCAGGAAGCATTGCTGTCTATATAAAGGAACAGCCTTTATAGTTTCTTCATTCCTACTGCACTGATTGTTGAAATGATTCATATTACCAAAATACTTAGCAGGATCCAGGAGGTATGTTATCAGTTGGCCCAGTTTCCCATTCCCTTACACTATTTTCATGGAACGACTAATGAATACCGGTACTTGACCAGGGTACAAATACAGATTACTAACTACACTGTGCTGTATTGCACTGTCTGATGGAAAAGCACTGTATGATACCTACAATTTAAGCATCTCATTAACTGCCGAGTTCAACAAAGGAATCACCAAACAGTACTGGACTCCATTATTTCAAATAAATATACAACTATGCAGCTTGCTCAAATAAGATTACTGAGAAGAAAGAAGGTCTTTATATTGAGGATCTTTATATTTAAACAAGGAAGTCCATCATGATTGATTTTCACAGATAAACAAAACTATTATAAACGAGACGAGTTTATCACAGAGGAAATAGCAGATCAGTGATTACTCTCTAATAAAGGAAACTCTCCAGTGCTATGTTTGGTTTGTCTCACGTTCCATCCGGTACAGTAGACTCATATGGCTGAAACACAAACCTCTGCAATGCTGCGTTAACTAGAGATGGGTGATATATATTTTTAATATTATAAAAAGTCTTTTGATAATTTTTTGCTGACCCAAGTTTACATATTAAATGAAAAACAAAAATGTAAATGCAGATGGGATTAATCAGCAGAACATTCAGTAAGAAGCACATATAATCGATTTCTATTTGTTTTGTATTTAACGATTCACGATCGTTTTCTCTAGCTGGCGGAAAAAGAAAGAGAATGAAAGAGAGAGACTGTACATGTCCTAGAGCAGAGGTTTTGCAGCCTATTTAACTGTCAAATAAATTACACACACCCCCTCGGTTCGGATTTATTTCATGAACATTATTTAAATGTGGACAATAACATGTTGTCTACTTATTAAGAGCCATAGAGCTTACGCAGAACACAGCAGATCCAAGTTGACAAGATTTATGAGTTACTGAGGTTTGGATTAAAACTATTTCTTTCAAGTGATCAGTCAAACAGAAGGGTTACTATAAGAACTCAATAATAAATTTAGCTTTGATAATAATGGGTTGTGATTTCCATGACTGTATTGAAATTAAAACATCACAGACCCCCTGGCTATGATTGTCTGCAGGTTCCCAGCCCTTGGACTCTCATAGAAATCACAAGCGATGTGCCTGCAAGGAAACTAAAGACAATAATAACCATTTCAGAAATAGCGTGGATAAATAGTGTAGTAAAATACACTCATTATCACATAGGTCTAGTATTAATCTGTAACCTCCAGAACCCCGATGATGGTCAAGATAATCTTCATCCTTGTAACTGTGTGTCATTTATTTACACTGAAATTCATCATAGATCAGATACTAAATAATATGCCTTGAGATGAATAACTCTATAATAAGCCAGGATTATAGGGGTGAACTCAGGAGTAAAGTCTGTATTTAGTAAATGAACACTAAATGAGAGTAAAAGAGAATTAACTCAAAAACTGGGAAGAAAGCAGATGGAAAAAGAAATTTGCACACAAAAAAAACCCCCTGCAGAACCCGTCGATAAATCAATAAATGTCCTCAATTTGAAAACAGTGCTACAGTTAAGTGGCTCCTTTTTCAAATCTGTTCGAAGCTGTTATATCATACAGGTAATGTGGCGTAAAAACTGATATGATCCGTTTCACAGTTGGTATTAATAGCTATAATTCATTAATTATTAAGGTAGCCAGAAGAACACATTACTGCATGTAACAGAGAAGCAGAGCCACTGAGTCCACATCCCAATGGTTCATCCAAACCTGACTTTAACGCTTAAACACTATCGCGATCTTTAATCCTCCTACAGCATTTCACAATGTGTACGTTCAGGCCCATGCTCTTAATCCAAACCCTCACACAGTGTCTCTGAAGGCTAAAAGCTGGATGCTTTTTTATTGCAGGGTTAACTGGTTTGTTGAGGAGCAGTGTACTCCTGAGCTCTTGAGCTGCAGCAGGTCTCCAGTCAGCACCGCCAGCGCCACATCTCTCTCTCTCTCTCACACACACACACACACACACACATCACCGTCATGGAGCTATGAGGCCACAGTTAGACCACTAACCTGAGAAACGCCATGGCAACATCACATCCTTTAAGCCCCCCACCATCTCTCTCTCACTCACTCACTCAACCCTCATGGGTGCCTCCAATGTATGGTGAAAAAAGAGATGCTAACAGGAATATGTTATCCGCTCTCGGTTACAAGAGTTCAGACCTACAGTGGTGCTTGAAAGTTTATGAACCCTTTAGAATTTTCTAAATTTCTGCATAAATATGGCCTAAAACATCATCAGATCGTCACACAAGTAGATGAAGAGAACCCACTTAAGCAGATGAGACAAAAATATTATACTCGGTCACTTATTTAATGAGGAAAATGATCCAACGTTACATATCTGAGTGACAAAAGTATTTTAACCTTTAACCTTTGCTCAGTATCTGGTCCTCATGTGCAGCAATAACTGCAACGTTTCCTCAATAAATAAATGACCAAGTATATTATTTCTGACTCATTTGTTTAACTGGGTTTCTGAGTAAAACTATTTTACAGTTTTTCTACAAAACAATTTATTTATATATTTTAATTCTATTAAAATGTAATATTAAAACGGGCAATTCTCATGCAGGTTGCTGTGAATAGTCAAGAAACTAATATTACAGTGCAAATAAATAAATAACCCCAAAACAAACAGCAGAATGTAACATGGAATAAATGTTTACATTTCTAATCTTCTTTAGACATGCATTTTTTTTTCCGCTTGTTTTACTATGAATATTTCACCTTTGGAGCATTTGTGCTATAGGAACTTTATTAGAACGTTACATTTCTTTTTGGTTCTTTGTGTATGCAAACTTTTGCACTCAACTGTACATGAGTGCAATTAAACTAACATGTTATGCTGGTATTTTCATTCAGTGGTGTGAAATGAACATATCATATAAAGCACTAAATAAAAATGTTTTAAATTACGGACAGAATATTTGAATCAAATTTTGATTTTAATGTATACTGTAACTCTAGCTGTGGAGTAACTGACTTGCTCAGAGCTAACCAAAATATTAGTACAGTTTTCAAAAGCACAAGCTGAGCTTTTCCCATCAGGATAACTGCTATCGTGGCAGGATGGACACTGACGCTCTACAATTGTTGTCTTAATACAAAACCTCAACTACAACCAAACAGAAAAAGAAAAAAACAAAATCACATAAAAACACAGTGCAATAAAGCACTTCAAATAGTCTGGAGATATTTTATTTCTTCCTCCCCTTCCTCCCCCTTTTCTTCCTCTCTGCCTCTGCTAATTAGCAAACCATTGTAGTATGTGGAATCCATGATGAATAATAACCATAAAAACATGGCAAAAGAGGCTAAAAAGGATACACACACACACAGAGAGTAAAAAGCAGATTTTTCCCCACATCAAACAAGTGTGTGGTTGTGTCTGAGTATATGTATGTGCAGCGCTCTGGTGACTTACTGCAGGTTTTGGTTAAACAGACCACCCAGGCCTGTTCATTAGCAATTCATTACCCAATTACACATCCTGGGATGAGCCTTATTGAAGTATGGGAAAGCGCTCGGCTGTTGTTTCAGAGTCCCATCAGAAATGTGTTTCTACACATTTCTATAAAGATACTATTGTTCCAGAAACATAAAACAATACAACTATTATTATGTGTATGCGCTGATTGTCATGGGGAGTAATTTCAAGTGGAAAAGATGACAGAAGAGCAGCTGCAGAACAAAACGAAGTGTTGATTTGAACTTTCTCTGTGAATACAGGCCGCAGGGCAAAGCCGCCTAATGCAACTCGACTTCTCTTCGGGCTCATAGAAACTTAGTGTGTATGATTCACGGGGCAATAAACCTTTAAGTGTGATTCAAGAGGTTAGGCATCGAGTTGGTCTTTACTCATGCTTTTACAAGAGTTTCTCTATGACAAGGAGAACAAATCCTGTAAATGACTTTCCTGCCACGATGTATGCAGAGAACGAGCGGTGGGTTTCGGCTCAGTGTTCTTCAGGATCAATGCTTTAAATGGAGTCTTTCACTAATCCGAAGAATCTACATGTTCTCGACATCATTACTACACGCCTGGCATTTCTGACATTATTAAACACCTTTTTTTTCCTGTTTGTTTGTTGCAATTCAGTCATTAATCATTACATATTTGCTGGCTCAATTTACAGGAATCAGCGCAACAGAGAAAACCTTCATTCACAGAGAGATGGACAGAAAAGTGGTTGACCTTCATGTACATGTTTTACCTTACAATCTTATGTTTCTCAGTTCTGTTTCCAGGTCAATTCTGCCCATACGGTCTAGTAAGTAGAAAGAACAGCTCTAGCACAGAAAGAGACATCAGATTGTCTCCAACAATAATAAAACTGTACACCGTATGCGGCGATATTCTGTCCACAAATTACAAAGACTTGAAGGTAGAGGATCGAGTGGCTCATAAAGTACAGTTCAGCTCAGCAAAGTGCACTATAAACAGTTGTGGCAGAAGCCCAGATACCTCGACTAAGCCTTTAACCTTAGTCAAGATCTGCGGTGTTATTCCTACAGCATTCTTTCACCATAAAGCTTCATAAATTCCCACTGAATTACATTTCCTTCTTTCTCAAGTCACTCACTCACTCACTCTCTCAATCAGACACATACCCATTTATTACAACACTCACCCATTAAGACACACACTAATTGAAGTCATTAAGTCACTAGCTAGAACGTAGAGATGGGTGATATCTTATCGTTTGCGATATACCGGTAGAAATTCTCCCCACAATAAGAATTTGTTTTCCCGTGATGATGATGATAAAGCCTAGTTGATGACGTATTTGTGTGTGCGACGGTGTATGAGCCATTCGCAACTTACGTGCAGAGCGAAAACAAGTACAGCGGAAGGCGGACGTGAATCAGAGGAGGAGTTTATCACTAAACGAGAAAGCTCTAGAATCTGGAACTGGTTTGATGACAGAAAATCTGTTTTACTTTTAGATCAATGTTTGTGTTTCTGAGGCTCTCAAGATCACAGCTATCACTTGTAGCTAAAAACAGTGGTGAATGGTACTATGTGTATATCATCAGTATTATCGTTATCGCAATAAATACCAGAAAATATTGTGAGATAGTTTTAAGTCCATATCCCCATCTCTACTAGAACACACAGGATTTTTTTTTTATGTCGGACAATAACATACTCAATTACACAGTTTATACAATGTCACTCACTCAATATGTCACTTACGCTCAGTTTTTGTTTGATTTGAACCTTTATAAGATTTTTTATTAAGAACATAAAATGCTTGGCTCATATCCAGCCACCATATATATAGACAGAGAAAACATGATGCCTTCCTTTCCATTCAAGGTGTGGTTGTGATATCTGTACTCTTACTCACTCACTCTCTCTCTCACTCTCTCTCTCTCTCTCTCTCTCTCTCTCTCTCTCTCTCCAGCAGGCTCCATTTACAGAGGGAACATGATGGAGTTCATTACTCGTAAAATATGGCCATTCAAAATGCACTTAAAATGCCATTAAACACACAACTATCTTTTAAGAAAGTCAACACAAAGCAGATTCAGTGAGCATCACTCATTTCATTCTTTTCCAAATGTAAGAGCGGGCAAGTGTGATTCAGACCAGACAAACTATAAAGCAGAGCATCTCCAGAGAACTGGACTTAGCTACATCACAGTGCCACATCACTAATATATTCTGCAGACCAGACTCAACAGTTCAGCTGCACACACAGAAGAAGAAGAAGAAGAGGAAGAAGAAGAAGAAGAAGAAGAGGAACAAATGTACATCTTCCTGAAGCCTGGGATCCATAATCTTTGAGTAATAGTGCATTTGTTGTGTGCTGAAATTACTATGAAAGAAATTTATAGTGACACTTTGGGGTTATAAAAACGTACACTCTCCAACAAAAACATGGTCTTGTTTGCTAGAGTATAAAGAAGTAACAGAACTCCAGAAAGAGTTCCGAGATTTTATGGTTGAGTTAAAGCTGAAGAACTTAGTCAAAGCAAAGACAAGCAAAGCAGGTATTAGACTATTTACAAAGGATGGGAATATGCTTTTCTAATCACTAGGATAGAGTGATGATCTTCACTAGACACACACAACAGATGGAGTTTAAATCCATGGCTACTTGTCCCAAGTACCCCTCTCTATAGACAGATTGTGTGTCTACTTAAGTCCTATACAGAAGAAAGGCAGTATATTACATGTCTATTGAGAATTGGAAGAAAACTAGAGGGATGACATGAAGTCCGCAGAAGTTTCCTCATTCTTTATACCACATCTTCACATCTACAGAGACCCCAAGATGACAGCTTTTACTCATTCACATGTTCCAGCCTGAGTCCTGGCCTGGTAGTCCCATTAGTGGGAGATGTGCAGTATGTTATCCAGTTAGCATGGGGATATTGTATAGCCAGAGTGAGGACAGAAAGCTTACAGACAGGAAGTATCGAAGATCTCTACAGCACTTAATGCTGACCTGGAGGGAGTGTGGAAACTTCAGCAATGGAAAAATGCTTTTTCTTGTCAGATGAATGTTGCATTCATTGAATGCTTAATGTTGCATAGCTTACACTGGAACTTTCATTAACGTCGTAAGCCCCAGGGACCTAGGATGTAGTGCGGAAAAGTGATGCATGGTGTAAATATAATTTGTAAGTAAACTGTAGACTTTTATTAATGGACCATTACTATTGCTGTACAGTATTATTGATAATAGGGCTCTGAACATCTCATCCAAACCCCTTCGCCATGATGTATCATGCTGATCAGAGCACTCCCTCCTCCCCTAGAAATTCAGGAAAGTTCAGGTCAGTTCATTGGTCATGACTTACATGGAATAAATAGTCAGTATCTCAGAAAGTCTGTCTCTCCTGTCCTTCACGGTCGTGTCTTCCTTAGGTAAGAAACATGCTATATCTCTATGCTATAGTACATTCCTGTGTAATATCTCCATAACTCAACTTAATAACCGCAAACATTTAACTATAACTTATTATGCATTACTCTTTATCCATCACTCAACACCTTAACAACCTCAGCACCTGAACCTTCACTCCTGTACCATAACTTCTGAACTGTAACTACTAAACTATAACTCCTTAATATTAACTCCTTAACCGTCTTTAACCATAACCATTAATTCCTTAACCAACTCCATAAGAACAACTCCTGAACCTTGACTCCTGAAGCTTAACTCCTTAAATGTAACTCATGCAAAGTTAAAGAAAAAGACATTGAGTGAGTTCGGTTTCTCATCATCACAAGTGAAAAGGTCAAATATTGTATGTTAAGATCTCATCTCATCTCATCTTCAACCGCTTATTCCTTCTTCAGGGTCGCGGGGAACCTGGAGCCTATCCCAGGAGTCATCGGGTATGTTAAGATATTAGCATTAATTAAAAAAAAAGACAAAATGTCATCAAAATGTGAGACTAAAGACAAAAACATTTGCATCTCTCTACTGTATAACAACTTATGACACCTTTCAAATCCTTTCATATTAATTTTGACATTTTAAAAATTATTCTAACATAACTTGCCTACTTTAGGTCTGGTGAATTAGAAGGTCATGGGAATGTCATGCTGGTTTTGCAGTTTTCATTGCATTTTTAACATCTTTAAATATTTTTGTGCGTGTGTATATATAAATATCTATTCTGTTTGTTAAATATTATTCAGTTGTGTAACCCATTGTTATGAATGACTAAGGGAATTTGGCCTGTATTACCTCGTATTTATACCCCTGTGAAACATGAAGTCACGGTGGAACAATTTCTTGTTCAACCATACTTCAAATATATTTTTCTCATATGAATTCATAGGGGTGCCAATAATTGTGCCATACATATATTTAACAAAGTTTTTTTTTTTTTGATAAACCTGTGTTTGCCACAATGGAGGCGGAGACGGATGAAAGGGCAGATTAGGTTTAATAAAAATACAAACAAAACACCAAACAGTATCTTGTGGCAAAAAGACCAAGGCTAAGAATAACTATACAACAAAGACCATAAACACAGCAACAGAAACAACATGGATCAGGTGGAATATCATGTGACAGTGATGCAGTGCGGTGCAGTGGTTGCTGGGAACTGTAGTCCCAAGTTCCTTCCGGCATATTCATGACGGTGTTGTGTTTTGCAATTGTTTGCCATCCATGACAGTAGAGTATTTTTGTGATTTTTTTAAAACAAAATATCAATTGGTTAAACAATAGACAATTTTCACAGCCTTCTTTGCTCATATTTATCAAGGGTGCCAATATTAGTAGAGGACACTGTATTATATGACTTATTTCAGTCTTGTACTTCATACTGATTTGCAAGGAATATGCTTTATAATACATATTTTATGTGTTATTGAACATTTTCAAAAACGACACATGTAAACACTCCAATGAGAGCATCAGTGAGTGGCGCTAGACAAACTGCAAACAATCGCCTCACATGAAGCCGCGCGCAGTCTGTTTCCAGTCAGTGCTCTGGTTCTGCCCTTTTCCAGGAAGAGCATGGCTGATTTGTGTACGTAACAGTGTGGTCATCAAAACTTTATTACCCCTGAGAAGCACAGATCCGGCTGTTCATCAGCTCTCCTACCCCTACAATACCACTTATCCAGGATGCAGGACAATGAAATCCTACCTCAATGAGTATATGAGAAACAGAATTAGTTTTAGGCCAACATGAATGCAGCCCAGAACACAAATTCACCTAGTCACTTCCTCTCTCGCTCTTACACACACACACACACACACACACACACCACTCTACCTCTCACTGAACCTGAGAGGAGATTCTCTATAGAGAATAATAGCATCCTGTTCTATGAGTTAAGGGCTTGGAAAGTTTTACACTGCACTGTTATACTCTAAGTGGATCAAACCGCCTTGCAGATAACAGCCAAGAGTAATTAGCTGCGAGTCAATTGGATCCAGCTGAAGAGTACACGGTTCCCACACAGCTAAACATGAGTGATGGGATGGGATATTGTTTATCAGTCTGCAGTTAAATAAAAATGTCAATAAGTGCATTTTAATCATGTTGAAGTGTGAACTCTTGTTTCTCAATGCTTTACAGTTATAGATGTATTATTCTAATGAGCTGCAGTCATTTTTAATTAACGGTCTTGATTAGTGCTGTATAATATGGATAAAAATAGTATACTATTATCTTGGTACACACTGCGGTTGTAATATATTGATTGTAATATATTGCAAGAAATATTGCTAAAGACTAGTGAAGCTGTGATGTTACATATTGGCCTGCATTAACTGGACCAAGATTTTTTTGATTTTTATTTTTTTATTTTTTTATTATGCCAATCCTTCAATTATCAAAGAGAGGCTAGAATGATTTTTTTGTGAAAAACACAATAAAATAATTTAAAAATGCATGTTTTTGTGAACAAGTGTGTCATATTACAGGATATTATTACAATAAGGCTTAAAAATTATATTATATACTGTAAAGGGTGCTATTTTATAAGGGCTTAGTGGGTATCACAGAGCAGGAATGGTGGAGGAGAGAGCCGGCGAGGGAGCGACGGAGACGAAGTGAAAGAGGTAATGGAGTTGACAGTGTCCTTCTCCTCTGTTCAATTCCAATACACAAATTCAATCAACTGTCTATTGTGGGCACTGGATATGGATAACACATGGATAACACATCCAGTTTCCTATAACACTAGCTGATGTAAGCTGTGCACAATAATTTGAATGAATTGAACTGAATATACAAGTTCTCTAATATTTCAAAAGAGGTCACTATACAGCACATACTCTGCTATGAGCCTAGAAACGTTCACTCTTTTTTGCAACCTGGATATTCTGCTCAAGGCTGGTGTATATCTATATGTACTGTCAAATTAGTCCAGACAAACCATCCCTGATTTAAAAAAAAAAGAAAAAGAAAAAGAAAGAAAAGAGGAAAGGATCTGAAAACTCATGGATTTGCATAATATTATGGTTATGAATCCTTTGTAGAAATTCAGACTACTTTTACTACATCAATATTCTAATATTAATCAGAATTTGGAAATATTCAAATTAGTATTGAGTCATGTAAATGCTGCAATCTGATTGCCTGATTCAGATTAAAACAATATTCTGATTCCCATTCCTGGAAAATGCCTGTTTTCATGGGAAAGTTGTTGCATGTAAACACATTATTCACAAAATCCACTAAAAGAAAATATATGCGCATGCCCAGTCTGCAAGGAATTGTGAGTAGCAATGGTAGCATCTTCAAACTCCACGAAATAACAGCCTGTATGCATACAGTATAAACATTGTATTTGGAATATATGGTGTCCTCCATTAATATTGCCCCCTTGGTAAATATGAGCAAAGAAGGCTGTGGTCTTTATTGTTTAACCTTTTGATTTTTTGTTTAAAAAATTCAAACAACTGCAAACAAAACACAGGTTTATCAAAAAAAAATATACCTTTGTTAAATATAGGTGTGCAACAATTATTGACACCCTTTTAATCAATACTTTTTGCTACCTCCCTTTGCCAAGATAACAGCTCTGAGTCTTCTCCTATAAAGCCTGATGAGGTTGGAGAATACATGGCAAGGGTTCTGAGACCATTCCTCCATACAGAATCTCTCCAGATCTTTCACATTTCGAGGTCCACTCTGGCGGACTCTCCTCTTCAGTTCACCCCACAGGTTTTCTATGGGTTTCAAGTCAGGGAACTGGGATGACCATGGCAGGACCTTGATTTTGTGGTCATTTTTGTGTTGATTTTAATGTATGTTTCGGATATCCATGAGAGCAGAGTATTTTTGTGAATGTTTTTAACAAAAGATCAAAGGGTTCAACAATAAAGACAATTTTCGCAGTCTTCTTTGCTCATATTTACCATGGGTGCCAATATTAGTGGATGGCACTGTAGACCTTCAACGGAAGTCACTGTTACAGTATTCCTGTCAATGTAATACTGTATGGCTCCATCTTACACACTAATTTAAAAGTTCATCTAATTCATTTATTCACTAATTTTCCTATTGAAAACTACCTCATAAGCGATGTACTATAATAAGAACTACCGAGGTTCCAGACCAACCACATATCATGTGAATTTGATCATTCACAACAACAAGAAGAGTGATTTTGTCCTAGTTCATATGAATACAGCTATGATTGGGCAGCATGGCGGTGCAGCAGGTCCTGCTTCTGCTTCATAGCTCCAGGGTATCTGCTTCGACCCTGAGCTTGGGTTACTGTCTATGCGGAGTTTCTGGGAATGTTCTCCCAATGTCCAATTGGGTTTCCTCCGGGTTTCCATTTCCACCCAGCTCAATTTAGAAACTGACTACTCTAAAAAGTGTGAACATGTGTGTGTAGAGCAATTCACTGGTGTCCCATGCAGGGTGTATTCCAGCCTCGTGTCCTGTGTTCCTGCGATACACTACAGATCCACAGTGATCCTGACCAGGATAAAGTGGTTAGTGAAGATGAATGAAGGAATACCTGAATGCTCAATAACTCATGCCATTACACTACATGTAACTGTCACTATTCCTGAGTTCATTTTTCGAATTTGTCTACAGTCTTGAAATCATGAGACTGTGCTGATAACCTAGGAAGTCCAAACAACAGAAAAAGACCCGTTTTTGGTTTTATATTTAGTTAGGTACAATTACAGCTCTGTTAACATGGGACACTGTCAAACTTAAGATTAGTTTGTGGAACAGGAAGGAGGATAGACTGATAACTTGTGCAGTATGGAGAAAAAAAAACAGGAAAAGTTTACAATGAATGACTTTTCAGTTCAAGCATGTTAGCTTTATCAGACTGTCAGAACACCTGTGATTACCTGCTGACAGTTTAGCACAGTTTACCTCAAAGCAAGGTCATGTCTAGTTCGCAAGATCAACCATGCAGATTATGAGAACAAATATACTGTTTACATAAACTCCAAACAAGATATGATGCAACCTTGAGCAGCTGCCATACTCATTTTTTACTGCATTGAATGTTTAGAAGACAGGATTTTTATATACTATCACACCAGACAAGAACATGCATGAGACATACTGTACTACAATTTAAAGCTGTATATGTTAATGTACACCAGAAAAATGCTACAGCGCGGTTGACCTGAACTACAGAAGGCCAAGTTGTGTAAAAAGACAGATGAAAAGGAAAATGAGGCTTATAGTATTTCAATATCTGGATTAAATATGTAGAATAAGCGTCTAAATACCTGCAGTAGTTTTGGTGCAATGAAGGTTTTGCCTTAACCCGTGTGCATCCTTATGGACATTTTTTTTAATTCATTTTTATTATCTGTGTTCATGCAAACAACATAAAATTAGCAAAGGGTGTGTATTTTTATTGAAATTGTAATATTTCCACATTCATTTGCTGTCATAAATGTATTTTAAACTACGTACACAAAATAGTTACCCTCAGTACCTGAAGGACAAAAATGTCCCCATTGAATCCCATTCAAACTGCAATATTTAATCCCTGTGACGTTTAAGCATTAAATCATGTATTCTGTGTTAATAGGCATTTATTTTGTTGAAAAGGTTTCAAAACATTGAATTGTGTAGTATTTTCTCAGGTTTAGTCTCTGGGGAAAATCCAAGCTTTTCATTTTTTCTGAGAGCGTTGCAGACCAGCTGAATAAATGATGCAGCTATAATTGTGTGGGTGTGTTTGCATGGATATCAGAGTTGTGGTTTGTATGTGTGTAATGAAAATTTTGTGTGTGTGAACAGTTTGAAAGAAAGAAATGTTATTGTACTGGAAATCACAAATCCCACCCCATGAATACGAATCAAAGAAAGTTACTGAGCTTTGAAGATTTTTTGCATTATGTAAAGAAACCAGCATTTAAAGGGTTACAATTCTGAAAATGAATGAATGATTGGTAATTATTATTAGAACTCATGTTGGTATATATATAAAAAAAATCAGTAAGTGAAAGTGGAAAAAATATTAATATATAATATTTTTATGACATTTTTTTCCTCTATGGACCTATGTGTAACTTTTTTTTAATTGGGTTAAAAACAAGGGTTAAAAAACGTGAAGGATAATAGAAAACATGCACCTTTTTGCTACTGCCAACAAGAGTTTTTTAAATTCAATTCTAATTGTACATTTAACAAAAGACATTGTCACAAAGCAGAATTACAGAAATCCCGACATAGAGTGAGATATTCAGAGGTGACAGAGGCAAGGTAAAATTTCTAAGCAAACATAGGCTGGGGGGAAAAAAAACGTGAGAGGAACAAAACTCAAAAGGGAACTCGTCCTCGTCTAGGTGACTCTGGATAGTAAGGTTATAAATCATAACTCTTCTGTAATTATACTATAAAGTACTAAGTGTGTTGAAATGATATTCAGCGGCACAGTCTTTATTTTTACATCAGCAGTTCTTTGGTTTGTATTTGGGGAAAGACAGAGAGACAGTTTTCTTTGCACATCTTCTGAACATAAGTTCTCTTTTCAGAGTTTACACATAGCTTGAAATATAGAATATGTGCCTATGGCTGTATGATATTGTGTAAATGTGTGTGTGTGTGATTTTCCCCACTGCTGTGTGATTTGTGTGTGACTTTCAAATTCATTGGGCTTCTCCTCTAATAGGTTTAATGGCTTGCTTTGGGAAAAATCTCCACTGAAACAATAATGCTGAAGTCATCCAAAAAGAGCAAGGTTGAGTGTTTCTGTCTTGCCGCAAAAAGCTTTTCAGCGGGACTGAAACAACGGTAGGATGCTCACTATAGGACTGAGATGGCATCAAAGTACCATTTAGTTAAAAAGCTCATGAACACAATATAGCATTATATCCATCCATAACTCTTAGTTTAGCACAGAACTCGAGGCACAAGGCAGGGCCACCCTGGAAGGGGTCCAACATATGCAGGACATAATCACACACACATTCACACATTACGGACAATTTGGAAATGGCAATCAGTCTACACATGTCTTTGGACTGGGGGAGGAAACTGGAGTACCTGGAGGAAACTACCAAAGCAAGGGGAGAACATGCACACATGTAGGATTTGAACCCCCAAGCCACTGTATCCCCGAAATAGCATTATATTTGCTTGAATATTGTTCTTTGAGAAAGCCTGACTTTTACTATTTTTACTAATTACTATTGTGTTATTGTAGTGTAAATGAGTTGTTATGCCATAAATGTTAAAAAGGCAATCTGCGACCTACTCAGCATGGCTCAAGGTCCCTTTCAAGAACATTCAAACTGACTGTTCCTCAGTGGTGGAATGAACTTCCAACCTCAATCTGGACCACAGAATCTCTCACCATCGTCAAAAAACAGCTAAAGACCCACCTCTTCCATGAACACCTAACCAACCCATAAAAATAAATAGATAGATTTTCATTGGCACTTACACCTCTACTCTGCGCACTTTGCTTCTTCTGGAACTCAATTAAAGATCTTGTATGGTAGCACTACTGTATTGTTCTCTGCTTGATATATCACTTTGCTTGTATTTTCTCATTTGTAAGTCGCTTTGGATAAAAGCGTCTGCTAAATGAAGAAATGTAAATGTAAATAGTCTACAATCAGTTTAAAATGGTGTCATGCAGTAGTCCAAAAACGTTTTAAACATTGTAATGTTTGTATTTCTAATCCTATAATTATCATAGTATTCGGGCTCCATAGTAAGTGGCACAACAGAATCCCCCTATCATCTGGAGATGGCAAATTAAAATCCTGATGTTTCCACAGCCATCTTTTCCAAGGAGGCTAGAAAGCAAAACTGACCCAGCTATCAGAGTTGAAGGGAAGGTATACTCTCTCACCCCTGTCAATCACTGTGATACTTGCCCACCGCAGGTCTGTGTGAGCTCACTCTTGCAGAACTTAGCAATTTCCTCTGAATGTGTTGTTACTCTGCCCTGTGACACAGCAGGAGTAGCAGTTTGAAAAGGTATGGTTGACTGGCTTCACATGTCTTACAGAAAATATGTGCTAGCCTGTGGCTAAATTCTTTGTATCAGAATTTTGTTTCCATTTTCTTAAGCTGAACATGAGCCCTGCCCCCAGCCAAATCAGAGATCAGTTCTACCCATTTTCCTTCAAAGACTCATGAGCATATGTAGTTTCAGGAGAGTGGGTGGGATCACTCAGGTGGAAAGGGAAGGCTGATTTATGGTGTCATTGCAATTGCAATTCGCCTCACAAGCAGCAGGAGGCTCCAAAAATTATAACCTGCCCCTTTAAAGAGACCTGACTGCAAGAACTACTTCTAAAAAAAGTTTCCTGATCACTTCCAACACGGAATGCGTTAAATCTCTCTCTCTCTCTCTCTCTCTCTCTCTCTCTCTCTCTCTCTCTCTCTCTCAGTTGACTAATGAGAGATAGAGGGCAGGTGTAACCACAATGGTCCCTTTCGGACAGACAGGAGGAGAAAGAATTCAACAAAGAAAAAGAGAGGAATGCCAGAAAAAAGAGCAGAATGAGCTTGTCATTGTAGATTCGACACCCCTGCTGACAGCTAATTAGCTGCACTGCTCTCTCCATTCCACCACCTCTTTCAATTTGTGCACAGCTGCAAACGCGTTTCCTGTCTCCGTATTTTCTCCCAGTGTGAAGACCTGGAGATCTTCTACTCAAGTGTTCGCATAACAAATCACACACAATCCTCTGATGTCAATCACACATTGTGTCACCCGCACAGGCTCAGTTCAATCCTTTATCATGAATGTAAATCTCTTCCTCCTGGAAACTATTCTCCAAACGCTGATTTGATGCAGGTTATGGCATGTGGCTCGTCTGACGCTACTAATGCTACCAGACACTAACTACTGGGAGAGTGTAATCCCTGTAATTATACAGTTCTTATAGATGATCGACCAGTGTAGAGGAGGGCAGAGGAGGGAAATTTGTTGTCAAGCAAACTCAACTTATTAACGTGATTTCAGACTTCAGTCAATAACTACAATTTACTCTACACATAATGATCATACTGGTAGAAGACCAGGTTTTATATTACAGTGCAAATTATTTAACTTTCTACTGTAACTTACCTGAAAGAGAGAGTGATGTTTAAATGGCCAGAGCATTGTGGTTAGAGGAATCATAAATAATATGAGAGAGAGAGAGAGCGAGAGAGAAAGAGAAATTGATTAGAGACATATCTTTAAACCAGTTAATATTCACAGTACATGCTGTTGACTATTTCAAAGGATCATAAGACAAGTGACATTTTTAATGTTAATACCAAGAACATTCGTAGTTTATTGCTACTAAACTCTACGAAACTCTGTCTTTTTTTCTATTTTTAGCCTTGCTTATTTGTACTTATTAAGGGTTGCACAGTATACCTGTACTACAGTAGTATCGCGATACTAAAGCTTCAAAATACCACCGATGTTACTGTATTTTCTAAAGGGTAGTATTGTTAATACGGTAGTACCGTATTTAATGTTGTTTGTGCGGAAGGTAATACCATTTTTGTTAAAAAGACACATTTCACTGATTTTGCAGAATACATGCAAAGTGACACTTCATTTAACCTAAATTCTTTACCTTAATCTTTAAATATTTCCTGTTTGCTAATAAGCGAGCTAACATTACGCTAACGTTGTGTGTAAATAATTAAATTACCCCAAGCGAGCTAACCTTATGCTAACGATGTGTGTGTTAATACTAAAATGATCTGTGTTTGATAAGTGAGCTACCGTTCCCAATTTTATGATTTTATTTATTCCTAATGATGTGTTCAATCTTAGTATTCTGAGGACAATATCCATTTTTATTCCACTGCTCTAGGGAACAATAGATGAAATATGTGGCACATTGAATTAGTTGCTTGCCGATTAAATGATTGTTCTTGAGTTTTTCCAATAGCCAGTTATTCATCCTCATTGATAAAATATTCAGAGGAAATTCTGGTTTGTCTGTTTTCATGTATATTTAAATTGTGAATGAACACAATATTGCTTGGTATCGAGATATTTCAGCTGGTATAGTATCGTAAGATATGTTTATGGTATCGTGACAACCCTAGTTGTAGGCTGATTGGCATTCCCAAATTGTCTGTAGTGTGTGTATGGGTGTGTGATTGTGCCCTGCGATGAGTTGGCACCCCGTTCAGGGTGTCCCCAGATTGTGACCCGAATTCCCTGGGATAGCATCCAGGTTCCCCATGACCCTGGGTAAGATAAGCGGTGGATGGATGGATGGATGGATAGATGCATAGATGGATGGATGGATGGATAGATGCATAAATGGATGGATGGATAGATGGATAGATGCAAAGATGGATGGAGAGAGGGATAGATGGATAGATGCATGGATGGATGGATAGATTGATAGATGCATGGATGGATGGATAGATGGATAGATGCATAGATGGATGGATAGAGGGATAGATGGATAGAAGCATGGATGGATGGATAGAGGGATAGATGCATGAATGGATGGATAGATGCACAGACGAATGGATAGAGGGATAGATGGATACATGCATAGATGGATGGATTGGGGGTGATAAGACGACACTTTTTCTATATTTTTGACTGATTGCAACGTACTCTGGTGTTAAAATTGTAGAGCTTCTCACACAAAATGCATAAAAGCTGGCAGGTCTGTAGAAATATGCAAAGCATGTCAAGTTTAAATGAAACATGTGCTACAGAAATGAAGAGTCACATGTTACTGTTTAGTCAACATTCCCTGCAGCGTATTTGCCTTTGAGAAGTTACAAAGTGCATTCTTATTTGAACTGGGGAAATATTTCTGTTCAGTGCAGAATTTTCAATTCCCATTAAAGCTTCTAAAATTGGTCCTTTTCATAAGGGAACAGACAAAGATATGCAAATAGGTTAGAGTGCCTGATCTTATCACATAATCAGAAGTCAGCACACACACTTATATCCTAGACGGTACAAAATCAGGGTCATCGCATTTGCTTTCAGCTCATGCCTACCTTTAAAAGGAAAGCGTGATAGGGATATGAGGCACCATTCACAGCCCATTGACACAAAAGATGCAAATATCAGCACGCTCATATGAAGACAGAAGGAAAAGGCAGA
The DNA here is from genome assembly GCA_025728095.1 of Prietella phreatophila. Lineage (NCBI taxonomy): Eukaryota > Metazoa > Chordata > Actinopteri > Siluriformes > Ictaluridae > Prietella > Prietella phreatophila. Next base: position 23,323,106 of record JAOUWY010000062.1, on the reverse strand, counting down.
AAATGGATAAGATATGAACAGTTTTGTTGTCTTGCCCCTTGGGATCCTATTCCTGCCAGAGTAATAACCTACAGCAGTACCTCTGAGAGGGGCTCTTTTCTGAACACATTGCTTTATTGCTTGTAAAATAGACATGGTGGCCTATTTGTAAGGGGATTAAACTAGAGGCGATGGGGGTGTTAAAGGATTGCTCCATCCTTCCCAAGCTTTTCTCTCAGGGTACAGGGACACCAAGGGAAGGCTTAAGCAGAGCTGCACAAAAATTACTCCTTGTAGTTTATTTTATATGAAGCAAAACCATATTTTATACGGTGAGGAAACATTGCTAACAATGTACAGTATGGTATACTGCACAAAACACACAGACAGGTCAGTGAGGTCATAGCAAGAATCAGCAAAAGAAGCAAATACAGTGAACTGTTAACACACACACACACACACACACACACACACACACACACACACACACACACACACACACACACACACACAC
>JAOUWY010000062.1:23270709-23283581 GCA_025728095.1 Prietella phreatophila | reverse complement strand
TGGTGTGTGAGTGTGTGTATGAATGGGTGAATGAGACACAATGTAAAGTGCTTTGGATAAAAGCACTATATAAGTGCGCCATTTACCATTTACTCTAATCTGTACCAGACTCACGGTTGTTTATTCCTCTGCAGGGAACCGTCTCAAACTCCCAAAGCAATCAGAGCTATCTGGAACACTAACTCTAAAAGGTGGCAAAAAAAAAAAAGTTACGTATTTGCTGTTCTTGATTGTTCTTGTTTCATACATAAGCAATGCTGTGTGTCAGACACAGTCCAAGGTTTAATGAAAATGCAAAAACACTTCCAAGTGTGTAAATGCTTACGTTAGTCACGTGAACTGTTTAACCATGCCAAATCATCCATCCATCCATCCTTGTTCAGGGTCACGGGGATGCCAAATCAATGGTGCGAATACAGTTTGTCCCAAAAGTCTCCATACATAATGGAAATGAAAACTTTCAAGCAAAATGTCTTCCAAATTCTTTTCATACTTAGTTTATATTATAGATTTCTTTTCAGATAGCCTTTAAGAACGCCTTTGACAAAAGAAGAACGTATTGAAATCCTTCTCATGGCTGGATCGGGAAGCTGTCGCAAGGTAGCAATGGACTTTAACATGAAACATGGCGAGCACATCAAACACAACACTGTTCCCAAACTTATTAACAAATTCAAAAAGACTGGAAGTGTTGAGGACCTTGTATTTACTTTAAACATTGCTTTGCTTAAGCTGAACAGGCTTTGACACTTCCAAAGCTCCAAATGCCACATTTCATAAACTTTGTGCAAATCAACTCAGTGAAGCCTTCGTGAGTTTCACTGCACTGTTTTTAAATCACAGCACCGTTAACACGACAGGCTTCCAACAGTCTGTTCAGCTAAATATTTACCCTGCCTCATTCACTTTAACCTTTAAACAGCAGACATTCACATGCTGTTAGCTTGGTATATAAACCAGATGCATGGACCATATAGAAATGAACTAATTTTTGCCATTTAAAGTAGGCATGACGAAACTATTACCATAAAGTGCAACGATCAACGACCCATAAAATATACATGTCAACATGAATCCAAATATGGCTTGAAATGAAGAAAAAAAAAATGAGGGTAGAATTTAGCACTTGAGTAACACCGAATTTGTCAGACATTTTTATCCCAGGTATCTTTATTCGGCTTTTTTTTTGTATTGTTTGTTTTAATTTAATGTGCTTCTGTTTTAAAGAATCACACTTTTAGCTTTATATTCTGGTTTTAGTAATTGTATTTCATATATTAAAAGTTTGAGCTATACACAGGACACTGGATAAATTCTAATCTAGCAAATATGTACATGAATATTATCTATATTATTAGTTCTACTTCTATATTTAATACTACTACTACTACTAATAATAATAATAATAATAAAGGTCTACAGTTATTTGACCAATCAGAAGGAAATCTTGTTCATTATGTACATTTCCACTACTTGAATGTTTCACTACATCACTGAAAAATGCTAATACTTATTTTCAAAGAAAAAAAACAGTGTTCTAGTCTGAGGACAGATTTAACAGGCCCGGATTAACGACAACAGTGGATATCCTGAAGTCTAGAAAGTATTTCCTCTTACAGGTCATGTCAAATTGCAAAGAGTGTGTGTCTACTAGGATACAAGACAAAAGGTGGAGTTTGGTCAGATCCAGACTTCGTGATTACAGCTCAAACCAGGCAAGAGACGGGAAGACATACACCACAGACATGAACCAGAACTTGAAACCACTTCACACTACTCCTGGGAAAATGTGCCAAATACGGCTTTAAACACCTGCCAGAAAACAAGTCTACACACTCAGTCACACAGACACACACATACTTTCCGTGCCAACTTGAGATACGTCACCGTATTCATCAGTACATCACCACATGTTCAGAAGCCCCCGCCCCTTTATCCAAAGAGGCAGAGAGTAGAGGGGTGGAGTCCCCTGCCCCGTGCCGTTGCCTAGCACCCAGTCTCATTCAGACCTGGCAGTAACGGAGTTAATTAGTAAGAGTATGAAACAGGAATTCAGACAGACACACATGCCACTGCACTCATACACTACTACTATGTCAGATGAGGAATGTGGTGAGATTTAATTACAAAGATAGCGAGCCAGACTGCACAATTCTTGCCAAATTTGCAGGAATATCAAAAGCAAAGACTTCTTCCACATTTGGACACACTCTCACAGTTCACATGTATATTCCACTTCATTTTACAAGTGGAATATTAACGTTAAAAGCTTTGACTAGCATGTTGTTGGTCATGCCTAAAGTTACAGTACTGCATAATGTAATAATGAATCCCCTCCTTCTAAAGTCTGCATCTTTAATTTTGCAGCTGCAAGAATAACAAGGTGAAACCCTTTGAAGCTTGTGATGAGGCGTGATGAAAGAACGGTCCCACACAAGAAAACTGATGGCAAGGCCACAATAGCACCTTTGTGTAAAGGTGTTTTATTGACAGTGTTCCTATTAAGTGTATTTACAATCCACCAAAAGTGCACAAAAATATGTACATCCATGTGAAGACAAAAAAAAGAAGAAAAAATAGGGGAGATGGGGAAAACTATACAAAAATACATACACCGCAGCACTTGGCTGGTAAATCCTTCCACAGAAAGGTAAACACACAAAATACTCACATGGCAAAAGCAAACTCCAAACTACAACCCACCCAGAACAAATTAACAGGCCTTGCTTTTAATCCAGAAGCTCCACCTACATGGGCTCCTCCATGTTCTTCCAGAGGTAAGTATTAAAACATTAACTTTTCATAAATGACAAAATACATAATAACAAATAATCTTCAGTATCATAACATACAGTGCATCTGGAAAGTATTCACAGTGCTTTACTTTTCCCATGTTATGTTACAGCCTTATTCCAAAATGGATTAAATTCATTATTTTCTTCAAAATTATACAAACAATACCTCATAATGACAACATGAAAGAAATTTGTTTGAAATCTTTGCAAATTTATTAAAAATAAAAAACAAAAGAAAAGCACATTTACATAAGTATTCACAGCCTTTGCTCAATACTGTCTTGAAGCACTTTTGGCACCAAGTACAGCCTCAAGTCTTTTTGAGAATGATGCTACAAGCTTGGCACACCTATTTTGGGCAGTTTCCTATCGCAGCAAAGGCTGTGAATACTTATGTAAATGTGCTTTTTTTGTTTTTTATTTTTTATAAATTTGCAAAGATTTCAAACAAACTTCTTTCACATTGTCATTATGGGGTATTGTTTGTTAAATTTTGCGGAAAATATTGAATTGAATCCATTTTGGAATAAGGCTGTAACATAACAAAATGTGGGAAAGGTGAAGCGCTGTGAATACTTTACGGATAAACTGTATCTACACAAACATCAATATTCATCATATAACATAATGTTATATTCATTATTCAATATTCATACGTTTTATCTTGGGTTTTGTATTCCCAACTCTCTCCCCAAACAAATAACAGTTAAGACTAGGGAATTTAGCGATATCTGGCTTTCTGGATCGCTTCCAGGGTTTACCATTTGCTTCCGGTAACCTGGACTAAGATGCAACACAGACAGACAACTGAAGACGAAACATAATGAATGTGCAGCTAAGTACAATAAACATTTATTGGTGAATGTATATAATGTGTCTGCATGTATTTATTGTGGGATATGTGTGGAAGGATGCAGTAATTGAGTGGATGTGTGTGCGTTATGTATGCAAGTGGAGTTTTAACCTGCCCTAGTCTGGGTAGGATAACCTGGACAATGGGCGGATCATATGTGCATGTAAATGTAGTGCCGTCGCAATCATGACAGAGCTCCTGGTCACATTAACTCCCTCCTCTCCTAGATTGACGAATTGTGCAATCTGGATAGGTAATCAACAGTCAGGTTCTATTTCCCAGGTCAGTGTCTGATCTTAAAGTGGTAAGGCTGCAGTGACCATTACCATCTTGTTAGCCTGGCGTTTTGATCCTTCATTGAGTTTATCCTGATCAATGCTCAATGGTCTGTTTCAAGATTGAACTCTCTACCAGCAAGTAATATCTGAGACTTTCCACTGCCCACTTGATGGCGAGTCCCTCTTTCTCAACAAAAGAGTATCGAGTCTCTCAGGGTAGCAGCTTAGAGCTTAGGTAAAAGATTGGGTGTTCCTGGCCCCTCTCTCCTTGTGCCACTACGGCTCCCAGTCCATTGGCAGAAGCATCCCTTTAAACTAGAAATCTCTGGAAGAAATCAGGACAGTTACATAAGCTCTCCTTCAGCTGTTGAAACACTCACTCTGCCTCAACGATTTTCTGTAAGACTCTGCTCAGGTGCTGTAGATGCTCTTCCCAGCTGCCGCTGTAGATGATCACATCATCGACATACAGCACAGCAGTCCTCTTCCCCTCGTAGAACCTGATCCACAAGTCATTGGAAGCTGGCTGGAGCTCCATGTAACCCGAACGCCATGGTCGCAAAATGGAACAGTCCTACGGGTGTTCTGAAGGCGGTATACTCTCTGGAATGTTGGACTAAGGGCACCTGCCAGTATCCTTCGCACAGGTCTAATGTGGTGATGTATTTGGCCTGGCCTATCTGTTCCACCAGCTCAACAATCCGAAGCATTGGGTAGCCATTGAACCTGGAGACAGCGGTGAGCTTCCGAAGTCGAGGCAGATCCTCAGGAATCCATCCTTTTTTTTGGTACCAGGAAAACCGGTCTGCTCCATGGGCTGTTTGATGGCTTGATCAGCCCCATATTCCTCATCCGATGAATCTCCCTCCCCAGCAGCTTGATCAGTCATTCAGGCACCCGATAGGGCTGCTGTCAAATAGGAGTTGAGTCAGTGAGCTGGATGGTATGTTCGATCAGGTTGGTTCTTTCTGATTCTGTCCTGAAGAGATTCAGGTGTTTGTCTACGATCTGTAGTGGCTGCTCCCTCTGTTCCTCTTTGAGTTGTTCCAGGATTATCTTTGCCAAAGATCTCTGTACAGCCACATCTTCCATCTAGTCCTCACCCTAATCTCCTTCTGGGGTTCATTTGCAGGCAAACAGAACTTTCTCTTCATCTGCTGTCTTCCATCACCACTCCTTCTGTAGGTTGACGTGGTAAACTTGGCTGGATTTTCCATTCTCAATACCTGGTAAGTTACTGGTTCCACTCATCTCTGGATCTTGTAGGGTCCTTGCCACTTTGCTAATAGCTCGGTCGTTGATTATGGCAGTAACATCAGTACTTTCTGCCCCGGTTGGTATTCTCTGCATCGTGCATACTGGTCATGCCATCTTTTCTGTGTTTTCTGGGCCGCTTCCAATTTATTGATGGCTTGTTCTCAGTACTTCTCTGGCCGGTCTCTCATCTGCAGCACATACTGAAGAATGCCTTGCTCACCCACTGCGGATGTTGTATGGGCTTCCCAGCTCTTCCTCAGCAGATCTAGTGGACCCTGAATAGACCATCCATACACCAATTCAAAAGGTGAAAACCCTGTTGACACTTGGGGTACCTCTCTATATGCAAACAGCATGAACGCCAACCACTTGACCCAATCTTTTGTGCCACTGACAAAATTCTTCAGCATGCTCTTAAGTGTTTGGTTGAATCTCTCAACTAGTCCGTCTGTCTGTTGGTGATAGGTACTCATCTTGATTGACTGGATACTCAGCTGTCTGTGAAGGTGCTTCATTAAGCTTGATGTAAAGCTGTGCCCTTGGTTGGTGATGATATCATCGGGGATACCGACTCTAGAAAGCAATTAACAAGAGCACTGATTACCTTGGCAGTTGTAATCGATCTTAGGGGGAATGCTTCAGAGTACTGAGTAGCATATTCACACAGGACCAAGATGTCCACTATGTCGACTGCAATTCTTCTGAATGGAGTGGAGATCACCGGCAATGGATACAGAGACACTCTGGCAGACCTGCAAACAGCACTGGTTTTCTGACAAATAGAGCATGTGGCACAGTGTGCGAGTATGTCAGTATACATGGAAGGCCAGAAGAAACGGGAACTGAATCTTTGGTATGTTTTCTGATGTGCAAGATGTCCTGACGATGGAATAGTGTGTGCAAATTGTAACACAAGAGACCTATAACATTTAGGGATGACAAGATGTGTAACACCATCAGATATCACATACAAAATACCATTCTGCAAAACATCCATTTCAGCCCCAAAAGTTTGTAATTTGCTTTCCCCTACTTTGGCAAACAACGAATTTAAGGTAACATCAGCCTCCTCTAATTAGGCAATATTGGCTGGGATCTTCCAATCTCTGCCCTCCAAACCATCTGTTGATACAATGTCACCAAATATTTTACCATTCATTGTTGCTGCCATGTTCTTCTATATTTGTTACAGCTCTGGATCAGACTATTGTCCAAGTCTGTCAGAGACTGCAAACCAGTCTTGGCTTGAACTTGTGTGCCTTCTGGGTTGATCGCACAGTGTTAACAAGTCATTCAACACTGGTACATACTATCCAAAAATCATGTCAGCAGGAAGTCTGTCACCTACCCAACACACAATACATTAATTTACATTCACAAATCCATTCACAAAATCAAATACATTTGTTCACTGACATTCAGTGTAACCTCAGCTGTTAGGTACTTAACTTTGTCACCATGAACACATTGCACAGATATGGTCTTCACATAATCAATCACATTTTCAGGGACATAACCATGTTTAATCAGAGATATTGAACTTCCTGTGTCAATCAAAGGTCTGTCTATTCACAGAAACGGTGCAACAGTGCATAAAGAGTTCAGTACTGTCTGCTTTACTAAAGCTAATGGTCCCAAACATGTTCCAACATGACAATGCTCCTGTGCACAAAGCAAGCTCGATTTAGACATGGGTTGCCAAGGTTGGTGTTGAAGAATTCAGGTGTCCTACACAGAGCCCTGACCTCAACCCCAATGAACACCTTTGGAGTTAACTGGAACTCTGACTGCACCCCAAGTCTCCTTGCCCGACATCAGTGCCTGATCTCACTAATGCTCTTGTGGCTGAATGAGCACAAATCCCCAAAGCCACACTCCAAAATCTTACTACAAAATCATACTTCCCAGAAGTATGGAGGTTATTATAACAGCAAAAGGGGCATTAAATCTGGAATGGGACGTTCAACAAACACATATGGGTAAGATGGTCAGGTGTAAACAAACTAATAGTGTACATCACTTTGTTCTAAGCCTTTGAACCACAACACTGTTGAATGGGAGCTAAATACAGGTAGAAACTGTTGCTAGGCTAGCTAGTTGTAGCTAGGCTAGGTATAGTGGTCAGGCACAACCATGTTACTGGAAGAGAAAACAGAGATCTATGCTAAATGATTGGTCTGAGGAGTTTACTTAAGCCAGCCATTTGGATGTATTACTTTATCCAACTATAACTAATCTGAACTAAAACTGACAACTTATCAGTCTAAATATCGCCAGAATCATGGCTCAATGTTCCAAAGTTAGATAAAGAAATAGAAAGTGAATAGATGGCTGTTGCTTTTTTTGTTTGCTAGTATGAACCCAGCAATAGCTGTAGGAGAAAGAGAGAGTGAAGTTTATGGTGTACAGAGACGAGGAGGAAGTGCTGATGGAAGGCAAGCTGAGATCATAGCTGTGTTTAAGTCAGGAGAACATCACTGGCAGCACATAGCATACTGCCTGCTTCCTCTTTCAGCTCTGGCCATGTTTATGCGTGTATGTGTGTGCATGTGTGCGTGTGCGTGTGTGTGTATGTGCATACATGAGACAGTGAGAGAGATTGTTCCTGGCCAATATTGACAAATATGACCAAAGGCACTCCTGTGGGCTCAGGCAGCCGGTCAAAGACAAGAGCAACACTTTGATCTGCATCAGTGGTGTGAGCTCAGCTTCACACACACACACACAGACACTAGTTTTAGAGTAGCCAGTAAGAGAATGAACCTCAAACCACATCTAATCAGTAAATCTCAAATCCACTTCCAAGTAGCAATAATAAAAGAACAGAAACATTCATTTAGATGCCATTTTCTTTTCATCTGTGCCTTTTTATTTGAAAAGTTTAAAAGTTACTCATTGTTGTCTAGTATGAAGTAGACCATATTTTCCCTGAGAAGAAATCAGTACAGAGGTCCCCATCTCTGTATACTGTCAGCTTCTGCTCGCTCTCCCTCTGCAGAATGGTAATGATAATCCCTAAATAAGGTTTTACAAAAGAGGAAGATTATTATTTATGAAGCATTAATGGAAACTAGGTAAAAGGTTTCATATGAATATTGCCAACAACAGAGAAGTTATCTAGGAAATGAGCAGGAAAGCTGTGGTTACATTATAAAAATAAAAAGGTAATAGGGTTCAATCTAGAGGTGTCCCAAAAGTCTCCATACATAGGGGAATTTTTTTAGCAAAATATCTTTAAAAAAAATTATACTTAGTTTATATTAGATTTTTTATTTATTTATTTATTTCAGATAGCCTTTAGGAATGCCTTTGTCAAAAGAAGAACGTACTGAAATCATTCTCATGTCTGGATCAGCAAGCTGATGCAAGGTTGCAATGGACTTTAACACGAAACATGGCGAGCAAATCACACACTACACTATTAACCAATTCAAAAGTCTGGAAATGTTACGGATGATCCAAGAAATAGACGTCCACGAACATCCACTGGTGTAGGAACAATTGACAGTTCTGCATATATTGAGGATTTGGGTCACCCAGTATAATTTTAAATTTTGTCACTATTGTTCTAGGAGGACCCTACAACAGGGGCTTACCCAATCAGACAGGTCTCCTAGGTGAACCTCTTTAAGAAGCTAAGATACCTAAACAATATGCCTAAATGCCACACATGCCTAAATGTGCACTGCTGCATAATAATATGAGGATAATCTGTGAATGTCAAAAAAGTTCCTGAATTCTTCTAAGAATATAAATCTTATCTAAGCATTAAGTCAGGTTGTAACTTACTAAAGGTTTGCAGATGTAAAATCAAGCAAATTTAATAACACCATAACATCCAAAAACATGTAAACTGGTTTACTAAACAGGATCCATGGAGGATTTTACTTTTGAAAGAAAATAACAGCATCCAGGTTTGCCTTAATGAATATGCTACAGTATTTGAGCCGTTTCTATCTCCGGCTGCAAAATACAGGCAATGTGCCACTGCAAATCAATTAATAAGTTTTACACAATTTGTCCTAATTAATATGCAAATGAATAAGTCTGTAGAGCATTAAATCTCTGGAAGCCCATTTCTGCCAGTTGAAGACAAAATTTTAGCAAGCCTTAATAATAAGATAGTGACTCAACATTTTGCCTTAGTAAACAATCACATTTTCTGAAACAAACGATTGCTTAATATTGTAAAGCTGGTTCATGGTAAATGCTGAGTCTGGACCCAAAATTTATAGACAGTATTGTTCAAACTACTAAAACTACTAGAAATGTAAGCACAGGTTACTAGAAATATACATGCAGCACTAAGGTACATGGAAAAACCAACTTAACACTACATGCATACAAACCTAAAGCTATGTGCATTCATTTAAATAATAATGAAAGTAAGCTGCCTGAAATTTTAAAAACCTTCTTTTATCTGTACTCTCACCACGTTTGAGAAGCAGAAACCAGAAAATTGTCTGTGTGCTGTTTCTGGTCACATGGTCTAAATGTATGTTTGGGAAGGATGTCATTTAATACATCAGGCATTAAAAAAACCTGTTGGATACTTTAGCAAATTAATGAAATTTAGCTAAGCTCACCAACATAGCAGTCAATTATGTTTTATTAATTGAAGACACCATCATGAATAAAATAGGATTAATTCAGCAGCAGTATTATGTACAATTAAAGACAATTAAAGACACTCATTCATCCAGAAAAGAGTCCAGAAAATACCAATGACTAGTTGTGTTTTTCTTTTCTTTTTTCCCCCCAGCGTCGGAAAGAGCTGACTTGCTAGCAGCTAGCAACTTGGAGCCAATTGTGCCTGAACAAACAGTAAAAACATATCCTGATCGATTTAAAGAGAAACTGAGTTATTTATCAGTGTCATTTTGCTACACAGACAATAAAACAGGTTAACCATTTACAAGATGTTGTACATGTAGTGATGCTTCCACCTAACTGCTAATAGATTTGCTAATTGTTTTACAACACTAAGATTATTGTGTATAGGAGTTGAGAGTTGGCAAGTTCAACATGAGAAAAAATGTCAAAATAAGTATTTAAGACTTCAATTATACACCACAACCGTGGGCTATGCAGCTTTCACTGCATTTTATGAGGAGAAACACAGAGCACTGTTGTTAGCTGAATGAGCTGGATGATGGCAAGTGGATTCGGATTGAGAGTCCAACAGTGAGTCAGTATTCACCTAAACACCCCTACGGGAGAAGCTTCTACTCCACTTACCTTCTATACATCTCCCAGAGAAAAAGCAACACTTTAGTACTCACTCTAATATTTTTTTATCAGCTTCCAAGGGCTTACTGCTTTGTTGCTATATGGTTTTTTGGAAGTGTTTTTTTAGGCTATTCTACTCTATTCTTCAAACACAGTTGAAGTTGCATGAAGTCCTGATTGCATAGGGTGTGCCAAAAGCAGGGTTCAGATGGTTACTGGGATGGTAAATGTATTCCGTTACAGTTACAAATTACTTCATAAAAATGTCATCAGTAATGTAATCCAAGAATCACAATATGAAAGTAATGTAATCTGATAACTTTTGGATTACTTCAAGGTCACATATGTAAATAAAGTCAAGAAAAAAGCAATATGATCTAAACAACTTTTATTTAGAGCTTATTTGAGAGCTTAAAATATGTTCAAGGTTTGGATTTGTTTTAATAAAATAAATAAAAGATTACTGTCCCTAATGCAGGTAACATTACATCACAAACGTTAGGATGACCATATTCTGGTTTTCCAAAAATAGGACACCTTTTTTTTTTTTTTTACTTCGTGTCTTAATAGAATTCAAAACAGTGTAACGGGCAACAGCGGGAATTACAGAGAGCGGTTAAAGCAATGCAAATATGCGCACACATGTTACAGTATTAGGCCATAAGCACATCATAATGAAACTAAAGCCGAAATCACGGCTGGATGCTTTTTTAAGGGCCAAGAGAAAGGACGTGTCTGGGGAAAAAGAGGACGTATGTTCACCCTAACAAAAGCATTTCAAAAAACAATTTGTGTTCATTTCTACCATATTAACTTTGTGCAAAATGTATTTACGCATGCACCAGGAGGTTGCTCACGTGAGCCACAACTGGCAAGAGAGAACCAGAACTATAATCAAGCAGTTATCTATATTGTGTTATGTCAAAAGTTTAATTTCTTTGGTTTTAAATGATTTTTTAAAAAATCCTGATAGTATTCCCATTTTTTACTAAATGTACCTGTAATCTGGTTACTCTATTTTTTGATGTATCTGTAATGGATTACAGTTACCAGTTTTTTGTATCCTGATGTATTCCGTTACTCCCCAAGCCTGCCCAAAAGGCTCCATATATAAGAGACTATGTTTGCCAGCACATTGTTGGTTGTGCCTTGTCAGCGGCTCTTCGTGGACATCCATTTCTCGGTTGGTCCTTCCAGTCTTTTTGAATTTGTTAATAAGTTTGGCTGTGTTTGGCAGTATTATGTGTGATTACCATGTTTCCTGTTAAAGTCCATCACAACATTGCAACAGCTTCTCAAAATGTAACTGTGCAATTATCCAAACACATGAAACTGGATCGTTGAAAACTGGAAAAACATCATTTGTTCTTCTTCTTGATCTTTTTTGTGCTTTTTTGCAGAAAACTACTTGAATTGGTAATTGCATGAAACTGTTTTGCACGGTCTTTCGGAGTGATGTTTATTGGTATATGAGACGTTTTAGCTGTACTTATGTCCAATGTATGTGAATCGAAGAGCGCTTTGGCTGAATGCGTGTTGTGATGATGTCACATGACATGTCTTGGCCGAAATCTGTGTTAATTTTGAAAAATTGCAAGCTGCTTGATTTTGCATTCATTTCTATGATCGCAAAATCCTGGACGGGATCCACAAAACGTCTCACCCATTCTGTAGTCATGAAATGATAAAATGAAACAGTGTCTTTTTGTGCATGTCATCATATCTACCATGACCTTCTTGTTAAAACAGCTTTGCATTTGAAGCTGCACAAATGGCTTTGATCAGACTCATGACTGCAGTATCATCCAAAGATTATAATGTGGCTGTGTATTCTTCTGGATTAGTCGTGAGTAAATAGTGAATACAACAGTGGTTTCAAGCTGTAATAAACTGGTGGCATTAAAATTAGACCTGTGGTCTATAAAAGCAGGCCAAGTTATGTGTCACCTCCTTACAATTCATGATGTTCCAGAGCACCATATATAGGCCAGACAAAAAACACAAGAATGCGTAAGGATGTTAAAATCTATTCGAAACCTGAAGGGAACCCAATGTAAGGATTCCAAAACAGGAATAATATGATCACAAATGTCTTTCTGCAAATGGTAAAAACACTCCATATGCCTAAATATGTAGATAACCTTTCTAGCTATGCATGATTTCATCAGACAATGAATGTCAGTCTTTGATAAAGTTGTTGGATTGCTACGTTTCGTAGAGAAACAGACATAAGCCTATTCAATTCAATTCTGCACCACAGTCCAATGGAAATTGTTCCCGTTTCACTTTTAGGGGTTAACCAGGCTTTCAAATGCCATGTCACTTGTAGTCAAGGTATATGCAAAAGACAAACATATTTCAGTTCAGGAAAACCTGTCATGCGCACGGTGGCTTAGTGGTTAGCACGTTCGCCTCACACCTCCAGGGTCCAGGGTTCGATTCCCACCAGGGCCATGTGTG
>JAOUWY010000062.1:23243295-23258579 GCA_025728095.1 Prietella phreatophila | reverse complement strand
GAGAGAGAGAGAGAGAGAGAGAGAGAGAGAGAGAGAGAGAGAGAGAGCAAAATGTAAAGGAAGGAGTGAACAGGAAGGGGAAAAGGAGAAAGACAGGCAGAAATGGATGGACAGAAGAAAAGATAGTTAAACACCAAAAATAAAAAAGGATACAGTGTCAGTGTTGTGTTTTGCGTCCCGATTGCATCATTAAACTCATTAGTTTATTTTAGCTAATATTTCAACTTGTCTTTCATCTCAGGCTCTGTAACATCTTTGCAGAACCCCAAGGGCCTATTAACATTGCAGATTTAAGTTGGCTGTCAACTGAAAAGCTTAGTGCAGGCAAGAGAGGCAGTGTGAAGAAATGTGTTCATGCCATACTGCTACAGTAAGAGTACTTGGGAAAAGGCTCTGCAGTGGTCCATGTGTAGTGTATACCTGGAAGGGATCATCATTCGTCCTGTTCAGGTAGTTGAGGGAGGAAGCGCGTTTCATGCTGTTGGAGGGGGAAACAGATAAATGATGAGAATTTAAATGATGATGTTGATTCTTAAAGTAATTTAATTGATATTTGACTGATTGATAATAGCACTGATCTCTACGTAACACACTGTGGCATGTGTGATCATCACAGGCAAGAATTTCTACAATCCAGGCTACAGCAATCCATGGTCGGGAGTCACAAGAGCAAAACTGGTTGTGCTCTCTGGGTGGGAAGAATGGCATACTCTCTTTCCCCTGTATGTGGAAGAGGGCGGATAGCGCAAATGGTGCTCTGTCCATTTATGTACAGTGCTGTGAAAAAGTATTTGCTCCCGTACTGATTTCTTCTGTTTTGGTGTACATCTCATACCAAATTAAAAATAAAATATTATTTATAAAAAGATAAAACTGATCAGAGTAAACACAAAATACAGTTTTTAAATAATGTTATTTATTGCAGCAAAAAAACGTTATCCAATACCAATTGGGCCTGTGTGAAAATGCATTTGTCCCCGTAGTTACTAATTCCCCAAATCTATGAAACGACATTCATAACTGTTGTACTTTGGAGTCCAGCTGAACACAGTGAGAGGCATTATCTCCAAATTGAAAAACTCGGCACAGTAGTGAACCTTCCCAGAAGTGGCAGACCTTTCAAAATTCATCCAAAAAGCACAGCAACGACTCATCCAGCAAGTCAGAAAAGAGATAAGGACAACATCAAAGGACCTACAGGCCTCTCTTGCATCAATAAAGGTCACTGTTCATGAATCCACTATCAGAAAAACACTGGGTAAAAATGGCATCCATGGAAGGGTGGCAAGGTAAAAACCACTGCTAACCCTGAAGAAAATTAAGGCTCGTCAGAATTTTGCCAAAACACACCTTGATGATCCTCAAACCTTTTGGGAGAATGTTCTGTGGACTGAGGAGTCGAAAGTGGAACAGTTTGGAAGACAGGGGTCCCGTTACATCTGGCATAAACCATACACAAATTCCACAAAAAGAACATCATAGCTTGAAAGAACACAAAAGAACACAAGCATGGTGATAGAAGTGTGATGGTGTAGGGGATGCTTTGCTGCTTCATAGCCTGGGCAACTTGCAGTAATTGAGGGAAACATGAATTCTGCTCTTTACCAGAAAATCCTAAAGGAGAATGTCTGGTCTTCAGCCCATAGGTTGAAACTCAAGCATAACTGGATTATGCAGCAAGACAATGATCTAAAGCATAGGAGTAAGTCCTAGAAGTAAGTGGTATTGGATAACTTTTTTTTGTTGCTTCAATTAAAAAACAAAAAACGTAATCTAAAACTATTTAGCATGAGATATACACAAAAATGGAAGAAATCAGGATGGAGCAAATACTTTTTCACAGCACTGTATGTGTGATAGTTTTATGCCTAGGATGAGAACCTATGCTATAAAGCTCATCCATAATGGGTTCAAAATAGTAATGGTGATTTACTGATAGGTAGCAGAATTTAATCTCAACCAGCCACCAGTGATTACAATGGAAGTCCAAGTCTTATTCTTGTTTTTTCAAAAAACCTCACCCAAATCAAGTAAATAAAGTAAAGATCTAAATCTGTATAATTTGACCTCTCTGAGATGGAATGTGTGGTTACCAGTGTAATTGTCTGGATCTACCATACATGGCAACAAAACTTCAGGAAAATAACTAGAATTACTTGTAATGGAACGTTGGTTCAACCTCCAAATAGCTTTGGGAAGACCTCTCATGTCTGTCTCATCTTAAGACCCATCTATATACTATTGCTAGTGTAATAGTAGTTTTTGATTTATGTTATATAGTTGTATATTTTATATTAAGTTTATTGACGAGTTTCAAAAACTGCCATTAGACTAGACTATCTATTTTATATACACACACATACATTATTTATATATATATAGATAGATAGAAGTTCTATTTGCAGTGCAAAGAAATGTACCAAAATAAAATTGTGTTAATGCTACACACACTACAGATGCCTAGATTAAACTTGTACAGAGTTCAAGTAACATGTAATTCACTGATACTAATACACACTTCACATATGGGCTCAGTGTGTGTACAGTGTGCTTACTTAGAAGTGGAGCGCAGCTCAAGAGGTGCGTTTCCTTGCAGTTTCTTCACCAGCATTTCACTGCTTCTACGCAGCACGTCTCTGATCTTTCCCAGAGAGCTGACCCTCTGCATAAACCCAGTACCGTCCTGTAAACACACACCAGCACCCGTTTACATCATTTATGCATATACACTCACAAATGACTTTTATATGAACATCTGTACCCCTGCTCATTCATGCAATTATTCAGCCAATCAAATGACAGCAGCACAATGTATAAAATCATGCACATATAAGTCAAGAGCTTCAGTAAATGTTCATATCAAAACACCAGGAAAAAATGTATCTTAGAAACTTTGACCATAAAATAGGTGTTGGTGCTGATCTTCTGGGATTTTCCTGCACAACAGTCTCGCAGAGTTGTGGACACAGAATGGTGAGAAAAACAAAAAACAAAGTAAGCAGCAGTTCTACTGGTGGAAACGACTTGATGAGAGCGCTCAGAGAACAGGATGGCTATGGTTGCTCATATATCCACACTTTACAACTTCAGTGCATAGAAAAGCATCTCAGAATGCATGAACTATGAGGAGGATGGGCTACAACACCAGAAGACCACATTGGGTTCCACTTCTGTCGATCAATAAAAGGAATCAGAAGCTACAGTGGAAAAACATTACCTGGTCAGATAAATCTTTAATTCTGAATAGAGAAATAGAATACAATTCTGAATAGAATTTGGCATGAACAGCATGAATCCATGGATCCAACCTGCCTTGTGTTAACAGTTCTGACTGGTGGTGATGGTATAATGTTGTTGGGAATGTTATTTGCCCATTTTAGACTCCTTAATACCAGTTGAGCAGCATTAGAATGCCTCGACCTATGTGAGTATTGTTGCTGACCATGTTCATCCCTTTATGGCCACAATTTGCCATCTTATAATGGAAAATTTCAAACTTGAAAGTTATCGTATGGTGTTCCTAATAAAGTGGCAAGTGAGTGTATACCCCCACCACCATACACACACACACCTGTGCAGAGCCACAGTACCATCAATTACACACATACAGACTACGTAGTTATATGTACACAATTTCTGTTACAGTGTATCTGCACTGCCATCTATTATTTTTTTTCTTTTGTACATTAATGTGCATGTTCACAATGCTGGAAAAAAACAAACAAACAAAAAAAAAAAACAAAAAAAAACATGCACACCTTTCTGACTACAGCCTCTTAACAATGCCAAGGGTTCTTCCTGCTCATTAACTATTAAAATGCCCTTATTAATTTTAATCATTAAAATCATTTCATCATTACTGTGAGCAGTGTTTGTTCAATTCAGCTGCAGCAACGAGGACTGCTGACTCATTCT
Source organism: Prietella phreatophila (assembly GCA_025728095.1). Lineage (NCBI taxonomy): Eukaryota > Metazoa > Chordata > Actinopteri > Siluriformes > Ictaluridae > Prietella > Prietella phreatophila. The sequence goes on along the minus strand of JAOUWY010000062.1, from coordinate 23,254,664 downwards.
TATAATAACAGTCTGGCCATGACATTTAAATTATATGCTATACATGACCGTAGCCTATTTTGACTATGTGGTCTGGCACGTGAATCAATTCACCATTTGTTCTTGGACTTCAGCTATAGCGTTAGCTGTCTCACATGCGAAAGCTACGCTGAATATTCAGTCTTAATACTGCACCAAAATTGCTAAACACAGGTTATGGTGGCACAATATGGAAAAAATAGCACATTGCAAATATATTGCTTTTATGAGTCAGTTATAGATTGGCCTGCATTTATTTGACCTAAGGTAACTGCTTTTCTGGATCACGTCACTGATGAGACTGTCTAAAGACCTAAAGAAGACTTCTCTTTGACCTGTGATGGCTTTTCCATAGACCATTTACATCAGACGTTTAACAAATCTTCAACAACAGTTCATCATTCACAACTCAATACATTTTACACGCTGTTTAAATACTAATAACCTCTTTTGACTGACCACCCTTTGGAAAATTTAAGCCAATGTTGGCAGAGCGCTCACGCTCTCACTTGGCTGAGTTATTATTGCACCTAACGGTCATAAATTGGAACTGCAACAAGCACTAATTGAGGTCCGCCGGGGCACGGTTACTTTCTGTATTTCAGTGTAGGAGGTGAAGTTGACAAAACGTTTAATGACAGGGTTGCCAGATTGCGATAGCTTTAAAAATAAACAAAAAAACACTCAGTGGTCACCAAGATCTAGGTTTATAGCAAATAATCATAAATTCTAATAAAGTTTCACAAAAAGAAACTGTCTATGGGTCTATGATGTAGAATATTTTCTATTGTATGATTATATTGCAAAGATTGGGAGAAGGAAAATTATGGAGTAATGTTGATACATCAGAATATATGGGGAAACAAACATTAAACATTACACGTGCTAAGAAAAATGAGAATATTACATATAGACTCATCATAATTTTGTTGTGCTTCTGTAACATGTCACATTGCAGTATAGCCATTATCTGCTACATATATACACACACACACACACACACACGCTTTCATGTGATGAGTTAAAAATCTACCTGAAAGATGTTTGTATAATCCCTAGGGCTGCAGATATCTCTAGGCTTGTAGCAATGATCAGCAGTGTTTGGTTTTGAGGTTCACTACTTAGAGAGACCACGAGGAGGCGTATTGAGAACAGTGAGGTCTCCAAGGACAGCTTGCCCTCTATTAATCCATGTACAATCAGAGAAAGCACATTCCAGGCTTTTACAAAGAGATCCTCAGTGATTAATTTTATTTCCATTAAGGTTTAAAATGAAATGACATTTTTCCACAAATTTTCACTTCTCCTTTAAGTCAACTAAATCGAGTATTCAAGTGCACAATGTTTACATCCATAACTGTTTATTTAACATAACCTGATTATCCGTGGTTTTTTTTATATATAACACAAGGTGAACGCTTATATTTTATTTATATTTATATATATATATATATATATATATATATAGATAGATATAGAGATAGATAGATATATATAGATATATATAAATAAAAAAATCATTATTTCATGAGTAATCAGTGCCAACCTTTCACAAATGAAATCCTTTATTGGAGATTCAACAACCGTCACAATGCAGGCAGATGAATGTGTATACATATATATGCAGTTCTAATCTCTACGATAGTGTCTACAGGTCAGTACTACTGCTCTAGAAAACCAAAGTCACATTATATATATTTATATATATTTCAATAAATAATCCACATTCCACTAAAACACAATAACGTTGTCTATTAGAATAACATGATAAATGTTTGTTCACGTTTATACTCTTCACTGTCTCTGGGAAGCCTTTGAGTGAGCGTGAAGGTGACGTACGTTAACCACCAGAAGAAATCAGAATGGCATATCGACAGAGGAAATGATGTGAAAGTATATAGTGTTCAATTCATTGCACAACTGCACTACTGACATTACATTCAGTTCACAAGCTGAACCTTAGTGTAGACAGAATCCTCAACATTTATTCAAGAAGCTTGAGGACAGATTTCAGACTGGAGTAAGACTGATTCACATGCAGGTTCCCTTCGTATTTTACCCAAGGTGCATTTCAAAGCATTTGGTGAACTGCAAGAGCCTCATCTTCGGAATCAGACTGCAGACTTGTGTGAACTCGCTGAAATCAGCATTCCCTTATTGAATCAAGTGTGTTGAGAACCTTAATATATCTAGATGTTTAGCGTTCAATGATCAGATACAAGTACAAGACACAAATGTAGTCCAACAATAAAGTGACCTTTGTGTTAGTGTGGTATATATGTACTGGATTGGCCCTGCTTGTGGCGGTGCTGGAGTGTGTATTTATTATTATTATTTCTTGTTTATTTTTAATCCCTAGATGCTGAAAAATGTCACGGCGCTGTCCAGCAGAGCAGGAAACTGAGAACATGTCCTAGATACAGAGCCATTGCGTTATCGTGTTTCAAACCAAAGACACAGCAAGCATTGACAAGTGCTGTAAACATAATGTGGAATAAAAAAATGAATACTTAAATACAATATTAGTAATAATCATAAAAAGGAGAGAGGAAACGAATGTCCATGCCACTTCACCCCACCACTGTAACAGTGTTTACAGATACAGCTGTCCTCAGCTCCTTGTTCACCTTTGGATATTTCACTAGTTAAAATTAGGTAGCCAAACTTTTTTTTTTTTTTTTTTAATCAGGAAAATCACGGATTTTAAAAAATAATAAAATGACATGCAGGTTACCAAAAATAAAAGCAAACTCAGACTTTACCTCTTCAATATAAGCCAATCAAATACAAGATTACAAACAAAGAAAAGAACAAAATAATTCATTGCACATTTTAAAACAAATTCCAAATGCAATACCGTGGACGCAGTAAAGCCGACTAGTCAGCAAAAAGAAGCGCGTGTTCTCCATTTATCCAACTTGTAAAGATCACTTTATACAGCTAATACCGAATAAGAGAAGAGAGTGTGACAAAGGGAAAGCAGACACGGAGGGGGAAAATGTGTACAATTATCAGGGCAGGGGGACAGAAGAGAAAGAGGAAGAAAAAAGCAAAAAAGCAAAAAGCGACCATTAAGCAAAAAGCGACCATCCCAATTTTCTGAGAGAACAGGTGAAAGCATCAGGGTGCAGTCTCGCCGAAGACACCAGGAATGGAACAGGACGTATCTGTAGATGCGTAATTGAAAGACCAGAGGGAACAAGAACATCCTTTGCTAGGTGATGGGGAGGGGGATTAAGATGGAGGGAAAATCTTGATGGCTTAAGCCTAATAAAGAGAAAGAAAAAAAAAGAACAAAAGAGACAAAGAGAAAGCACACCATTGAGAATCACAAGAAACATTATAAGTAGTGTCGACTAGCACTAGTTGTCAATATCTAGCTATAACGAAGTCTTTTCTAACCTATGCAAAAACACACTGCAGCCATTCTGTTCAGTCCAAAACCAGCGGGATGCTGCTGCTGCTAATAATAATAATAATAATAATAATAATGTCAATGAGGGACTCATTCCATGAAAATGACTAAAATCAGGTTAGAATTCAGACTATAGCATATGTTCTGGACATGTCCAAAGCTGTACACATTCTGGCGATCTGTATTTGAGACTTTCACTAAGATATTGGGGAGAGAAGTACAGTCATCCTCTCTTATTGTGATGTTTGGGGTGACCCCGGAGAATACTCCTTTTAGATGGTGTGAGATCAGAATGATGTCCTTCTGCACTCTCCTGGCCAGGAGATTGCGAATGTTTAGATGGAAGGATCCTGCTCCACCGGTATATAATCATTGGGTCAGGGAAGTCATGTGTTATCTTAAGTTGGAAAAGATTAGATACACTATAAGGGGAGCGACTGGAAATTTTTTACAGAATCTGGCAACCTTTTCTGTTCTTTGTCAGAGACATGGATGTTGACAGTATTATGTGATCCTTATCTATAATTGTATTTACATTAACAGATTCAAATAACTATGAAAAATCCATTTAGGCTTAAATTTTGGGTGTGTCCACATAAGTCCTGACAGTGTTTTATTGGAAAATTATGTTTACATGCGTCAATAGTGGTGAAAAATAAATGCTTTACTTGTGTGAAGACACACACTGATTATTATGGGTGCTGAAAGAAACACACAAGATTCCAAATCCTGTCTGGAATGGGATTCCAGTGGGAAAGGGGTGGAACTTGGGGCAACAAATATGCTAGAACCAACAATGATGTGCACCACTGGGAAACTGGAGAAGCACAAGGTTTAGCCGTGGTCATTTCTGACTGGTTTATAGGCATTAAGCAGGATCAAAGAGTCAGTCAGTTTATTTGGCTAGCTGAGAAGAACTGGCCTCAAAACAACATAAAAACTGCACCTGGGTAAATGATGTCCATTGTTTGGCTAAGGAAGTGTGATTTTGTTGGTCTACCCTTTGTGTGACTCCAGCAGGGGAGTGTACAAGTGACTCAGCTGCAGCAGCACTGTGCAGTAGGGAGGGTGGAAGCGGGCCTGGCACACTCTGCCCTGCGCTGTGTCACAAACCTCACACACACACACACACACACACACACAGCCTGCCAACGCCACAGTAACTCTAAAGCAAATAAAAACTGGTCTGGGCGTGGAGGCTGTTACACTTCATGGGCTTCATGTTTAAGCAGAACGATGACTAAATGACAAGTAGATGACTAACCGATGTCTGTAATTGTTTTTCTCTCTTTGCCGGTGTCAGAGTCCCCGCTCATCCCTGCTGGCTGTATTACTGCAGTGCCTGTTTGCAAAGGTCAAATAAAGACTAACTGTAGCTATCTATTTGGAGCTAGCGTCTATTGTTATTTTTGCTTCCCTTGATACAAGGAGGACATCACGAAGAGAGTACAATCCACCACATCCAGAAGAACCGATCTCATTGGCTGATTGGTTGTCATGATAAGATTAACAACAACAAACTAATGGATGCAGTTGGTTAATAACACAGAAAACTGAAGAAAGCTCATAACTCAATAGACTTAGTGCACAACTGCATGCATAGTTAGATAATGCAAAACCCAAAAAAAAAAAAAGGCAACGATGAGGTGATGGTCATGGCCGATTCATGCATAAACGAACCACAAACGCACTTCCAGCACATCACAATATGAATAATCTACTACTACTCCTACTGGAACAATCAAATGAACTGTATTCTGCCTTTACTTCCTCACTGACCATAAACAGACTCCAGTGCCGGGTTGCCAAATGAGCAGGACCAGGTGGCATCCCTTCCTTCAGGCCTGCTTTTAGAAACCCTGGCAACCCTCCAACTCTACAGACTGTGTACAGAAGCTCTACGTTACCCCCTCATTTACTCAAGCATGGCTGAATCCAGCACTCATTATGTGCTCAATGCAATCAAAATATTCTAACCAGGCACAGTGTAAACACACACACAAATTGCCTAAACACATTTGCAACATGGCTATAAATACTTCAAAAGGTTAGACTATAGGACATACCATTATGGTGCATCTGTCACAAATGGTACAGTTCATAGACTGCTATATCTTTAATAAATCTAGTAAGAGCTACTGGAAATTATGTTGCAAAGCAAAAAGGTCATCAAACCAGCAAGGAATAAACACACAGTGGAGTTAATTTATGTTGGGAGCCGCCCCAACATTTATTATTTTCAATAACAACACATCTCAATGTGTTTTGAGTGTCTCTTATACCATAGCAGTTGGTCGACTATTATAATTTTCACTTATTAAAGAATGACATACATTTATAGTTGCATTTAATCTTGTGGAAATGTCTGCAAATGGGTTAGTTCCAGGCTAGTTTTCACTTGCGTATGTTAAAGCAGTTCATAAAGTCATTCCCTCAATATCTCTTAAAACAAATATATGCAGCTTGTTTCTGAGAAACTGCAAAAACGCAATGTCCTCCATCGCGAAAAAAAATTAAGAAAGGCCTTTACTACTGTCTAGCACGGACACTGGCGACTCCTTCCAATGTGTCCTAATAAAAAGCTTCACCATATTAACTACTATACGTTTTCCTTTGTGAAACACGTTTTAAATCGATATATTGTTAGTCGTCGATCATGTGGAGCATGATCCTTACTTGTCCCTGTGAATTAGCGATCACTATAGAAACTACTTGATTTAAATTAAGACAAGGACTACGTCTGTTGTTTCAGTGTTCAGGTTTTCAAATAAATAAAATGAACGCTATGAACAATGTTGCAAGCTTTATTCAATCTGAATACAAAGTCCTTTTGGATTTCCTCAATATGAACTGCAATGCCAGGGGTATGACCATAATTGTGCGCCACACAACCCACACAGCTCCACACACCACCTTAGAGAAACACACACAAACAGAAAGGACCAAAAACAGCAGAGGCTGGGTTTTATCTCAATCTCCAATAGTCCTTCAGTGGTGGTGTGTGGTTTCGTTTTCACCGAAATCCAAACATAGATGTAAATGACGCAAGTTTTGTAAATCACAAGTATCCAAATATTTCTAACTATTTCCTAGAACTAAAACCTCACAATCATAACTTGGGAAATGTTGATGGGCCTGTGCACCATTCTCTGATAACTAGCACAAACATTGTTGTAGAACTCGAACACTCCAAAACACAGAAGTGTGAGCAGCGGGAGAAGTGTGGGTTAATGTGCACTGTCAGTGTGGTGCAGCTCATACAAGGAAAAAAAATAATAAAAAAATATCAAAGCAATGTACACAATATGGTGCAAGAATACATGGGGCTATACAGACGAGCAGTGCATGCAGTTTAAAATAAAGCAAAGCTGGAACGAGTGCAGAGGCAAGCCAAGCATTTGGAACACAAACAGCATCTCTCCCTCCTTCAGAAGCCCCGACAGGTTTCCTCCTCACTTACCAGCAGAGTTTTAAAAACAGAACTCTTTTAGCTTAAGAGCGGAGCAGTGCTCAGATGAGTTTAGAGTTTACACTTCATCCTAGAGACTACAGTGTAATCAACTGTAAATTCAAATAAAACAAAACAGGTTACCCAGGTACGCCTCGTAATAATTGAAACAGATTTGCTCATCTTTTGGAGAATTAAAGGAGCAGTTTGTAATTTATTTTATAGCTCTCTACTCTTACATTAAATGTGAATTGCAATTGCAATGAAGATAGACAACCTGCTTTCTCCTGCAACACCCTCTGGTGAAACAAGGGATGTCTTGTGGATTGCCTTTTACGCAAAACAAACAAACAGCACTTTTCCATCTCATTTCTGGGCCGAAAAAACAAAAAGAAGAGAAATGAAGAAACTAGCTAGATCCACTACTTAGTAATACAGCAAATCAGAAGTGTTCTAGGTACACTTTTACAAATTACAAACTGCAGCTTTAAATTGAAATGCTGGTAGAGATGACTAATGTGGAATAAGGGGAAATATGTAACATGGGCTTCTGCATGAGATACGTGCTTTTACAGATGCTCAAAATGCTCAAGTACACATTTAACATCATACAAAAACATACAATGTATTAATACTTCAGGCAAAAAAATAAAGTTACATAAATGAAACAAGCATAACAACCATGCTTTGATGAAATGCCAGGACACTCAATCAGCATTTGGTTCGACATAAATATCAGTAGACACTAACAGAACAGAGCAGCCTTACCAGAGTACATGACACTGCTACCTATGTATCACTATAAATGTTCATCATCATCATCATCCATCCTCTGTACCAGGGATGGAACCTGGAGCCTATCCCAGGAGGCATAGGGCACAAGGCAGGGTACACCCTGGACAGTGTGCCAATCCATCACAGGGCACAATCACACACACCCATTCATACACTATGGACACTTTTGGACATGCCAATCAGCCTACAATGCATGTCTTTGGACCAGGGGAGGAAACTGGAGAACCCGGAGGAAACCCCCAAGGCACGGGGAGAACTATTACTATCATCTTTGAGGATAAATTCAGTCTATGCATCTCTATGTTAATTTCATTCTGTCAAATATACCACACACTCTCAGACACCGGTTTCTCCAATATTCCAATAACTATTGTCAAATGTACATATGCGATGCAAATGCTGTTCTTTAGAAACTCCTTTTGGATTAATGTCTATTCTTAGACTAGTGCTGCACTCGGTTATATAACACAGGGTTGAAACTCATTTTGGATTAAGGTCTATTCTCCAGTTGATGTTTCTACACTGAGAATCTTGCTATGCAAGAATCCAATTACAAATCCTTCTACCAAGGTCTGTCGAAGACACTGCTCTACCAGTGCTGGGGGAAATGGGGGTATTTTAATCTCAGGACAATGTTCTATTATAGTCTTGTCCAACACTCAAAACTCCTGGTCTCTGCTAGCTAGCTGATTAGGGCAGGGCTGCTCTGTATGCTAGTGATCTCTGATTGGATGATGAAGTGGATATGCACTTACCCCGCTCCACTCTATGGTCATACTCACTTCCTCTCCAGCGTCTGAGCTGCTATCGTACTTAACGCTGGACATGCTGTCCCTGTTCCTCCTCCTCTCTCCATCACCCTCCTTCAGAATTTCAACCACACGGCTCTGGTTGATGGGATCAATCCCCTAAAAGACACAAGCACACACATATGCAATTGTTTAGGGGGCATGTTACTAAGCATGTTATTTGTTTCTCCATCTAAATTCCTACTCCACAAAAGATTGTTACTAAGAGCTTTGGCTGTGATGCTCTGATGCAGTGACCATGAGCAATTTAATCTGCAATGTTTGTTCTACAGTGAGGAGGTTTATGGAAAATGAAGAGCTTATAAACTGGTGAAGGGACTGGGGGTGTTCCTATTTCAGACAAAATGACTTACTGAGTTACTCTGGTATCCAAAGCAGGCCACAGAAGAAAAGAAGAAGTAAAAAGACGACATCAGTATGACTTAGAATTGGTGAGCATACAAAATGTTCAAGAATTATCGAGTCCGTTTTCCAAAAGCGTGTTGTTACGTCTTCTTGCTGCACTAGATTCAGGCAGATTATATAACTGACCTGCTTGCGGGATCTCATGGCACACTCCTCCAGGGTCTCCGCAGCCTCCATCTTGCCTTGCCGGCGGTATAGCGCACCCAAATTCCTCAGAGTGGTGTTCACAGTCGGACTGGTGATAAACATTACCATTTAACTTGACAAAAATAAATGACCAAAATAAATAAATAAAGTGTCTTTCATACATTTAAGACCCCGCGTGTCATACCTATTGACTTTGCAGGCCTTGTACCAGCCACCATATTCTCCATACGGGGTGTTGTCTCTGTGCTTGCCCTGAAGTAACCACAGACCACAGAAGAGTTGATAATGAGTCGATAAGCTACAGTGCATGGGATTTTTGTTAAAAATGAAAGACATGATCAAGTCAGAGGAGAGTACAAGTTGATACTGAGCTTCTTTGAGTTGCCTTAGCAATCCTGTATTACTACAACACATCAGCTATCAGGGGTGGATGCAAACTCTGGGCATATGCCAACACTGATACGTCAAAATATTATACCACATCCTTAGGCATGTAGGAAGTCTGACTATATAAGGGCAAGAGAAAGCCAGCAGCCAATCAGGGGAGAAAGAGTGAGTGTGTTAATACCAAATACAATCAATAAGGGGATAATGGATTCAGGTGTGATAGAGTTTTAGTTTTTTTTCTTGCTGTACAGGTAAGGCATTTACATGATCTGGTGGGAAGCTAGCGAATAACAGTCAGCCAATTTAGCCTTGTGGAATTTGGGTTTCAGTGTCTTTTAGTGAAAAGATATTTCACCCTCCCCCTAGATTTACCCTGCAGTCCAGGCAGTGCATTGTGACGTTACTGTAGAGCAACCCTTTTCCCTTCAAACAGAACTAATATTTTAGCTAGCTAAAATTCTATTTCATTCTATAGGTTATGTGCTGCTTTTGATTCCACAGAAAGTTTTTTCTTATTACACTTCTTTAATTCCATATGAGCAGCAGACTACTCATGAATCCAAAATCGAAAATATTTGGACAGTGTTCCACACTAATTAGTGCACAGTATGCAGTTTGGAACACTATTAAATTGGCAATGTGCATTGACTTGCAGAGGTGAGAATCAGCACTAGAACATTCTGTAATGAGAGTTGTTTTGTTGAGAGTTGCGGATTAAATATCAGCTCTTGCAATATAATTTTTCTACTAGAGAGGGCCAAATTTCAAGATTTCACGTTCAGCAGCTTTTACAACATACAATTTCCTGATACATTTCTTTTTCATAAACGTGAAGCCCGTAGGGATCGTGAGTATTTCACTGGATTGTCATTTGTGAGAAAAAGGATGTGAACATGCACTGAAACATATACTTACTTTGCTCATCTCCTCTCTCTCCTCAGCATGCATCCATATAGGTTTGTTCTCAGCTGTAGGCAGAGATACAGCATCTTAGTATCTAAAGTACTTCAAGATTTATTTTTTTTAAAAGGATGTCAGTGTTGTATTTCCATGTTTTAGAACTAAATAGAATAAAACTACAATAATGTAAGGTTATGTACTGGAATGGAGTAGAATGACAGTCTACATACAAACAAAAAATGTTTAAAAAAAAATTTTTAGTCCTGCTCTAACAAGATAGATGGATGTAGATTCAATTCAATTTAATTTGTATAGTGCTTTTAACAATGGACATCGTCACAAAGCAGCTTTAGAGAATTATATCATTTCCAGATAAAAGATATATTAGATATCTCTAATGAGCAAGCCCGACACAACAACGACAAGGAAAAACACCCTGAGATGATACGAAGAAGAAACCTTAAGAGGAACCAGACTCAAAAGGGAACCCATCCTCATATGGGTGACACCGGTTGGTGCCATTCTAAATAATTCCCTTCTATAAAACGGTGTACTACATGGTCAGGTGCAACTGTGTAACCAGGAAATTAATTACAGTTTTTACATGAAGTCTATTTTGTTGAAGTTATCAACTGATGGAGGCTTGCGTGCAAATCTGTTTGTGGCAATTGCAGTCCTAAAGCTATGGTAGCAATTTTAACCCTAAGCCATCACAGAAACACTGTTCGTACCTGTTGCAGTCCAAAACTCATATCCACGATTTTTAGATCAATGGTTATGATTCTGTGCTAATGACTCTAAGGTTACCAGTTCAAATCCCAGGGCTTCTGGGATCAAATCCCAAGCCTTTTAACCTTCAGCTGCTCAGCTCAGTGCTTGAGTTGTACTCTGACTCACTTCCAGATTATTAAAATTATACATAAATACAAAACATCATCAGAAAATGAATTATGCAACTCAATTTTTAGATATATATATATATATACACACACACACACACACACACACACACACACACACACACACACACACACACACACACACA
>JAOUWY010000062.1:23219700-23239581 GCA_025728095.1 Prietella phreatophila | reverse complement strand
CCCCCCGCACTTACTTTGATTAGTCATAGTTAAAAAAAATAACAAAATAAAAAATAAATAAACACACACACACACACAATAATTAAATAATAATGCCTTCGAACTACACATACAGGTTAGTTATATTTTAAATCCGTTCTTTCATCATGTCACGTATGAATGGAAGGTTTTGAAAAGATTCAAACCCTATGCGTTCATCTCAAGAATGTCAGGTGTCGAATGATTTACCACCACAGGCAGCGACAAATGACACAAATGACCGAAGCACATGGTGATTACGGTATACGCTAAATTATTCCACATACGAAATGACACGATATGATTAGTCAATACAAAAAATCTTTAACAGAGAAGCTCACGAGATCATATTTTTGTGGCCATAATCATAAAACTGATATGGCCTGACTGACCATAGCAGAGACAGAAACGTTTCTATTCACTGCATGAGTGCATGTCTGTTTACCTTCTCTCTGATCTCCAACGCTCTTTTACACAGTGGTTCAGCTTCCTTATATTTGCCCCTCTTCCCGTATAGCACAGCCAGATTATTGAGGGTGGCAGCCACCTGCAGCACAGCACGCACGCACACACACACACACACACACACACACACACACACACACACACACACACACAAAGAGAGATCAGTTTTAACAGAGCCACCTTTATGACAAGCGTGATAATCCTTTGCCAGTGAACCATGTTACCAAACCTGACCCAACTGCTGAGATGCAAGATTTCAGATAGAAATTAGTAAGTACTATCAGTTTAAAAGCTATACTGAGACACAGAGTGTATCATAACACAATGAGACAGATGGATGATGAGACCAAGATCAATACCGGGAATCTATGACCCTACTGCTAAACTGGTCCTATCAGGTCAATCGATATCAGCAAACTGCACAGGAGAGATGTGAATTCAGTTTGTATTCAACATAGAAGGTACAGAAAATTTCATTAGACAGTCACTGAATTCCCTGTAAATTACTATCATGATATATTTCACTGAGGTAAAGGATGAAATTGATTGTAGTGGTTGGTGATTGCTGGTGCCACCACTGCTAACATGAAAATCATTGCAGGCAAAGAGAACATTTTTAATTTGATCACAAACATCTGTGGTGTGTGAATGTGTGTGCGAGATTGTACCCTGCAATGGGATCACACCCCGTGCAGGGTGTCCCCTGGGATAGGCATGTAGGATAAGCGGTACAGAAAATGGATGGATGGATGTTGGAAGGGAAAGTTATATAGCAGATGCAACTTACCGCAGGATGGTCTTTGCCAAGAGTCTTCTCCCTGATGGACAGAGCATCATTGAGCAGGTGTGCCGCCTCTTTATATTTGTTCTGATCCCTGACAGTGACAAAGGAAGTGATGGCTGTTAGTGCCTCGCTGGTATTGCAGGAGCAACTCAACAACAGTGTCAGAAGCAAGAAGACAGAGACAAAGTGAGAGAAACCGTTAATAGTTATCAGTATAACTTCAGTTCAGCTACGAACCTGTACACCAGGGCAAGGATGTTGAGCATGGTCGCAACGTCGGGATGATCATGGCCCGAGGTTTTCTCCAGGTCCTCCAGAGCTTGTTTGCACAGCGGCACGGCCACCTCATACCTACCCTGAGAGGCGTACTGGATCACCAGGTTGTGGAGGGTTCGGAGGCGAGCTGGGATTTCATATCCTCCCTGTTGCGCTGCTGCCACGGCTGCACTGTTGTGCTGGTGCTGCACTGGAGGGGAGGACGAGAGACACACTTCTGTCTGAGAAACCACGCACCGCACAGCTCAAACTAAGGAACCATTCACAAAAATGATCCGACTATTAACTTTTCCGTGAACAAGAAATCTTGATATGTACTGCAATATAGTACACGAGTACATAAGTAAGGTACAGGTACTTAAAGTAATTAGCAATTGGATTTAAAAGGAAAAGTTCACTTACTTCCTTGGCCATGCTCCTCATCATCATTAGGGAACAGATCATCCAGAGAGTCTTTAGGTGGTTCACCATCTTTTTCCTCCTAAAACATCAAATGACAAAAGGCATGGCTTAACCATAAACCACTTTTTTGCCTGTTGGCACAGACATACTTACCTGCCTCTTCGCAAAAATATAACTCAGCTCAATAAAAACCTGGAAATGACTTGATCAATCACCAGAAGGCAAAACCTACGATGAAATTAGAATTAAAAGCTCTGTCATTCAATATTTGGAGTCTTTTCAGTTAGTGAACATGCTCAAAACATAACGACAACCGTGTCCAATTAAAACCAGATGTGTTTTGACGGCTTGCTATAAAAATAACAACGCTCTAATGTGTCAGATAATGTTTACGTTTGAGTTCGTCTGAAGGTTTGGTTACTGACCAAAAGCAAATTGGAAATATACACCTGACACACAGGATTAACAGCTGCCCAAATGTTTCCTCCCTAAAATATACAAAAATCCTGAAGATCATCTTCCCATATTCACCTCACATATTGCTTTATATTAGTTCTGACAGGCAATATTTTAAAAAAAGCTACATTTTACCACAAGATTTCTTTGGCAGCTTCTCACAGGTTTTAAAAGGGAACTGTAATGCTGAAAAGGCCTTTTTTTTTAAATAATAAAAAGATTGACGAGAGCTGACCCAGTATACAGCCCCACAGACTCTGCTTCTACCTGAGCCCAGTGCTGATGTAAGCAGCTCAGCTCTCTGCCAGCATGAGGAAGGTGAATGGCAATGTCAGAACACAGAAGCCAGCGAGAAAGCCTGACCTAATCAGTAACGACTGATAAACAAATGTGTTTATCTAATCAAATAACAGTGGAATTTCAACCACTCCCTATAATAAATATTACCCACTGGCTGCTTTGTTCACACACGATATGCAAACTAGTGAATGTGTCTGCATTCGTAGTGGAAGCTATGACCAAAACTTTATCACAATATAAGAAATAATCCTTAATTTATTCATATATTTTATTAATATTTTCTCCTTGCCTTAAGTGCGTATTATATTTGGGTTCCAAGTTTAGTTTAATCTTCAGGCAGTCTCTTTGATATCCAAGCTCACTGCGGTGAGCGCAGCACACTCTTGTACATAGTGTTCTTGCACACTTCCCTAAATTTCCCCTGACTCTGCATGACATAATTCACACAATTATTCTTTGTAACTCATTTGCAACACACCCACTGTTTGTGCACATAAATTATCTCAGAGTACCTGCAAATTAGCCCAAGTTATCTTTTTTTCCCCCCATCTTAGTAAATTTGTGCCTCAAAAAAGTCATAGCATATTAAGAGTGTAAAAGCTGGACACTGTATTCTGCAAACTACTAATGGCTACAAGGAATGTAGTTAGCTAGCTAAATTACAACGTTACTCAACTAAAGTACAGATAAACATAGCTGATACACTAAAAATAACAATTACATTACAGCTAGATGCATGATTGGTACAATAATAATCAAAGGAAACAGTGTGCAATGGTGGTAAGTAATATATAGCCATAAATAACAGTGTATGAGATTACAGTTACAATTGCTGCAATTTCCAGCCTACAAGTTGCAGCATTTTTTTGCAACTTAGTAAGTATGTAAAAGTTATATCTTATAGAAAGGAATTACAGTTGTAAAAAAGTATGTGGATGGATTAACTCACTCAGAATACATACAAAAATTAGATCCAAACCAGTTTTGGTGAAGTATCTTAAATTCTTTCTCTAAAACAAAATTTTGAACATAAGGTACAACTGCAAAATGTCTGAAATCACAATTACTTTGAATGTAAAAAAAACAACAAAAAAAACTAATATTGAAATTAGATTAGATATTATAAGATTAGATATTGTACTATTAATATTAATATAATATTAGAAAAGCATAGTGTATTTTTTTGCAATGTAGGCCTATTTCAATTCATGAATGCACACACCACAGTTCCATTATCGCATGTTGTTGCCATATGGCAACAATTACATTTGACCATTTACGAAAATACTCAAAATATATAAACTTGTATAAATGACATGAAAATAAATGTTACCTTATTTCAGATCATGTTTAATTGTTTTCCTTTAAACAGTTTTGCCTAAATATTGAAAAGCTAAGCAAATCTGGAGACCCATCCAAGGATGACCATAACCATGACATGTGATTGCAGAAAAAATGAAATGCAAACAGAACTTCCTGTTTGTCAAGTCATTTTATGTTATGTCAAAGTTAAAGCCCCCTTTTTCAGTTAGATAGGAAAATAGTAGTTTTGTATTATACACTGTGTACATGCACACACACACACACAATTATTTATTTTTTAAATCTAAACAGCCAAACTGATTTTTTTTTTAAAGAACAATAAAACAATGTTTACACACACAGAGATGAAAGATCTAAGGTGCTCTTACCGAGGGTGAAACATCTTCGTCATACTTTTTGAGTTGATTCATGAACTCCAGGTGCTTCTTCTCCTCCTCCAGCTGGGCGACACTCTGTTCACTCTTCTGCAGTTTCTGCTGTGTGTTGGCCAATTCATCACGCAGCCACTGGTTCTCCTGGCACAGACGCCGCACCTGCGCCCGAAGCTTCTGCTTCTCTGACTCGACGGCATTAAGGTGATTAGACAGAGCCATCATGACCTGCACATGGACACAGACAAGCACGGCAAGGTAAACCAAGAAAAGAGTGAGAGAAAGAAGGATACAAGATGGCTTGAGTGAATCAGATCTTTTTCCAAATGCCAAAAAGTTCCTCATTCTATCATTAGTTTACTAAAGATAGCTTCAAGATGATTCCTATGTGGCGTATATCTTAATTCTAGTTCAAGATGCATACATGAACTGAAAATCTAGACTAAATTTTTTAAAATTATTTTTGTTTTATTTTACTTGGACAGACTCTTAATCCAAAAATCCAGAAAGACAGGCCCACCTGCGCCTCCCCCAGCCCCAGTTCAATCATCTCCACCGATTTACGGAGCAAGTTGGACTTCTCATGCACAAGGTTGGCCTCCTCATCTTTTTTCAGGCACTTGATGGTCTCCAGCAGGCTGTGCAGGATAGAGTTGTGCTCACTCTTCAGTGCCTCCAGGCCTTGGATCACCAGCTTAGTGTTCGAGATGATCTCCTCCTGCGTTAGCTTCTCCAGCTTCTCTTCACGGGGATACACCATTGTGGACATCTTCTATCAGAGGCGCAACCTGAAAGCACACAAGAAAGTTTCCATAAGAGTCACTTAACAATTCAAATAAAGGCTTCGGATGTTCTTCCAAAATGTTCTGAAATAAACGTTAGAATATGTATTTACATCATGGTAATTTACATCAGGTGACTGATCAGACTGAAGATTTGATTTATGAAATGCCACAATTCCTCCATCATCAGACCAGATGATTAAATACAGCCCTTGCATAATTCTTATAAATCTGATATGGAGCTCGACTGAAATCTCTCTCTCCCCTAACAATCACAGTCACACCAGCCAACCATGGGCATCTGTAAGCTCAAGTATGCAGAAGGGGATGGAGAGTACTTTCTTCAGAGTTATGCTGCACCCTCATATAGAATGTTTGAAAAGATGACTTAAGATTTGTTGTTGTGTGATAGGGGAGAGACTAGATGACTAAATTGTGGGGGTTCACCTCCAAAAAAATGAATTCATAGGCATTAATAGAACAAGAAATGTAGCACATTTTGAGGAGCCCCATGGAAAAGCTGGCATACATCACAAAAGAGCATTAGAAACCAAAGCATAAGCTGATAACTAATTAAGCCTACATGACATAAGGCCACAGGGAAAAGGGTGCCTTTTATATTGTAATATTTATAGTATTTCACAAAATAAGGCTGCTGGTGAAGAATCACTGTTAATCCTAAATTATGAAGCCTCCAGCTGAGCCAAAATTTTATTTAATTGATTTATTTTATCTAAGTAATTTACTCAGACAACCAGCATGGCTTGTGCATAACCTGAAAGTTATTCAAGTTTGCTTTGTCCGAAGCAACTTCCAAAATGTTGGCTTGCCTTAAATTACATGCTAATACTGGCGAATGTTTGTCAATCCAAACACAAAATATCTTCGCTAAATAGACACTTAACATTTATATGCATGGTTGGGTAAATTTAGAGCTGGGCAATAAAAGTTCCAAGGACTATTAAATATGAATATGGGGTCTATGCTAGTCCACTTCACAAGAGAGGTGGTCACACAGACTGGATTCAAAATGCTGACTCCTACAATTAAGACAGAACTTAACTATAACTTCCATGCTAAACATGATCCAGGCATTAGGAAAACGTTTTGGCCTTCTGCAATGTAGACAAGAGCTTTTATAGACCACAAAACTCTCGCAGTCTGTAATACACTGCTGTAAAAAAAAGTATCTGATTTCTTCTGTTTCTGTGTCTCATACTAAATTGTTACATAAATTTCAACAAAATCCATGATAAAACAAAGGGGAAAAAAAAAAAAAAAACAGTTTTTAAATGACAATGTTATTTATTGAAGCTAAAATGCTATCCAAATGCAACTGGGCCTGTCTAGTAACTAATTCCCCAAATCTATGAAACTGCATTCATAATGGGGTTCAGCTGGATTAGATGCAAGCAGACCTGATTAAAGCAAAACCCTGTTCAATCAAATCAACACTTAATTAGAACTTTTTCAACAGCATGAAGTTGGCTAAAAGGTCTTACCCAGTAATACGTTATGCCAAAGTTGAAAGAAATTCTAGAAATGATGAGGAAGGTGGTTGAAATACATCAGTCTGGGAAGGGAAACTAAACTATTTCAAAAGTGAGAATCCAGCACAGTACTGAACCTTCCCAGAAGTGGCAGACCGTCCAAAATTCCTCCAAGAGCACAGCAACTACTCATCCAGTAAGTCACAAAAGAGCCAAGGACATCAAAGGACCTACAGGCCTCTTGGGTCAATAAAGGTCACTGTTCATGAATCCACTATCAGAAAGACACAGGGCAAAAATGGCATCCATGGAAGAGTGGCGAGGTGAAAACCACTACTAACCCTGAAGAACATTAAGGCTCGTCTGAATTTTCCTCAAAACACACCTTGATGTAGGGATGTCACGATACCAAAAATCTAGTAGTCCGTACCGATACTCAATATCAAAGTCGATACTACGGTGTGGTATTAAAAAAAATAATAAATTAAAAATACAATTTTAAAACTCCTGGAAGACATCCTCCTCTTGCTAATAATGGCAAAAAGAGGAAAGGGGTGGTATTTTAGTTGTAAAACACTGTCTGACAATGACGAATAAAACAGTGCTAAGTTCTAATAAGTGCCACACACACACCCCTTATACTCTGAATGCAAGCATTAGTTTAAATTCACTGATATGGTGCCAGGCCAAAAAGATTTATTAAAAGCATGAACATTTGAATAATTATTAGTGACATTAGGCTATATTTAGCTGACAGGACATGGGCTGAATGGAGATGCATGGTGGTCCATTAGGAGGTAGTTTATAACACTACAATGCGTTAGCATCTTTAACAAATAACAGGCTATCGCTAGCATTACATGGAGCATAACGTTAGCTGGTTTCATGGCCACAGTGGCAGCTGCCTCAGACATCCATAATATAGTGCCCGTCTTTCAGGTGCTTCACCAAATTCCAGGTGTTCCTTCGCTTTGTTTGAAATGAACGATAGCATCGGCCACACACCGTCAACCGATGCTACCTTTCCATTCTCTGCCTCTCAACGAGTCTGGGCGGAACTAAAATTGTCACCATGTTGGTACCGACTTGGTACAGAAGTATCGGTTCTTGTGACATCCCTACCTTGATGATCCTCAAACCTTTTGGGAGAATGTTCTGTGGAACTGTTTGGAAGACAGGGGTCCTGTTCTATCTGGTGTAAACCAAACACCAATTCCACAAAAAGATCATCATACCTACGGACAAGCACGGTGGTGGAAGTGTGATGGTGTGGGGATGCTTTGATGCTTCAGAGCCTGGGCGACTTGCAGTAATTGAAGGAAACATGAATTTTGTTCTCTACCAGAAAATCCTAAAGGAGAATGTCCAGTCTTCAGTCTGCAAGTTGAAACTCAAGCAGAAGTTTGCAGCAAGACAATGATCCAAAGCTTAGGAGTAAGTCCTAATCCAAGAAGTGCGTGCAAGACTGATCTCCAGTTATCTGAAGCATTTGGTTGCAGTTACTGCTGCTAAAAGTGGCACAACCAGATTTTAAATTTAAAGGAGCAAATAGTTTTTCACATGGGTGATAGGTGTTCGATAACTTTTTTGCTTCAATAAAAAAAAAAAAAATTAACTATTGTGTGTTTACTCAGGTTGCCTTTCTTTTATGCTGTATTTTCTTTGAAGAGCTAAAATTATTTAGTACAGGATATACACAAAAAAAATAAGAAAATCAGGATGGGAGCAAATACTTTTTCCATAGCATTGTCGTTTGGAAACTGATCCAATCAAGCTTTTCCTACAGATTTTAAATACATGGTTGGTATTCGAGTGACAGGGTGGGTATATACATTGAGAGGGTGGTTATACACCAAGTGATTATGGAGAGGGTGGTTAGAGGTCATGTAATTGGAGAAAGAGTGGTTATACACTTGGTGAATCATTAGAGAGAGAAACATCTATTGGGACATGTAGTATGTGGGTAACTGTTGTATCCAAGCTTAAATAGTAACCATTATTTTATGCATTTCCATAATCAGTGTATTATATAAACCACTTTTGTCACATTTTGCATACAATACATTCTCAGTCTCCCTGACCATGTGCTACTTTAACGTTACGGTGTTTTCCAAGGATACCCATGTCCCAATGGATCCCATACAATTCAATTCAATTTTATTTGTATAGCGCTATTTACAACAGTCATTGTCTCAAAGCAGCTTTACAGAAATATATAAAACACAGGATACAGATTTTAAGTGTGTGAATTTATCCCAATTGAGCAAGCCGGTGGCGATGGTGGCAAGGATAAACTCCCTGAGATGTTATGAGGAAGAAACCTTGAGAGGAACCAGACTCAGAAGGGAACCCATCCTCATCTGGGTAACAACGGATAGTGTAAAAAGCATACACTCATGATATACCCATGTATCACGTGTGTGTGAAACATCGAGGAAAAAAGGAGAAAAAAAATAAAAATTAAAAAATTAAAACAAAAAAGTGGAACCATACAGACATCATTCAAAGCAGCTTTACAAAGACCTCACGTCAATTAGGGAAGGAGCAGCCTAAATTAAAGCTTTGCAAAAAAATACATTAAATAATTAAAAACCTCAGATTCTTTACATACACATAAATATCACTCCAAAACTAATTTGCAAATAGGTTCCACTCAAATATTGATTAGTTTAGTCTTTCAAAGAAACGCAAAAATAATTGTGTATTGTGTGTCCTAAAACCATTAGCACAAGCATAAGTAAAAGAAACAGTTGATGGATTAAAACAACACGTGACTACAATCATTCCTACAGGCACAATGCTTAATTCTAACGTGATCTGATGTTGACGTGTTTCACTTCCACCCTGCCTTAGCACCATTTGCGCTCTGGTCACGATGCAGATTAGAGATGACGGGGTTGTTAAGGGCAAACAAGAGCAGGACTGTGAACACACGGACCCAGCTGAAGACCATCTGCCTCCAGACGCCATCACCCCATTGCACGAGTCAAATGAGCATCTTTTCTGTCTCCTGATTTACAACTGTACCACACCCTTATTGAAATCCAGCACTCCTCATCCAAGACGTTCACAAAAGCACAGGAAGCCGAGCCAGGAACAAAACAAAAGAACAGCGAACAAAATAAAAATAAGACACTGCACAGTGGGGGAAAAAACAGACACTTCTGCTGCCCTTGTCTGGCTTAAGAGATAATTTTTTTGTCAACACTGTCAAATAATCTAGCACCTGCCTGCACAGAGACGCATGTTCGGAAATAATACTACTTTAAAGCAGCAGAGAGTTGTGAATCATCACACTTCTTGCGCTAAGAGCGATGACATGAGCCGAGATTTCTGTCAGCAGGATGCAAGCGATTATCGTTGGCCCATTAAATGCTTCGAGCTGCCTGTAGTGGAACAGTTGTAAAGAACATTTTCCTGCTCATAATGATCACATTCAACTTATTTTCACACCCCTCATTAGGAACTTGGATAAAAATGCAGCACTTATAAAATCCTGATCGCATCATTTCTCTTAATGGTTGTAATAATGTTTCAAATAGATTAAATGCCTTGGGGACTCGAATGCAGATTAAACTACACGAGGCTGCTTACAGAGATATTAGGAACACAGTTTAACAAAGTTGTTGATTACTTTGAAATTAAAATAGATTTATTCAAGTGATTCAATGTGGCATACAGATGATTGGGGCAAAACCACCATTTTTTACCCCTATGGAGAGAGCGGGGTCACGATGCCTACAGGGACTGAAATGTTTTGGTTCACTACGATTCAATTTTGACCCAGTTTACACTGACCATTTGTAAGTGCAACCGAGGAGATGAGCCCTCCTGCACTATATGGCCAAAGGTTTGTAGACACCTGACCATGACATTCATTTAACATCCAACTTGAGACCCCTTAGCTGTTAACCCCCCATTCTTTTGAGAAGGCTTTGCACTACATTGTGGAGTGTGGCAGTGGGGATTGTGTTCGTTCAGGCCCTGTTTACACTACTGGAGTTTTCATTTTATAAACGCCATTTTAAAATGTAAAAAGATCCTCATCCACACTGGCGTTTTTCCACAGCATTTCAGAAACTATCTCTGTCCAAACTACGTGACCAAATATGCATGTCACATGACCATTCATGCACACTGGGCATGCGCATACAAATATAAACAGGATGTTGGTTGCAAGTCAGCAGAAGGAACGACAAACTGGCGTTCCATGTATGGCTTACGCTACTTGAAATGAAATTTGTTGCCGATCTAATCATATTAGAGCCTATCATCTGCGTATGTAGGCAGTATTATAAAGTGCAGAATTTAACTGCACAATGGCTGCTAAGAATGACATCAAAGCCAGCAAAGCTTGTAGTTCAGTCTCCATGTTGTGTGTATATGATCAAGGTAGCATAATGGTCATATGGTAGGGACTTGACGAATCAGGGAAGGATACGCAATGATCCAGAAGACCCAATCAGGAAGTGATTGTGGGGAGCCACACCTTTGTTTTTGAGGGTCGAAAACGTCAGAGTAGTGTAGATGACAGGCATAACCATAGCTCCGTGCAGGCCACTCCAGTTCTTCCACATCAACCTTGGCAAACCATGTTTTTATAGACCTCGCTTTGTGCATGGTCATGCTGGAATATGTTTAGGCCCATTAGTGCCACTGAAGGGAAACTGTAAAGCTACAAAATACAGAGACATCCTATACAATTGTGTGCTTCCAACTTTATAGCAACAGTTTGTGGAAGGCCCACATATAGGTGTGATTTTTGGCCATATACTGCATGTATGTTCTGCCAACTTTTCCAAAGGATGATCAAAGCCAGAACCATTTTTGTTTCAGCTTTAGATGAATGTCGGATTTTCATGAAGAATGGTCTAGCTCAATAAAAAAAATCAATGTTTTCAAACGTGGCTTGACATTGCACTGCTTCAACCTCATAGTAAAAACACTATCTGTATGGTGTGCTTTCTTTCAAGTTTAGCAAAGCACACAATGCTGAACATCTGTAGGTGCCCCAAGAGCTTCTCTCTTATGAATATGCATAAACCAGACCTACTTAGAGAAATACAAATTTGGCTTATTATTTAGTGAAATTAAAATACAAAAGTAACACTTAATGTACTCAAGTAATGTTTCGTCTCTGTCTCACCAAGGTTTCTTGGTGATCCACACACACACACACACACACACACACACACACACACACACACACACACACGAGCAAAACAAAATATGTACAGGTATTAAATATGCTTCAAGCAACACGCTACCCCTTTAAACTCTAGTGAATTACAAAAATCAATACACTCATTTCATGACATATTACACAGTTCTGACTTACACCAGTCTTTTGAAATGTTTAGTCATTGGCTGCATGAATCACTGTGACGTGGTATCATTGGAACTAACACAGAGTTTCATACATAACTCATTCAGGCCAAATAAACAGCTTTATGATCAGAACAACTATATGAGCAGTGGCAGAAGGAAGAGAGTCTTTACACATAGTAGTGTATATCAAGCTGCAGTGATGATTAGGCCACAGATAAGTACACTAATCAGGCAAACTTTGGACACAAATGACAGATGAATATTAGTTGGATCTGATAGTCGGTGTTCCCGGTGTTACACGGTGTTCAGCCGCACAACGGTTACATCACTCGTCCACCACAGCACAGCCGTTTTGCTTTTATATAGTAATAAAAATAATTTCGTTCAGTTAGAGAACGGACATTACAATTAAAAACTGAACGCGTCTGTTCAATTCAGCATGACCCAAACTAGTCCGAGTCGCAGCACAGGAGTCAGATTTCATTCATCATGAAATGAGCATGAGGCGAGCTGACTGACAAGACCATGGCGGAAGATTTGGTTTCAAAAGTTCTAGGTTTACTACAAGTGAGTTAGTCATTGTACTGTTTTTTTGTTGTTGTGTTTTTCATTACGAAAAATAATTAACCTACCGTTCAAGCAATTGCTGCCGCGAACTGCCGCTAATTCGAAAGAGAAAGCCGCACGGGCATTCATAAGAGATTTAAAAGCAAGAGGAAAAGATGGAAACGCTCCAACAACACCGATATTACCAGTGTCGTCACACATCGATAAACTAGTGGGAATGTTGTCACCATCACATCCCTAATGAATATACATTTTTCTTTCCATCATAAGCTTTAATCAAAATATCTAAAACAAATATAAATAAAGGCATCGATGTCCATGTAAATACAAAATTCTGATTCAAAAGGTATTTGAATAAGTAGTTTTCACTTAAAAAAAGCAGTGAGAAGCTTGGCCTGTTTGCCAACGTGAAGAGGCATAATGGGTGAAGTTTCCTCATTAAGCTGGTTGAAAGTTTTGCACACAGTTGGCAAATTTATCAGGAACACTGTTTTTGAAGCTTGAACACTTTGTTCACACAGAATTCCAAATTAATAGCAAAAATGCAGAAAACCCTACTTTCGTCAGGCAGTGGAATTTCAAGTAAAGCTTAAATCAAGAATAATAAAGTCAAGAATTAAACACCTTTGATACCAAACTGAAAGACGGCATTACTAAACGTACACCCTGTGCATCAGCTTATTTCGAGATCATATTAAACAGGATGCTATGAAGAATGTGTTGTCATATGTTATATAACAGGTTGCATAAAAGAATATGAAGGAAAAATAAAACCATATACTCCATATGCGCCAAACAATGAACATATTGTAGCCTTGCCAGGCATTAGCACAACAGGTGCGTTAGAGAGCAGAACTACAGAATAGCATAAGTGTACATAGACAGAGAATGCTGATGTGCAGTCTTGGCCTACCTGGGACCGATACGGCACTAGGTAGAAAAGTAACAGATGTAAAAAAAAAAAAAAAAAAAAAAAAAAAGGACAAAAAATTGAGTAAATAATCCTGAACGAAAATAATAAAACGATTAAGAAAAGGCAGAGAATTCATCTGTTCAGTCTTGTCATGCACCATCATGCATTTCCTAATATGCTGGTGAGTGTGTGGGTGGGGATGTGTGTGGGGGTGGGGGTGAGCGCATGTTTGTGATGACCAAATATCATCAAAGAACGTTTCAAAAATCTTAGCCAACTGCTTGAGGTGTCTTATGTGGCATCAAAGAGTTTCTCAATAATGCAGTTAAAATAAACTGTCAAATATCAAAGGTTTGTGCAAATGTGACGGGCTACAACTGCTCGCTGAACACAGACTGGTGGCAAGGAAAGGATTAAATGCTTAAATCAAACACAAAACACAAGAAGATCCTTCTAACAGGCATCACCTTCAAGATTTGAACATGCCAGTGCAGCAGTAATCTGCGAGTCCTGAGAGCTGCACAGAAGATCTCGGCAAACGGGATTAATAATTGATGTTCTTGATGTTACAGCCTCTCGCAAATGTCTTTATCTGTGGAACCCATTTTCATTAAAAGTATTTTAGTGTGCAGAAACTCGTTCTCCTTTTGAGTGGAAGCGAAATCTATGAACAAGGTCGTCTTCAAAATGACGACAAACCTGTGCGGTTTATGGAGAAAGAACTCAAAGCTCAATTTGTTAATCGAAGAAAAACACCCACGTGGCTAAAAGGGGAGAAAGCACCAAATAGATTAAAGTAACTTTTAAAAATAGAAATAGTTTTACAAGCTAATTATTGATGGATGGATGACTGAGTGGGACAGGAGCGTCGCTCAGACTGGGTGTTTACTATAGCGATGGCTGCAGCTTGGCAGTAGAGGGTATTAAAACATAAAAGGGCAGCCTACCTCAGCGTCAGCACCAGATCCTCATAGCAAAACAGCGTCGCACACTGCTGAAACAACGCCTCAGACACAGCCAAACCCCGTTGGCACAGCAACACCATCCACTACCAAATAACAATAACAGGCTCGTCTGATCTTAAGGCTAGATGTTGAGACGGCAGAAAAGAAAAGCATCACCGAGACATCGGGAGGAGCCCCACCCTCTGTGCAAGGAGAGGGGGAGGGAGGAGAGAGAGAGAGAGAGAGAGAGAGAGAGAGAGAGAGAGAGAGGGAGGCAGTGCACACTGCAGAATTAAAATGTCCACACAAAGCAGGCAGAAACGCACATCCCAGCTACAACCTCGACAATTCCCCTCTATGCACAAACACACATGTATGCACAGCCAAGTGTAACAGACAGGTAGACACATGTACCGAGGACCAGGTGCTTTACAATCAGACCTAACGTGATTTTTTTTTTGACAGAGGAAATTCATCACTTGAGGAAAGGCTGCCGCCTTTTCACAGGAAATTGCTCTAACCCCCCTGATCATTTCCCATCATTACCACCCACCAGGCCAAAGCCATCTTCAGGACTCGATGTAAAGAAAAAATGCTATACTGCAACTACCAATCTGATGCAAATGTGGTACTGCAGCAAAAAATAATAATAATAATTTAAATCTACACAACTCTGTATTATGGTTAGCCACAAAGTCATCAGTCTGCCGTTCTCCCCTGTAACTCGCCCAAGTTGGATATATGTAGAGTAGTCAGCAGTAACCCAGCTCTCGGGTGATTAGGCAAGAGGAAATGTCAAATGCAGAGCATATGTGCAAATTTATTCCCAAGAGAAAGACAATCTGGCATGTGTGTCCTCGGTTTCCTCAGGTCTCAATAAACCAGAGTGGACGGTGCATCATTCAGAAACATCCCCCTTCTCACAATGGCGCTCAGTGACCGCTCTGACCTTTTGTTCCGATACCAATCATCCTGCAGGCAGTCTTTCTCCTTCCACTGACTCCACCCCGCTCTGAGTCTCGTCTCTACTACATTTGAATTTCTGCCTGCTCAGGAGTGCTCTAGCAAAACATTCGGATATCTCGGCCTCATATGGCCTGAACATCTTTGACAGTCTATACCACTCGACTAGAGCCAAATGAAAAGTAGGTGTTTGATTTGTGAGGAACTTGATGTCAACAGTTGGCAGCGGAGTCATCCCTGATGATACATGACTAGTTCTTCTTGTTACTAATCTGTATGCATGAAAACACCTTTTAAAACTGACTTCAAACAGGATGGAAACTATTGAAGAAAAATAACTTTCAGACATTTACCCATGATCCTTCTGGATCAATATCTAAACTCAATCCGTTCATCTGCTGGTTACAATAATAATTCCATATAAATCTAAAACTTTCAGCCAGTTCTTGAAATATCACAGAAACAAATTTTCAGACGGACACAAAGACCAATCAAAAACATAATGCCTCCACCCCCTAGTGGTGGATGCATGAAAAGTATGCTAAAAAAAGTAGCGATCGACTGATAATTGGTTTTACCGATATTTCTCATTATATTTAAGCATTTTTCCATAATCAGATATAGGGTTTCACCGATAAATGGCGACATCTTGCGGGCGTTTTGAGAATTGCGCACAGGACCGCCACTGCAGCTGAGGGAAGACGATGTGCACAGGTAGAGTATACTTGCTTTGATTCAAGTAAATCAGCTTTATTTAACATAACAGCCATTAATGCACAAATGAAACGTGTTACACAAAAGCTTGATGTGTAGTTTCCGCAAGTCGTGTCCCAAAGGCGTAACTTTACATGAATTAAATAAAAACTTGGAGGAGTGCATGCTGGAAATAAAACCGCTTCATTTAATTCTGTCTCTTAAGAAGATTCACTCATTTAAAACACCCTAAGTTATATTAATATTTACTATACAACCTTTATTTCACTATTAAATATCTAAATAATTACAACTCTGTGGAAATTAAATATTTATAATCTCAGAGAGCAATTGCAGTTTGAGTATAGTTCTGCGTAAACACATAGGTAAAAAGCGCTCGGTCAGCAGGTATTTCACAATCTAGACAGACAAAAACCTTTAGTAAATCTGATAACATACCAGTTGAGATGGACTTCAGTAATTGCAACAATGTATACGCTGTTTTCACTTTCCTGCCAATGTATACTTATTCCAGCGCAGTAGTTGTCTTCACTCTTTAATTTTCAATTCAATTTGTATAGTGCTTTTTACAATAGCCATTGTCTCAAAGCAGCTTTACAGAAATAAAACAGAATAAACAGAGAGAAACAGATAAATATAATTTATCCCAAAGCCTAAAGCCTTTAGCCTAAAGAGCACAAACCTTTTAAAGCCGTAGTTTAAAATGAATGATTACATTTGTGCAAAGTCGATAGACTCCCCAGTCATTTATTTATTTATGCTCTCCATTTGAATACATTAGACTTTCGGAAATTTATTTAGCCTATTGTGAATATTAGTGTAGCTGCTGATGTTCTTAGAAGTAAAAATCTGTTTTTATTGTTGCAATATGAAGATGAAATATTAACATGAAAGACTGCTAACTTTCAACACGTTTTTGTTTTTAAGATGACTGAAAGGAGAAAAAAAAAACAAAAGAGAAGTGTGGACTTACTTCACAGTCATTGCCAGGGATGAACATAGAATTATTTTTAGGTGCTTTATTTGTTTTACCCGTTTGTTTATCTCATCAAATCTTTTTTTTTTTTTAACAAGTCACTTTAGTAACAATGCAGTATCACTCTTCAGACCCCTATATTTATTTGTGATAAATAGGAGTTGTTGTGTTTTCTATGCAAGGGGGAATTTAAATTGACAAAATTGCTATAAATAAAACAGTTTGTTCAGTTCAGTGGTGGGGTTATCAATGCGTCAAAAGAGAAGTAAAAACAATAAATAAATAAATAGATAAAATATCGGTTCTTGCACATAAACATGCAAATAATTGGTATCAGTTACAAAAGTCAAGATCGGTCGATCTCTACTAAAAATGTTTAAGAGGCCTGGATAGAAATGTATGCTACTCACAAACCCTTTAATGTTTCACTATAGACTTGATGCCGATTCAGATATGTGCATGACCTCATACACGTCCCTAAACTCAGCCATTCCCTAGACTGTAAATCAACAATCTAGCTATGTAAAACTGTACTTCAAGAACAGGGGTGCCAAACTCCAGCTCTGGAGTCCCCTGGATCGAACCCAGTTTTCTTACTGGAATACTAAAAAAGAACTGGCCCAAAGCAATCAAACATGGGTTTCTAGTTCATCCTACCAACCTGAGAGACAACTCAAAGGGTCGAACCAGACTTCTAGCTTTCACGATAGTGTGATTTTGTCAATGAACATGGCCAAGAAAGATGAAACGCGACTCATGGCAGATAGCCAATGTTTTCCAGTATTTCGTCAGCAAACGTGCAAGAATTTCTCATTTACTCTCTGCTTCACCCAAGCTCTGGAAGGACTTTTAAAAATGGGATCAATCCAGTTAAGTGTCATGTGGAAGCGTGTATACAGGGGGGTGTGGAGAACCAATCAAACTGCGCAGAAAAGGTAGACGGACTACACAGTCCTTCACCTGGAGAGATCCTTGACAAAGCTTCCACAAATTGCGCTCTCTCGCACCAAAATAAGTGAGCTATCCATCGTATAACTTTGTGGGTTTATCACTATTTTGTCTGAAAACAAGAAAAAGAGAAATAGCAGAAAAACATTGAGGAAATATAGGTTGGGAAGGCATGGACAGCACGGATTGTCTGTTCTGCAAAAAGAACTGGAGGTATAATGCAAAAAAAATCATATGCTGTTGTATATCATACTGTGTTTAATTTAAAATGTTCCTAAACTTTTTAAGGAAGCAATATCATTGTTAGTCCCTCCAGAGGTTAACGTAAAATCAAGGAAACTCTGCAGTATTCAGAGAAGCAGGCAATTTTTCAAAAATTACCACAGATTTAGGCCAAGACATATCGTGATATCACAACGCACATTCAGCCAAAGCCCCTTTTGATTCACATGCGTCAAACATGACTAAAGCTAAAAGGTACAGCTAACACAAACACAATTTCACCAATTTAAGCACGGTGGCTTAGTGATTAGCACATTCGCCTCACACCTCCAGGGTCCGGGGTTCGATTCCCGCCGGGGCAGTGTGTGCAAAGTTTGCATGTTCTCCCCATGGGGGAGTTTCCTCCGGGTACTCCGGTTTCCTCCCCCAGTCCAAAGACATGCATGGTAGGTTGATTGGCGTGTCTAAAATTGTCCGTGGTGTGTGAGTGTGTATGTGATTGTGCCTTGCGATGGACTGGCACCCTGTCCAGGGTGTATCCCGCCTTGTGCCCGATGCTTCCTGGGATGAGCTCCAGGTTCCCCACGACCCTGAAGGAGGAGTGAGCGGTAGAAGATGGATGGATAGACAGTTTCATCAATTGAACTAATTTTTGCACAAAAAAAATAAAAGCACAAAAAACATGAGCAAGTTGCATCGCAAATGTTGAAAAATAAACCTGCAGCAAAATCAAGCATTTTTGGCTGCAACAATCACGAAAATCTTTGTGTTGCATGCGTTCACATTCCTGCATATGACCACAGTGATTTCCTCCAAAACTCTCACTGGCTGTTTCTCAGTACTGTTCTTGCCACTAGACACAAAGGGTTCACAGATGCAATTCATAGACATCAATCAATCAATAAATAAATAAATATGCTTGAAAATATCAGAGCCTTGGAGACTGCTCACAGACTGAGAAAATCATGTTGCTGAAACATTCACACTACACGAGCAGTTGCTTTTGGGAAATCTGGGCTAAAACCGCATAGTGTGCACTAGGTTTATGATCCTGAAGCTTGTGGCCAGAAAAGCATACAAAACTATCAGATGCAAAAGCCAGCTCTGCATGCAAACCAACACTGTGACTAATCCGCCATTTGTTAAACAATTTAAAGTTGGCTGCATAAATTTATTTATTTATTTTTATTAATTCACCAAACACAATTTTTATTTTTTACATTTTATCACTAATAATTAAATGCCCTTCGTTAAGCTGGCTCCCTATAAAAAAATTCATTAAATAAAATTTTTACAAACAACTTCTGTTGAATTACTTTTTGTGCTGGGACAGTTTTAGAGAAATTAAATATAAATGTTAAACACAGATCAGAAAAACAGAAAACACCATGTTGCTTCTCACAGCACAAAAGCAAGAAACCCAACTATTCTGTAGTATTTTGATGGGGTTGGAGGACAAGAGAGGCAGACAGCTGGGTATGTGGGCAGCGAGGGTGCAGTCTGAGTGGATGGACAGCTGAAACAGAGGGAACAGTGACCGTAGTGCTGCACACACAGCACCGTCCCCGTCCCCCCGGACCCCACCCAGAAACACTCACCCCCACCCCACAAGCAAATGTCCTGAAGGCCCAACATCCAC
>JAOUWY010000062.1:23201911-23212660 GCA_025728095.1 Prietella phreatophila | reverse complement strand
TGGTAGTTTCTTAATCTAATTATGGTCTTAATTAGATTAAGAGTGGATTATTGTTGTCCATGTAAACGCAGCTAATGATTCACAGCCGTGACCGAGGCGGTTGGAAGTGAGATCACACAGAGCAGTTCTGCACAAAGTGCAGTCTCCTCTGTATTCTATGCAGAGAGTTACAATAAAACGGTGAGAAGAAAGAAACATTTGTGTAACATGGTATTTTATAGTCTGTTACATGGACTGGGTTTACATGTACACAATAATCAGATAACTGCAAAAATCAGGAGATATGACCAAAGCAGAAAGTGCAGCATATTTTTAATTAAAGGAAAAAAAAAATTACTTTCTCTTTATACTTATAGGTCAATAGCATGTTTGTGTTGTCAGGTTTTAATGAGATTGTGTAATACATTCACAGATATACGTTACATGCTACAATTTAGTCATTAAAAAAAATACTAAACCTAGCCATAATGTTTAAGAAATGTTCTCTTTTTTTGCTTTGCTTATTGCAAATGCGTGTCACAGGAGCGTATCAGGTCTGAGGGAACCGTAGAAGGGGCTATCAAGAACAGTGGACCAGTAGTGCACGTTTACTTTTCAAACTGCAAATTTAATGTACTTTTTCTCTAATGTGTTTCACACATTCAAAGGTTTTCATTTGACTCACCCTTGCTGCTGAATGATGGTTTATAGCTACTATAACATAAGTGATAACAGGAACTAACTTGTCTTGCGTACGTTCGACAACATTAAATGTAACTATAAACAGTTAAAGTTTTATTCATTAATTAATTAAAAAATTTAAATAGTTGGCAATCACTGTGATATAAGAAGAATAAAACACTTTGGGACATGCTGTTCAGGGGTGTAATGGCATAAACCCGTCATGGATTATTTTCACATAACAGCACTCCACTGCCATGTTTCATAGTGATGCTGTATTAAATGAATAGACTATTTCTATTTACTAACTCAGTCAAAGTTCTACTCAGCAGCAGTAACTGTTAGGAGTGTGGTTAGGAGTTAGAATTTTATGATAAATATCTGTCTTGCGTTCCAGAGAGGAGCTAAAATATATGGTTTGTTGTAAGAGCGGATTCAGAGATCGTCATTTTGTGTCCTTTTCTTGGTGCACATGATGTACGGTTTTTGTTTTTTGTTTTTTTAAATAAAACATTAATTGTGTGTTTTGTTTCAGGGTTGATTATGAGAGGATTAAGGCAGTTGGTCCAGACCGTGCAGCTGCCGAATGGCTCTTAAGGTGTGGGGCCAAAGTTCGTTTCCTTGGTTTCGACCGGTGGCAACATGATTACAACGGGCTTCCGACCGGGCCGCTGGGGCGATATCAAATCCAGGCCATCGATGCCACAGAATCCTGCATCATGTACCGGGGATTCGATTACCTGGGTGAGTGACGCCTTCACACAATAACTGATAAGATACCGTGTATGATCCTGATACAGTATCCCTCCCAGTCTTCTTTATTTTCTTCACCTCTTTTACCATCCACAGTCAAATCCTTCAAATATATCCATGCAAATCACAAAGACATCATCATAAACAGTGCTTACGCACGAAATGAAAGATACAGGTTTTTACTGTTTTGTTTTTTTAACCACTTCACAATGTACACACTGACTTCATAGCTGCTCAAAGGCAAGGCAAAGACATTTTCTTAGCAGCAGCTTTCGCAGTGTAACAGCTGTTCCAAAAGGATGCTGGAACATTCAACGTTTTGTAACGTCAGTTCTGCTGTGCACTTCTCACCCACACGTTAATTGTAGACGTAATTTAACGTATATTAAAGTACACACATACCAGTCTCTCCAGGATTGAGAGATTTTGCGATCAAAGTCAAGCAAATTTCACAATATTCAGAGGAGCTTGCAATTTTTCAAAATGAACACAGAATTTTTGCAGATTTGGGCCAAGACGCATCATGTGATGTCATCACGACTCACTTTCAGCCCAAGCCCTCTTCGATTCGTGTGTTGAACATGAGTACAGCTAAAAGGTCTCATTTACCAACAAACATCACTGCGAAAGACCGTGCGGAACAATTTCATGCAATTGCAATTTCACCAATTCAAGTAGTTTTCCACAAAAAAGAACAAAAAACTCTCCAAGTTTCATCGCAAACAATCACGGAAAAAAAAAAAAAACTCCACAAAATCCTGTACTGACCAACACGTTCAAGGCTGTGTCCCAAACCGGATACCATATGCTAAATACAATAACACTAATCTGTACTGTGCTAATCTGACTCACTACTCAGAATGGTAATATGTGGTTTGATACGCAGCCCCACGTGTGAAATTCTCCCAGGATGTAATTAACTCCTGTGATCTCCTGTGTTATAAGAATAAATCCTTTCCACACATCAACATGACTGTCATTACAGTAAACTGTCACTTTGAAGCAAAACAAATATTATTTTTATTTATTACTGGATTATTACTTTCCTGCAGTTGTTGGATTGACTCCGGCTGTGATAATATTCACACACGCACAATGGAGCATCTCATCTGTAAACATTTTGTGCTACAGTAGTTCCTTTGAGTTGATGACTTCAAGTTGTCTTAATGTGCAGAAAATCTTTAGTACCTGTCCCTGGTATACTGGAGACAAATGAATGGGAAGTGAACATGACTCCTTGACAGTTGAAGATTGGAAAAAGACCAGGTGGTGTTTTCCCAATCTTCACCTATCAGGTTTAGGTGCCCATTGTGGCCTCAGATTCCAGTGAATGAACCTCAGTGTGGTGATTGGTTGACTTGGATAATTGCATGAATGAGCAGGGGTAGAAGTGTTCCTATTAAAGTAGTTAGTGAGTGTACAGTAAATAAATCTCTTCCTCCCTCCTGTGTGTGTGTGTGTGTGTTTCTGTAGATGGTCTGGAGTATGTAGAGGAAATAAAGCTGCGAAAGTGTATATATATAGAGGATGCATGTCTGGAGCGCTTGAGTAAGACCGAGAAGTTGCAGAACAGCATGAAGACAATGGAGATTGTCTCCTGTGGCAATGTGACAGACCGAGGTATCATCGCACTTCATCATCTGAGGTAGGTGAAAACCACAGAGCTGCTTTCATGCTCTATTAATTAAAATAACTTAATGAATATCTATTACAAAAGTCTCATTGTCAGGTCCTCTGTGTGTGTGTGTGTGTGTTTTTCACTTCTCAGGAACTTGGAGTACTTGTTCCTCAGTGACCTGCCAGGCGTGAGAGAGAAACAGAAAACAACAAACACACTGCAAACTGCACAGCCCAAACTCAACATAGAACTTGACCTGGCTTAGCCAATCACAGCTTGCTTTGCAGCCTAGCTCGACAAATCAGAGCCCCCTGAGGTGGGATGTAATGTTCGTTACAGAAACTGAATGTTTAAACTTTCTCTATATTATTGAGGAGCTGATGTGTGAAGCGTAGTATTAAAGAAACAGAGTGTATGTTAAATATGTATTGCTGTTTTATCTGTATGAAAATGATTCGAGTGAAATATATATATATATATATATATATATATATATATGTATGTATGTATAGCATTACACCGTGACTGTGAAGACTTGTAGGACTTAACGCACAATAGTTTGCTCTTACTAAAATACGTTGTAAGAAACACATTAAATATGTTCATTACATTAAAAAATCCTTAATATTTAATACATATTTGAACCTACGGAGGCCGCCATGACGTGACCTGCACAGTGCACTCTGAGTCGATGACGTAAAACGGTTGCACTTGAGCACTCAGTAGAATTAGCTGCTAGCCCCTGCAGCAGGAAAAGAATGCCACACGTTGCTGCTTTTAGCTGTAATTTTCTAGATCGTGTGTGCTGTGATACAGGGGTATCTGTAAATATAATCAAACCCATAAACATCTTGTTACTGCGTTTTTTTTTTTCCTGTATATTCACATAACAAAGTTCCTATAAAATTATCTTAAAACGCCTAGCCAAGGCATACACAAAGTAAAATTAAAACTGTTCTTGAACCATTTAGAGTACATGGATGGTTTTGGTCTCTTCTGAAAGCTGGACAGTTTTTTACATAATTGCATTGTTTGGACCTTTGCCAATGTAACCAGACTGTTTTTGTCAGAATGTAATGGATCAGTGGATTACTATGAAGCTTCATATGAGGTGAGTTGCTTCCATTTCATAAGTGTTTTTGTGCATCAGTGGTCTGACAGAGATATTGATTGTAGCTGCTGTAGTGATTGTATCTCAAACCAGTATATATCAATCAAATCACAAGAATCCTTGCTTTCCGAAAATATGTATACATTCGTACACATAGAAGCTGTGTCGATAGTATAGATTTGCTCATAACACTGTGTCGAAAGCTTAGATTTGCTTATAATGTGGTGACAGGGCGCTGGCAGGCCATCTGAATTTTAATAGGATAAAGTGTACCACGGAAAGATGGCTGATAATCTCTAAAATTATTGATTTTAGAATACGTTTCATGATAAAACAATAGTTTAATGCATATGCTTACCTTGAACAGTAAATGCTCTCAGTTGGCATAGACGTGCAGTTGCTACACACACACCATGGATTTTGCCCCACTCTCTCTGATCGTCTTCATTTTGAATAATGGCTTCTATATTAGCCTCCTCGCTAATGTTACGGTCGGGTTCAAATTGAAAAGGATGAAGATATGTTTATATCACTGTAGGGTCACTGGAGAATCAAGACTGTTGCAACTATTTGACGTCACTACTCAGAATGCATTGCAATATAAACAGCAATGGTGGCCTATGAGTGCAAGGATTTGTATTTATTTCTTTTTAAACTGACATATAGAGTGTTT
Source organism: Prietella phreatophila (assembly GCA_025728095.1). NCBI lineage: Eukaryota > Metazoa > Chordata > Actinopteri > Siluriformes > Ictaluridae > Prietella > Prietella phreatophila. The sequence continues at coordinate 23,207,845 of JAOUWY010000062.1, read as the reverse complement.
TTGTATAGCAGATTTATATAGCAGATGTCAGCTTTAATCTAATAAGCCATACAAGTCTTCATAATCTGGGTTCCCTTTAATGGTGTAAATGCCACAAAGCAGCTTTATGGAAATCTGTATGTAGATTTAGTTTTAGATCCCTAATGAGCAAGCCTGAGGTGACAGTGGCAAGGCAGAACTCCCTGAGAGAAAAGAGCAAGATGAGGAAGAAACCATGAGAGGAACCAGACTCCAGAAAGTGTGATTGTGAGTCATTTTACTCTAGCACAACTGCAGTTCAAACAGTACCGAGTGTGTTGAAAGGATCCTCATTATGAGCATCAGAATCATTTTTGAGTTTTTAACTTTAAGGCTATAGTGAAGTTATCCACTGAATAATTAATTATAAAATTGGATTCATGCACAATGGGGTGTGAAATTAGTACAGTTCTGTGATTTCTTCAGGTTTTGTTTAAATCCCATACTAAATAATAGTTTTAGATCTTCAAACGAAATACATTCAAACATAAATCAAAGGACAACTGAGTAAATACACAATACAGTTGTTTTTTTTTTGTTTTTGTTTTTTACAGGTTATCCAACACCTATCACCAATGTGAAAAACTAATTGCCCCTTTAACATAAAATCTGGTTGTGCCAACTTTAGCAGCAATAACTGCAACCAAACGCTTCAGATAACTGGAGATCAGTCTTGCACTTACTTCTAGGATTTACTCCTATGTTTTGGATCATTGTCTTGCTGCATAATCTAGTTGTGCTTGAGTTCCAACTTACAGACTGAAGACCGGACATTCTCCTTTAGGATTTTCTGGTAGAGAGCAGAATTCATGTTTCCCATAATTATTACATGTTGCCCAGGCTCTGAAGCAGCAAAGAATCCCCACACCATCACACTTCCACCACCATGCTTGACCATAGCTCTGATGATCTTTTTGTGGAATTCGGTGTTTGGTTTACACCAGATAGAACGGGACATCTGTCTTTCAGACAGTTCCGCCTTTGACTCATCAATCCACAGTACATTCTCCCAAAAGGTTTGTGGATCATCAGGGTGTGTTTTGGCAAAATTCAGATGAGCTTTAATGTTCATCAGTGCCTGACCTCACTAATGCTCTTGTGACTGAATGAGCACAGTCCCCATAGCCACGTTTCAAAATCTAGTGGCTTTTCCCAAAATGGAAGTTATTATAACAGCAAAGGGGAACTACATCTGGAATGGGATGTTCAGCAAATACAAATGGGTGTGATGGTCAGGTGTCCACATAATTTTGGTCATAGTGTATGTATATTTTATCAATATTTTACTTGTTTCAGTCTGGGAGGGATTATAAGTGTTTGCACTGTTGTCTTTCATATGAAAGATTTTGGTCGTTGTAAGTCAGATGACCACCTTCAATGAGTAAACTGTTATACACTGTAGTGCAAAAGTTTGCATACCCTTAGAACAAATCATTGTAGTTTAGTGTGTTAACATTCATAAATGATCAAATAGCTCATTATTAAATTGGACAAGGTATTAATAGTGTAGAAGATCTAAGAAATTAGATCATTTGAAGTCTCCATCTCACGTTCTGAATGTGATCTAAATATTCAACCTCTTTTGGATGCTCCGAGTTGTAATATTTCTTGGGTGTGTATCTTATTACTCTGCCAGTATTCTTTAGAACATGTGTGAGACTGAAAAGGTTTTTTGGTTTGGATTGTTGTCTTGTTTTGTAAAACAGAAGTACTTGTTCCATTACAAAAAAAAACTATGGCAGTACTTGAAAATGTCCTGTAAAAGGCACTGATGAAGAGACAGACACACCATTTAATTTGCTGAAAGCTCTTTATTAAATCACATACAAAAAGAGCAAGAATTTCTTGTTCCCATATTTACTCCCCAGTTGAGCCTGTCTTCTTAGAAAAAACAGCAGAACTAAACGATGTGAGATATTTACAGGGAAAGAGAGCGTGTTGAAGGTAACACGGTGATTCCGAGGGCTGGGGAAGGAGCCTGTGTCTTTAGCGGTTTGGCATTGAGTGCAAGTCAATGGCCAGAAGATCAGCACCACTTGTCAAGGCAACAATAATATTGTCAAATGTTTTAAATGTGTAAGGCTCCAATAAAAGCCATCAAAACACAAGTTACACTTTCTTTTTCTTTTAAAATGTGATTCATAAATGCAATTCACTCCAAAATCAACACTTCGAACTAAGAGTAATAATATAAGTAGAAGAAATACTTTTTCCCCCATTTCTCTGTATGTCACAAGAAGTTAGATGGTCTGAGATTAATAATACAGAGAGACAGAAAAACACAAATATACAAATAAGAATAAGAGGAATTGTTTGATTCCTGTACTTGGTTTTATGCTAATTACCTACAGCTCAGTTATCCCTTCACTAAAAAAAGGTCATCATTAGTTTTACTGTTTATATGAGACAATCAGTCTGTTCTCTCTGTGTCAGGTCATGCAGCACTTTGGCAATCAGAAAGGCAGTGTCACACTCAGATCAGTGTTTTTACATGCAGAGCAGGGCTCTTTGTCAATCACACAGAGTACAGAAGCGGTCTCATGAGTCGTATACAAAAGATACAGCAGTGAACTGACTGACAGTACAGCTGTAGATGAGCAGTGGACATTTTTCTTTTTTCTACAGAAAGTGAGGACACTTTGTGACTAGAATAGCCAGCATTACACTCTCAGTGGCTTCTGTTCCTGAGCCAGACACAAGGTACGCGAGTGTGCAACACCAAAATAGAAAAACAAAGTGTATGAATGTGTTTTGGGACAGGTTGGGAGTGTATACAGTGCATTCCCACATAAAGAATTAGATGTTGGGGAAATGGTAATTGAATTTACGCATATTGTTGTTGTAGTACTTCCTGTTGTCCACCGCTGGGAAGATACTGCTGCCGGTCAGCTGGGGTAAATACTGCATACAGTCAGAGAGAGAACGTTCTGGATCATGTACAATAATTCTGGATCTTCTATCATTTATCATGTGGCTTCTTTGGGGTTGCACATATTAAAGTAAATCAAGGGTCCGCAAACTTTTTACACCTAGTATGATCGTAGCACATGTTTATTTCTCAATAAATGATTTAATTGGTAAGCGTATTAAGGAAATAGGTCCATCCATCCATTTTCTGGGCCTGGAGCCTATCCCAGGGAACTTGGGGCAGAAGGATGGGACACCATGGACGAGGTGTCAACCCATCGGAGGGCATAATCGCGCACCCAGTCACTATAAACAATTTGGAAATGCCAATCAGCCTACAACGCATGTCTTTGGTCTGGGGAGGAATGGACGGAAGGAAATATGTACTGCTTTATTGATTCATTCATTCATTGGTTTGAGTTATTAGAACTTTTCATTTATTAATTTTTAAGCCAAAGAACCTAAGCCACGTACATCATGTAAAAATATTGAGTCGAGTTGACCATATTAGTATTATTAAACCTATTCAATTCAAATATCTAGAAAGTTAAGCTATAAGCAACTATAATAATAGTAACTAGTTGACTGTAGCTGATCGTGATCTTATGTCATTCAGAAAAATGAATGCCTGGTTAATAGTGTATTAAATGTGATTCCGTTGACAGTTACTGTTTAATGTCTCATATATTGGTTCCACATAATATATAATCCACAAGAATACCCATCCCATGGGCATGGTAACTCACCCCCGGGGGCAGGTGTTTACGGGGTTGACGTGCCCGTCTCTTCACTCTGTCATGTTCTCGCGTCACGCACTCGGTCTCCTCCCGCTGACTGTCAAAATACGGATGCTCCAGCAGCTGCTCACAGGTTAACCTTTCTGTAGGATCCATACGCAGACAACCCTGAGCGAGAGAGAGACTTATAAGTTACAGAAAGAATAACTTACTGCAACCAACATATTAATATAAACCTATGATTTCCCTAGCAGTAACAACTGCCATCAGAGCTGATCAACACCTTCTAACCAATCAGATCCAAGTGTTCCAACAGCGCTGTGGTATAATCTGTCACAACTGCTCTTCTAAAACTACAAGTTTTCAAACATGTGTAAAACTTGCAGGAAATGTGATTTGGCAGTAATTGTTATTATTTATATTATTGTGTGTTCACTCTACACAGCTCACCTTCATTAGACTTAATGCCTGGAAAGAGATGTTTGGATACTTCTGCTCCAGAGGTTCCTACACACACACACACACACACACACACACACACACACAATATATAGAAGGTGATGTAACACCGAGAAATCACTATGTTCTTCACACACATCACTGTGCAGTCCCAGTGGCCCACACTACATAACTGTGTGTCGTCACTGAATGGAAATGTGTACGAGTTGGTTATCACTATAACTACGCTATAAATAGTTTCTCTCCAATCATTGGGATGTTTTGACTTGTGACTAAGGACATAATACTGATTAAATGAGTATAAAACATCCCAGAGGAGAGTGTTGTTTTCCACAGCTCAACATGTATAGTTCAATATACTTTAAGCTGTGGTGCCTGGAAGAGGATATCACCGTACTATTTATATCTAACTCGGTCAGGTGCATGTCAGGTAAACAGCCTGTTAGCAGAGCACTTAAAAACCACAGAGCAGTATATACTGACGAATGAACACAGGGAAAGGAGAGCATAGTGAACACACAGCACTCGGCATGTAGGTAGTGTGACCAGATTAAAACACCTCTTATACACCCACCATTTCTTGTGGTTCAGGAACACACACATCGCTGAAGAACTGGTTACTGCTGAACACCTGCTGGTGTCTGGGGATCAAATCACCTGCAAACACCAACAAGCTCACTGAACACTTCTGTCTGCCTAGAGAACAGGAGGAGTATACCGAGTGATCATATGTACACACATGCAAACAGAAACGGCAACAAATATAAAGAATTTCAAGTAAATACTGGACAATCATTTTATTCAGAAATTAATGTCAAAAAAACATTTGAATAGAAATTCAGCTCATACAGTTTAGCAAAAATTCTGTTTTTTAATTTATTTTTATTCTCATTTTACTTGATCTTTCCCATTTATCACTGTTCACTATTTTTGTAAGTCTATAAATTTTTTCAAAATTTGTGATGCAAACTGTGGAGTTTTTTGTGCTTTTATTTGTGGAAAACGACTTGAATTGGCGAAGTTGCATTTGCACGAAATAGTTTGCAGAGTTTTTCTCAGTGATATTTGTTGGTAAATGAGACGTTTTAGCTGAACTCATGTTCGACGCACGTGAATCGAAGAGGGTTTTGACTGAATGCGTGTTGTGATGACGACTTGTGATGCGTCTCGGCCCAAATCTGTGGAAAACCTTTGGAGTTTGCTTGATTTTGTATTCATTTCTGTGACCTTAAATTCGTAAACTACCAGAGGGATTTAGTGTTTGATCCACACACTGTGTAGTGTTGGATCTCTTACCTAAGGTTTTCCTTATGAGATAAAGCTGGTCTACATCAGATTTGCCCGGCCAGAGAGGAGCACCAGACAGCAGCTCAGCAAACACACAGCCCACCGCCCACACGTCTACAGGAGGGCCGTACTGAGTGTCTCCCACCAGCAGCTCCGGAGCCCGGTACCACCGAGTGGCCACGTAATCTGTATAATAATCACACGGCCCAGCTGCACGCACACACACACATATACACAAAACAAACATTGATAAGAAGACAGTGCTCTGTTTGTGAACTTCATTGTGATTACCTGGTATCATTATTGTCATCTTTGTGTGTGTGTGTGTGTGTGTTTGTACATACTGAGGATCCTGGCAAAGCCAAAGTCACAGAGCTTTATGACCTGATGTTTGGTGATGAGTATATTCTCTGGCTTCACATCTCTGTGGATACACTAAATACACACACACACACACACACACAGGTGTTACATATAGATAGATAGATAGATCTTTTTATTATAGGCAGTGATCTCACTCTCTCAC
>JAOUWY010000062.1:23120913-23141071 GCA_025728095.1 Prietella phreatophila | reverse complement strand
ACCCTAGGCGGGGTGCCAATCCATCACAGGGCACAATCACATACACATTCACATACACCCATTCATACATTACGTACACTTTGGACACGCCAATCAGCCTACAATACATGTCTTGGACTGGGGGAAGGAAACCAGAGTACCCTGAGCAAACCCCTGCAGCACGGGGAGAACGTGCAAACTCTGCACACACGGGCCGTGGCGGGAATCAAACCCCCAACCCTGGCAGTGTGAGGCCAACATGCTAACCTAAGCCTATTTAAAAATGTGAAGGGAATATAGTCAGGTTAACAAAATACTAACAAAATAAAGAAAAGGTATTCCTGAAAGAATTATTGCAAAATATGTGTTGCAAGGGGAGACGAAATGTGTCAGTGTCTTAGTTTTGTTCTCAATCTAAACAATTTCATTAATCATTTGGAAAGGTAAGGGGTTTCTGTGCGTTTCCTCTGGGTTCTCTGGTTTCCTCCGCCTTCCAACAACATTAGTGGTATATGGAGAAAAAAAGGATACAAAACAGTACCTTTTCTTGTTGCTGGGATGGTACCCACAAGTATCTTTTGTACTTTTAGTCCGTGGCTTTTACCTAGACCGGTGCATGTACCTATTGTACCTTTAAAGCTTTACTCTATAAACGAATTATGGTCCAATGATGCACCTTAGATGATTTTACTCATCTATTTCCAGGTGAAAGATACATATTAAAGGTAAGCTAGATATTGGTACCACTCCAGCAACAAGGAAGAGTACACTTCAGTGATATTGTTCCTGAGAGTAGAAGGTGGGTGCATACTAGCAGCATGCAGACTCCTGTCCTGTCGCCTCGCACCTCTGGGGTTGGGAGTTCAGATCACGCCTCCGCCCTGTGTGTGCGGAGCTTGCATGTTCTCCTCGTATTTCAGGGCTTTCCTCCATGTATTCCGGTTTCCTCCCCCAGTCCAAAGACATGTGTTTCATGCCTATTGGCATTTTCAAAGAGTCCGTAGTGTGTGAGTGTGTGTGCAATGGTGCCATGCCATGGATTGGCGCCTCATCCAGGGTTTCCTTCACCTTGTACACCGAGTAACCTGGGATAGGTTCCAGACTCCCCTGCGACCATGTCATGGATTATATGATTCCTGATCAATGGGCCACTGAGTGTAGATACATTTCAGCATTTTCCCCTGCTCTACCACACCCACTTCAGCTCAGGAAGACTTGTTAATTATTAGTTGAATTGAAGTGTATTAGAGCAGAAGAAACTGGCACCCTGTCCAGGGTGTATTCCGCCTTGTGCCCGATGCTCCCTGGGATAGGCTCCAGGTGCCCCCGCGACCCTGAAAAGGAGTAAGCGGTTGAAGATGGATCGATGGATGGATGGATGGATAGAGCAGAAGTACACTCAAATGTGCAGGACAGGGTGTTCTCCAGGACCATGTTTGGGAACCTGTGGTGTGTAATAAAGTGCCCCCTGGCGGCTGAATGATGAAATTGTTCCTCTCAGATGAGAATGAGGCGTAGGGAGCATCGTTGCCATTCCCGTTTCCTGTCTTCATGATTGCTGATGAAGAGCGAGCAGTGAGACAACACAGGGGGATGGAAAGCGACACTCCATGCGCCATGGTCCGGGATAAAAAGGATAGAGACAGCTGGGGTGAGTGGTTTCTGAGCAGTTATTAAACGCCAACCTGCGTGTGCTCCTGTATAGACACCACACAGTCGTGTTTCTATGGTGGAGGAGCAGAAATCCTGGAAAAAGAAATATCACGACTGATGGATTAAACAACAATGCGTAAATGGATGAAGGTGTATTCAGGAGTATAAATATGATTCTATGGGGATTGCACATGGATTTGAAATGGTTCATGTTGCTGTGTAGCTCCAGGAGCCACGGCCCAGTGACACAGTTGTTTATTCACAGCCAGTCAGTGTGTGACAACGGTGCATGATAACACAACCCCTGTCTTGGCTTGTTTTTCCTTTTGTTTTTTGTTTTATTCTTCTGCTAGGTGTGGGTTGTTTTACAGTAAAATGATCTCCAGGTCTGTCACATGAGATGGGTTTTGCGTTTCCTTACATATCATTAACGCGCTTTGCAGCAGTCGGAAAGCGCGCGCCGTGTTTTTATGATCAATATTGCGTGATTTATTTCTGGATCATATTCATGTAATGCTTTTGGTATTATGGAGTGTGTTGTAAATGTCAGATTGTGTATGATTATTGCGTGAATATGCAGGAATACGTGAAGAAGTTCAGGGGAATGATAAGGAAAACAGTGACCTATATACAGCGCGAGATATATGACGTTTGGATGTGGTGTGTGTGTGTGTGTGTGTGTGTGTGTGTGTGTGTGTGTGTGTGTGTGTGTGTGTGTGTGTGGTGAGTGGGTGGATGATATATGTTTTTATATCTTGGTAAGGGACCAAACGTCTCCATAAAATCAACACTGCCTTATGGCGACATATGGCTTAAAAAACCCCACAAACAGCAGCCTCTATTAAAAACAACAAGCAAATAAATAAAAGTCCAAATGTTTCATTTTGGTTAATGAGTTAGGGTTGGGTTAGCTGATGGTAGGGTTAGATGTAGGTGTAGGCCTACTGTAGATTTAACTGCATTGACGTGCATTAATCATATCATTATTTCAATGGAAGGTCCTCACAATGATAGTAAGACGTACATGTGTGTGTGGCCTATTGCACTATACACTAGGCCAAGGTGAGCATGACAGAGAGAGAGAGACTGATTGATTCTTAGGTCATAGGTCAGGGATATTTATGTATGTATTTTATGCATTAATGTGTTAAGGTTGTGAACCACATCTCTCATTATATAACACTATCACAGCTGCAATGCCATCTATTACCGATTTTAACATGTTTATTTCAGTAATGATGACTCATGATTCAGGAACTACAAGACTGCCCTCAGATGCTCATAATGATCTTTTTTTCCCCCAGCTGCATGTCTCTCTTTCTCTCCTTTTTTTTTTTGCCTAAACTTTTTAAGGCATAAGAATTCCAGCTCCATCTTTCTCCTTTGACCCTATGGCCCAGAAGTGGGACAGACTGGTATGAGACAAAGCAAAAGAGAGGCGTTCAAACTGAACCACTGCCAAAGACACTGCTTCATAATGTATTCAAGAAACAACCCGGACTCTCTTTTTTTCCCCACGTTCATGCAGCAGTTTAACAAAAGTGAATTATGTGAGCGTTTTTATCTATTTAAGAATGTGAAGAATCACAACAGCAAGGTAAAATGGGATTTTCTGCATCAGTTGTCATTTTAGTTCATTTTAGGGGTCTGAAATTGATTACACTGCTTTGCCAGAATCACATCTGGGCCTTAAACTATTAGTATAAACACACATCCTAACATTAACAGTCCTAACATTGCTGCCTGTGAATGCTTAATGTGACAGAGAGCACAAAGCATGCGAGAGAGATTGTGTGTGTAAAGGGGCTGTACCGACATACCGGATGTATACAGTTCATTGCCTTTGATGTAATATAATTCTAAGCAGAATGTCAACCTTACCATGAAAATAGATCGGTGAACACAGGAATAAACATTTTAGGAGGAGCAGTTGGTAAATTGTTAGAGCCCTCTGCTGCCCGTAAAGCAGCTTGCAGTTGCAGTGATAACAGTAACAAGCGTAGCACTTCACCACAACCGACTACACCTCTCGTACTGAACTACACATGATTTGTGACTTGCCTTTATGAGTTGAGCTCTGTGTTCTAAACCGGGCAGGCACAATCTGATAACTGTAACCAGACAAACGTAAACAGAAGGCCAAAATGAAGAATTAGCCATTACATAGCATTACAATGCTATTACATAGCATTACTGCAAATCACAGGCTTTTTCCAGGCTGTCTTTGAAACCATATGATTATTGCAGGTCTAGAAACACCCTTAAGGATCACAGCCAGCACATCATTCGTTCTTAATTGATTTGTGATGTCTGTTTTAGTTGTTTCATTCAACTGCTCAGCTGTATGATTTCTGTGAAGATCTATAATATAAATATCACATCCATAAACAGTCATTCTCAGTAATGTATACACCAAAACCTGTTCTTTTATGTTCATTCAACTGTGTTTCATTCTTGTACGTCACTGTTTTCTGCAAAGGGCAGGCTTGCTGCTGATAAACGGCTCTATATTTGAAACCTGTACATGAATAGCTAACTTTTTAAATATGTACAGTCTACAGTTTGCTGGAAAGGTCATATGACCACATATGGAGAGTCATATGCATTTTTTTCAGATATGTGTCTGTGGGTGTGTATATATGTGTATACACACACACACACAACGGACAATCTGGAAATGCCAATCAGCCTACAACGTATGTCTTTAGACTGGCAACTGTGCTAACAACTAAGCCACTGTGCTACTGTCATAGTACTACCCCAATTCCCAAAAAGTTGGTACAGACTGGAAAATGCTAATACAAACAAAGAGGAGTGATTTGTAATTGCACTTTGACTTGTATTTAAATAAAAAAAGACGTATAAAGACAAGGTATTTGATGTTTCACCTAATCAACTGCATAGTTTTTTGAAGATTAATTTTTATTTTGAAGTTGATGCAGGCAACGTGTTCCAAAAAAGTTGGGACGGGGCAGTTTAGGACAAAGCAATGTTGAAATAAGAAGGTGATGTGAAACAGGTGAAGCAATCATTTAATCATAGTGTATAAGGAGCCTCCAAAAAAGACCTAGTCCTTCAAGAGCAAGGATGGGTCGAGGCTCGCCAATCTGCCAACAGATGCGTTGGCGAATTATCCAATACTTTGAGAACAACATTCCCCAAAGACAAATCAGTAGTATTTTGGGCATTTCACCTTCTACAGTGCACAATATAATTAAAAGATTCAAGGAATCCAGTGAAATCTTGGTGCGAAAGGGCAAAAAACAACTGCTGAATGCACGTGATCTGCAATCCCTCAGACGTCACGGTCTTAAAAACCATCATGAGTCTGTAATGGATATCCTGACATGGGCGTGGGAATACTTTGGTAAACCTTTGTCCGTCAACAGCATTCGCTGCTGCATCCACAGATGCAAGTTAAGGCTTTATTATGCAAAGCAGAAGCCATACATCAACGCTGTCCAGAAGCACTGCCAACTTCTCTGGTCTCATCTGAGATGGACAGTAGCACAGTGAAATTGTGTTTTGTGGTCCGACAAGTCGACATTTCAAATAGATTTTGGACAAAACGGCTGTTGTGTTCTCAGCGTGGCTAAAGAGGAAAAGGACCAGCCAAGCTGTTATCAGTGTCAGATTCAAAAGCCAGGGTCTGTCAAGGTATGCAGGTGTGTCAGTGCCCATGGCATGGATAACTTGCACATCTGTGAGGGCAACATTAATGTAGAAAGATATGTACTCATTTTGGGGTAACACATGCTGCCATCCAATGCAGGACAACACCAAACCACATTCTGCCCAGACTACAAGCGCATGGTTGCGTAAACAGATAGGTCGGGTGCTAGCATGGCCTGCCTGCAGTCTTGACCTGTCTAAAATTGAGAATGTGTGGTGCATTATGAAGCGCAATATAAGGCAACGAAGGCTGGAGAAATCATTACAAGTTGCATTTTCAGTTGAATTTGGGAAACCACTTGAAGCATTCATTATGTTGAATTATTTTAATTGCTTTTGTTTGATTTGTTCATTGCAAACAGCTGAATTTTGACAATAAACCTGATTTGCAATGGGGGTTGAATAATTCTGAAGGCAACTATATATATATATACACACACGTACACATACATACAATGGGGTCCAAAAGTCTTACACCACATTGAAAATCTGGGATTTTATTTTACATTTAAAATTTGAAATAAACAGGTTTTAGAATTTTTAAAAATATTTTAAACAAACAAGATACAGTATATGATCAATATCTTGACTATCTAATTTTCAGGATTCTGCACTATTTCTAGGATCCTATTTAAATGTAAGCAAATTTGTGATATTGACCATGATAGCTGCTTTGTACAAAAGGTCAGATTTTCCTCGGGACAACACTCCAGAGGAATTTAAGGTGGATTTAAGGTTTTGCACAAACTTGTGCAGCTCATTTGCAAACTGTCGTGGTTTTTTTTTTTTTTTTAACTAAAAACTAAACATTTTGTGTGTTCGTTTGTACATAGCAGGGTCTTTTGTGGACAAGCATGTATTTGAGTGGAGCTCTGAGGATGAGGAGCCGGACGGTAAGGCTCGGCCAGTGCAGGTTCTGGTGGTGAAGGATGATCACACGTTCGAGCTGGACGAGGCAGCACTGAATCGGATCCTGCTGGCCAAAGACCTCAGAGACAGAGAGATAGTCGCAATATCTGTAGCCGGAGCTTTCCGGAAGGGGAAGTCCTTCCTCATGGACTTTATGCTACGCTACATGTACAACCAGGTACAGTCATCCGTATGTTAACGTATAGGGTCGGTTTGAAAATCAGACCACTTAGGGGAAGGAATTGAGAGTAGGGAGAGGACATCTCAATCACAGACAGTGATTCATATAATAAGAGCAGGAGAGAGAGAGGATCTGGGAGCTCATGAGATGCCCAGTTCCCATAATATCAGATGGAGAAGATATCAGATTTCTGCCATTAGTTCTTTACTCATGGGTTGTTCATCTACTGCCTCATCATCACATTATTGAGCTGGAGTTAACACACTGTAAGGCATGTGCACAGTTTATGTGATGTGTATCATCTAATTTCCTGAGGTTTACGTATAATGTGTTTTATGAGAGGGCCGTAAAAACATGTATGTATGTGTGTGTGTGTGTGTGTGTGTGTGTGTGTGTGTGTGTGTGTGTTCTCAGGCGAGTGAAGACTGGTTAGGAGATCCCGACGTGCCTTTGACAGGTTTCTCGTGGAGAGGAGGCTCAGAGAGAGAGACCACCGGCATCCAAATCTGGAGTGAAGTCTTCCTGGTGGAGAAACCAGACGGAAACAAGGTGTGATAGACAGGGACACAGATTTAGCAAGTAATTCTTTTGCATTTTGTGCTTTAATCCACACACAATAGGCTGCAATAGAATTATACTCTGCAGGACATTTTATAGTGGGGTTTCCAACAACTGAAGTGAAGTTAGGATTTATGTGTCAGGGCTGAGCATAATACCACCACCCTGTCATTGATTATTTTTCTATAATTAATTAAACTATTCATCAATTTAGATAGATAGATAGATTGATGGATGTCCTGAAAACTTTCCCATTACAAAAAAGCTGACACTGGAGACTCCTTCCATAAATGTTAAATAAACGTCTTCTTACAGAAAAAGTTACCATATTACAGAAAAGTTAGAGGTTTTCTTTGCTAGATAATAACACAAATTTTAATGTTTATTATTAAGTTTATATTATGTGGAATGTTTTCCAAACACATCCCTGAAAACTCTACATAATTATACCATAGTTCTCATAAAATTCTCAAATCTGATCGGTCAGAAGGTGTTGATTAATTTTCTATAACTGCAGCTCTGACAGTAGTGCTACCCACACCACCCCATCACTGATTATTTTCTTATAACGGCATGTATTTTATTCTGTACATAATCACCATCTAATGACCAATCAAATTTGAGAATTCAGCAGCTTTGCAGTATAAAGGGTGATCTTCTCGTGAAATGTTCATGTAGCAAGGACATGTTCAAGTCTCTGCCTCTTTTGATTTCAAAACTCACAATATGCAGAATGTTTGATTGGAAACTGTCTTATATGGAGTATATTGTTACTTGTTTCTTCACTTGGCCTGTAGGTGGCAGTGCTGCTGATGGACACACAGGGAACGTTCGACAGCCAGTCCACGCTGAGAGACTCAGCTACTGTTTTTGCCCTCAGTACCATGATCAGCTCCATGCAGGTAAAGTCTAAAAACACACCTCTTTGTGTGTTAGACTCACGTCACACAAACTGAAGTGCTAAGCTCTGTACCGATCTCTCATCTCTTTCCAGGTGTATAACATATCACAGAACGTTCAGGAGGATGACTTGCAGCACCTGCAGGTACGGCCACTCGTTCTGCATCCAAGTCACACGCAAATGCCCGAAGTGCAGTTTTTAAAAACAGCAGTAGTAGCGTCTGTGCTTAAATCTGGTTGTTTGAGTTCTTGAGGTTGCAAAGTCAAATCGAATTCCGATACGCAAACTTCTAAAAATGCATTTTGTGAATTTAACAGAACAATAAATGTCAGCAGAACACATGATCTCCTCTATGTACTGGGACGTCTTGTGAAGTAAGCATATTTTATAGATCACATACCTTTGTGGAATAAGGAGACATTTATTTCCAACCTCAAAGGAAGTCCACAACCTGAACCTGTAATTACATGTTGGCGAGTGAAAAATACAAGCATTGGAGGAACATAAAGGCAGGAGACTGAGCTTTCTGCTCTTACGGTTGTGTTTGCTTTTTCTGTCTCTTTGTGTAGCTCTTTACAGAATATGGTAGACTGGCCATGGAGGAAACATTCCTCAAACCGTTCCAGGTATTTGCATTAATTCATCTCAGCATACATTGACTTTTTTCAGCTGCTTGGGAAAGGAAGGAAAAGATCAAACTGGAGATAAATATTTGTCTAAGCCAAATATATTGTGTTTTCCCAGTCAATGATTTTCCTGGTGAGAGATTGGAGTTTTCCATACGAGTTTCCCTACGGACAAGAGGGAGGCATGAAGTTCCTGGAGAAAAGACTAAAGGTCAGACCTCTTCCGAGTCACTGCTGAGAGAGAGTGCGTGTGTGTGTGTGTGTGTGTGCTAACTCTGATCAGACTGGCTCAGCGGGTGGGCTCTGAATTGGCAGGGAATACTGCATGGAGAACAAATGTCTTAGTAAACAAATGTCTTACTAGAGAATGACTTCATTAATAGAATCAAAAACTGGTACCGACTCTCTTCCCATCTTTTTCATTTTAAAACATGTATTACTGAATGTCAGCTAAAAGGGGTATGGTATTCTCAGGAGGTCTCTCATCCAAGGCCCGACCTTGCTTAGCTTCTGAGGTCAGACAAGATTGCACATGCTCTGGGTGGAACGGGGATAAGCAAGAGCAAGCGATCAAATGAAACAACCTATTTATAGTTAATTTTTATTTAATGTAAGTAATCTTTAAACAGCAAGGCACAGTGGTGCAGCTCACAGCTCCAGGGCCCTGCTTCAATTCCCAGCTTGGGTTAATGTCCATGTCGAGTTTGGCGTGCTCTTCCCATTTCCACGTAGGTTTCCGTGGGGTACTCTGGTTCCAGCATGACTCTGACCAGGATCAAGCAGTTACTGAAGATTAATGCAGAAATAATATTATGGCTTTTAAAAGTCTACACCGAGTATGGTCTGGGCTTGCTACTTGGTGTGAAAAATGCTACTAATTTAAAATTGTATATTTTGGGTAATAGCTGAAGCACTCGGGTATTGGCAAGGGAATAAATCAGGATTTCCCACCACTGAGCCTTATTTATCAAGCTGGATACGAGTGGATTCATTTGTAAATTGTTCGTAGGAGCATTTACACACACACAAAAATGGTGCTCATGAAAGTCCTGTAATTTCAGAAAAAAGTTTGTATCCTATTCGTGGTCCTGAGTGAATACATTTATGCATTAGAAGACTAACTAAAGTAAACCTCAACTTGATCGACTTCAAGACATATAATTTGTATGGTTTAATGCACTTTTTATATATATTGAATATAGTGCCAAGTTTATATAGTTTATTTTTGTTATATTTACAGTATTTAACAGATGCCCCTTTTCCTCAGCGATTTATAGAAGTGCTTTTTAGTCTCTATCAAAAAATGATTGTGCTAATTCAGTGGGTCAGGCTCTAATAATGCCATAGAGAGTATTTTGTGATCCCCCCCCCAAAATGTCTTTCAACATTTAGTTTAGCCCTCTGTGCACTTATGCAAACATTCACAAACATTACTAAAAGATTGAGAAATAAGGCCCATTGTTTGCATGAATGTTATGAAATGTGAAAGTATAGCATGGTGGTGGTACTGCACTTATGGCTGTGTTATGTATGTGTAGATTTCAGAGAACCAGCATGAGGAACTGCAGAATGTGAGGAAGCACATTCACTCCTGCTTTACTAACATCTCCTGCTTCCTCATGCCACATCCTGGCCTCAAGGTCGCCACCAACCCCCACTTTGATGGCAGACTCAAGGGTATATGCTTCTACACACTCACATGCACTCAGGCATATGAGTAATAAAGCCTTAAAAAAAAACTAAATGTGTGAGTGAATGAGTGTGTGTGTGTATGTATCCCTGCAATGTACTAGTCACCCATTCAAGATTTTCCACAGCTTTCCTTTTACATTTAGTAATGTTGTGTGTAAATATTTTCACAGGCCAAACCACACTACAGATTCTGCCAAATGTACAAATATCGGCAACTCAGATGTTCACGTACTCGCATACATACAGTCATGTAAAATAAATACAGTACAAGTACAATAAATATGTGGAAATAGCTTTTTTTTTTCCTTATTTGGACAAGCAAACATTTGGTCCTCATTGAAACTGTGCCTATTAATAAAGTTGATACACTATCAAATGACATAAAACTGACATTTTGTAATAATTTTCACAAATTAACAAAAAAAAAACCCAGATCAGTTACATGGAAAAAGTAAGTACATTCCTACATTTATGACACCAACGCCATATAATTATAATCAGGTGTTCAAGATTGGGTGCCAGTGATTAGAACCTGCGTAGGGAGTGCAGGTGGAACCTATTTTATTTATATCCCTCTCATATCTACTGCCTAGTGTTCCCTTTATTATTGAGGTATGTGGTGTCATCATGCCAAGATCTAAAAAGTTCTATAAGGCGTTCAGAAAAAAGGTTATGGATTTAAAAAGATCCCCAAATTATTTAAAAACATAATTCCACTGTAAGGAAAATAATCTACAAATGGCGCAGATGTCAAACGACTGCCAATTAGTCCAGGACTGGCCGTCCCAGCAAATTCAGCCCAACAGCAGACCGTCTGATAAAAAAAGTTGTCTAGAGATTGCACAAATTTGACCTGCATGGGAGTTCTGCCAGGAAAAAGCCTTTGCAAGACTACAGATTGCCAACGAGCATATAGGAAAAAATCAGGCCTTTTGGAATAATGTGCTTGGGACAGACAAATCAAAGACAGGTGTTTGGCCAGTATACATTTTTGGCACAGACTAAAGACAGCTTTTCAGGAGAAGCACCTCATACCAACTGTGAAGCATAGTGGTGGAAATGTTGTGGTTTGGGATTGCTTCGCTGCCTCAAGGACGGGACAGCTTGCATTCATTGAGTTAACTATGAAAGTTGAACCAGAACCAAAAGTGGATCTTTCAACAGGATAATGATCCTAAGCACACTAGCAAATCCACCAAGGAATGGCTCAAAAGGAAGAAATGGAGGGTTATGGAAAAGTCTAGTCAAAGCCCAGATTTGAATCCCATGGAAATGTTGTGGGGGATTTGAAACTGGCAGTACATGCAAGAAACCCCTCAAACATCTTGCAACTGAAAGAATATTGCATGGAAGAGTGGTAGAAAATTCCAACAAGCCTGGTGAACATTTAGAACTATTAGTTAGCTATTTAGAACACATTTAGAAGCTATACTAGCTTCTGAGGCCAAAGGTGTACGTAGTTTTTCCACAGAAGGATATTGCATCCATTGATATTTCTGTTGAATGATTGAAAAAGCTAATTTCCCTTATGGTTTTGTTCAAGGACATCAACTTCATTAATAGGCACTGTTTCAGTGCTTCATCAAATGTTTGCTTGTCCAAATATGTCAAAAATGACAACAATTTCCATGGGGTATACTTATTTTTCACCCGACTGTATGTTGATAAATGCAAATTGCTTGTTAAAACTCTATAAAACTGAAAGCTCACTGAGAGCTGTAGGCATAATGCTGACTAAACGGTAGAAGAGCAGCTCCTATGCGCAGCCTATGGAAAATCTTCCAGTAATACAGCTCAGCCATTGCAGCGAATTGTTTACTCTAGACACACACTAACTCTTCCTTCTTTTTTCCTCTTTTTATATTTCATTTGTCTTAATGGAATGGCAATTCGTATTTGTCTACATTTATGGATTGATCTGGGTTGCTTTCTTTTAAGTCATTAATATAAAATGATTGCGTTTCAGAAACTTTTATTTACATTTCTGCATTCAATTGAAATAGCGAAGTCATTTAATCTGGACAGTGTAGTCCATATATAAATAATTGTATTAAATTGAGGTTTATACATTATACATACATTTACACACATGTAGGAGCACTCATAAGAATGAATTCATGAATTTTCATGAACACCACATTTCTTTTATAAATGCACTTAAATATATTACATAAATTTGTTTGTGTCCAGTTTGAAAAACAAGGTCCAGTCTCCCTGGGATAGACTCTGCATCCACCCTGACCTTCACTATAATACAGTAGCTACTGAAGTTGAATGAATAAACATGATCCTCAGATGACTGAAAGTAGAACCTTTAAAGACCATTACAGTTTGTTTGATTGCTACATGTGACTTGCATTGCAGAGATCGATTCAGAGTTTATCAGTAACCTGAAGGTGCTGGTGCCGTGGTTACTCAGCCCCAAAAACCTGGACGTCAAAGAAATCAACGGCAGCAAGATTACCTGTAGAGGCCTGCTGGAATATTTTAAGGTGAGCAACACAACAGCAGAGCAGTTCATCTGCATTAATGCTCACCTGCACGAATCCTACAGGTTTTGATCTGTTTTTATTTTATGATTCCAGGCATATATAAAGATTTACCAGGGGGAAGAGTTGCCCCACCCAAAGTCCATGCTACAGGTAACGTTCACATTTATCCAGTTACTCAGCATCATCCTGACACTTTTTGCATTGCACACAGTATTTGCTATTTCAAACTATGGGAGTGCATTATAGTATCCTTCTGCTTGCAAATGATTTTTCATCTTGCTTCTTGTGGGTGTTATGGAAACCTAAGGAACAAGGTCATATCATATCAAATATTACTTAAATAAACAGCTTGGTTGGTGTTGGCTCTTATTTATTTATCATTTTAAGTAAAGAATTATACACAATGGACACGGTGCATGGTGGCTTAGTGGTTAGTATGTTGGCCTCACACCACCAGGGTTGCGGATTCGAGTCCAAAGACATGCATGGTAGGCTGATTAGCATGTCCAAAATGTCTGTAGTGTATGAATAGGCAGCTAGGTCATGTTACTAAGAAACGGGAAAGCACAAAATCCTAAAAAGTCTAGAAGACATTTCTGTGTAGGAAAACTTAAAAGTGTAGCTTAGTGGTTAGCACGTTCACCTCCGGGGTTGGGGGTTTGAGCACCTTCCTCCCGTGCTTCAGGGGTTTCCCCCAGGTACTCCAGTTTCCTACTTTAGTCCAAAGACATGCATTATAAGCCGACTGCCTTTTCCAGATTGTCAGAAGTGTGTGAATGTGTGTGAGATTGTGCCCTGCAAAGGGTTGGTACCCAGTCCAGGGTGTCCCCAGCCTTGTGTCCCAAGACCCCTAGGATAGGCTCCAGGCTTTCCATAACCCTCTGTGGGATAAGCAGTACAGAAGATGGATGGATGGACAACTTAAAGTTACAGCTTTACCTCAGACTATTACGCAGCACTGACACTGGAGACCCCTACCAAAAATGCTAAATAAGCCCCCTACCCCCACCTCCAGGGTATTACTGTAGAAACGAGAATGAGTGCATCAGTATAAACCTGAAATTTGAATTACAGCTGGCGCTATCAGAGTTGCTGTTATAGAAATTTAATCAACACCTTCTGACCAATCAGAATTAAGAATTCAACAGCACTGTGATATTATAAAGCTACCAATAAGCAGTTCTAAGGGCAGTCTGTTCTGCTTAACTATAATGTTCATCAGACGTCCACGCTATATTAATGGCTAGCAAGCTACCTAGCTAGTAAGATTAGCAAATAACCTACAAAGCCTTTTATTTTATTTTATAAATAGTACACTCAAAATGAGTAGCTTCACTATGATACTTAGGTGAATTAACTGTTAGAACAACCTCTATGATCACAGCACTAATGATGCTCAGGCTAGGTTGCATAAACATTCCACACAGTGAAGAACAAGACATTTACAAGTGGACACCTACTGTTATGCTGTCTTTGTTTCGGAGTTGAGACTATAGTATCTGACTACATATTGTGGTGTTTGTGTGCAGGCCACTGCAGAGGCCAATAACCTGGCAGCTGTAGCGGCAGCTAAAGATCTGTACAACCGAAAGATGGAGGAGGTGAGAGCACCAGCAACACATGAACACTCAGCCTCTTCTCCTATGCTCATCACTTTGTGTCAGATTCAGGAGGAGAGAAGGATTTTAGATCTCAGATATACTGGGTTACTGAAAATGAATGAATAAAAAAAAATGCACAGCAGGATTTGACTACCTATTTTATTAGACTCTTGCCTACTAATACTTTTCAGAAGTAATCTTACAATACAGTACATCTCTATTGGGGACATTGTGGTACAGTGGGTAGTGTTGTTGCGTCACAGCTCCAGGATCCTGGTTCAATCCTGAGCTTGAGTCTTTGTGGGTTTCCACCCAACACCCAAAAACATGCCATGAGGTGGATTGGCTATGCTAGGTGTGAATGTGTGTGTACGACATCCCATCCAAGGTGTATTCCTAGCTTTAGCCCAGTGTTCCTGGGATAGGCTTTGGATCAATCATGACCCTGACAAGGATAAAGCTGTCACCAAGGATGAATGAATGAATAACTCATGATCTTCATGTTGCCTTTACACGCTTACTTTAACAAGAATAGAACTCCATACTACTCATCCCTTACCTCCATTAACAGGTGAGTGGGGGCGACCGACCCTTTTTAGCCCCGAGTGAGTTGCAGGCTCGTCATGCAGTGATCCATGATGAAGCCCTAGCTGTGTTCCGTGGTGTGAAGAAGATGGGTGGTGAGGAGTTCAGTCGCCGCTACCTGCTGCAGTTGGAAGCAGAAATCGACGAGCTCTTTGTGCAGTACATCAAGCACAACGACTCCAAGAACATCTTTCATGCAGCAAGGACGCCCGCCACGCTCTTCGTGGTCATCTTCATTATGTATGTGGCAGCAGGCATCACAGGCTTCGTGGGCGTGGACGTGATCGCCAGCGTGTGCAACATGGTTCTGGGTTTCGCCCTCATCACGCTCTGCACCTGGGCCTACATCCGCTACTCCGGCGAGTACAGAGAGCTCGGCGCCCTCATAGACCAAGTGGCTGGAGCGCTGTGGGACCAGGTGAGCTTACCTCACTTTACCTTGTCTATCGCAAGCATATAGAGCACTAAAAAGGCACACAAACAATCTGTTACAAACATCAGCTACCAGTTAAAACAGTGGCAAGTGTAAGCTCCAAATAAGTCCGATTTATCTATAGTGCTGATCTAGGAAAAGTTCGTGTCACTGTGTTTGTATTCATGAAAAAGACTACACGAACAAAATAATCTGATAACTGTATTAATGGGACGCAGGCCCGTCTTCTTGTTTTCTGTTGGCTCACAAGCCTTGTGAATTCACAGGTCGAAGTTTGCAAACCTGAAAGGAATTACTACTAGAAGTAAACACATCTTTAATGCCTTTGTGTCCTTTCCCCTTCGGTGAACTGACTTTTCTGCCAGTGAATTATATTTGCATTTGGTCGTAACACTGCTGTAACTGTAGAGTAGAAAACCATACTTTCAAGTGTCTAAACCTCGAAACTGTAAGTTAGAACCTCTGTGGTGCGCAAGTCGCAGGACACTTGCACAGAGCAGTGCATCTTGTTCACCACCAGAGGGCTAGATACTCACTTTGTGCCATGCAGTTGTCAAACATCAGAATAATAATCTTCCAAATGGGGGGGGGGGAGTAGTGCAAAATGAAACCCAAGATTATGGGGTTTGACATTTGACTCGCTTTCATCTTCTCGTACCTCAAACATGGTTCAAAATTGTATACAATTTCCACTTTAGTAAATCAGCATGCCCTGTCACTTAAAAATCTCAAATTTACGTGCATATGCTGTTGCATTAACTTTCTTCTCTTTTCTCTCTCTCTTTCTCTCTGCTGTAGGGAAGCACTAATGAGGTAAGGGGCACAGAGTCCGGTTTACCTGAAATTAACCACAAATCCAAGATCAACACTCATACTTAATGTCCATTAACCCATTCCTTCGCTCTCCCTCTCTCACAGGCTCTGTATAAATTGTATAACGTGGCTGCCAATCATAGGCAGCTGTACAGCCACGCCTTCCCCAGACACCAGACTGAGCAACACCCCGAACAGGACAAGAAGAGAAACTGAGCACATACACATACGCGTGCGCGCGCGCGCGCGCACACACACACACACACACACACACACACACCGGCCCAAACGTACACCCATTCTGACAGAGACGTTCCCAGCCATAGCAGACTTGAGTTTTGTGGATCGTGCACGTGACATCACGGACAGAGAGAAAGAGAATTCAAG
Organism: Prietella phreatophila; assembly: GCA_025728095.1. Lineage (NCBI taxonomy): Eukaryota > Metazoa > Chordata > Actinopteri > Siluriformes > Ictaluridae > Prietella > Prietella phreatophila. The sequence continues at coordinate 23,124,589 of JAOUWY010000062.1, read as the reverse complement.
GGAAATGGAAAATGCAAAGAGTTTACATTATTGCTATATAAGGAACAAAGGTCAGATTCTGTTGCCATAGCATTATATGCCACTAATAGCTCATAGAAATCCAGTATAATAGATAATAGCTCCTGGAAGTCCAGTAATGTAGAATGGAATCCCAAGATCTAGATCCAACTCAGCCTGAGCGTTCCACCAAGAGGATGTTGGTACTGGTTCAGGGAACCAGTGAACAATCCACTCTGCTTTCCACCGGGCCTAAGAGCCAAACTGTTACATAATCAGAGCGTTAAATTTTAAAGAGTCATAATTTGCAGAATTAGTATTATAAGGTTCCATCTCCAATTCATTCATATACCAGATAGAACCTTATAATACTACGGTCATAAACTGTTACACACCACAAATACATTGTCATGCACAAAGATTATATGCACAATGACAGGTACATGCATGGCGCTTATTAGCATTAACATTAATACAGTTGCTCCCATTCAGTTTGCTGTAAGTGTAAATAACATGCACGTTTGTTTGTCAGATAAGGTTTGCAAATTTAAAAAAAAAAAGAATTTGACACTGTTCACGTTTAATTTTAATGGTGGCTATATAAATAAAAATAATGAGTGGAGGTCATGCGGATGAAATGAGGAAGAAATGATTTCAGACCAGCCACTTTTGTTTTTAGAGCCGAAATAATTTTTCCATCCAAGGATCGCATCTTTTGCGGTGGAAGCACAGTGTTCCCAGATTAGGTACTGGCACCTTGTCGGTGGAAGAAGACTATGATATGACTATTTCTTCATCTAAGCAGAAATGGAAACTGCACATGTGGATAGTGTCATGTAGTGTCTAGTTTTGTATTGATTTATGTTGTCCAAGATAGTTTAAATCACTTGGGTTTAAAAATGTGAACTTGCCTAATCAGTGACTGGATTAGGAATTTCTAGACACCTAAAATATTGCCTAATGTCTCCTGGATATGAGATTAAAGGTACAAGGGGAAAGATGATTTTCTTTTCTAACCACATCCGATTTTAATGTGCTAAAGCGGAGGCCAACAAATTTTAAGAAATTTTGTTTTGGAGCTTTAGGTATGATTTAACATTTTCACTTGTCTAGTTTTTCTTTGGCTGGTGCAAAAGATGCATCTGTGGGAGTCTGCTTCCAAAGTAATTCTTGACAAATTTCACAGTGTTGATCGGTCTAGAATTCCTTTGGGAGCCAGATGGATTGGTCAAACTTTGAGGGAATGGGCAGGATTTGTCAAGAATTCCTTCAGGGACAGGCAAGATTAGTTAAGAATTCCTGTAGGAGCCCAAAGATCTGGTCAAATTTTCTGAGGGAGTGGGAAGATTTGGTTGAGAATTCCTCTAGGAAAGGGGTATGATTGGTCAAACTTTCTGATGGAGTGAGCAGGATTGATGAAACTTTCTGAAGAAGTGGGCAGGATTGGTTAAAATTAAACAGTCCAAATTAGCATGACTAAATGTACAGAATTTGGATATGATAACTGCAGTTGATGAACTACAAAAGTATTAGGTTTATTAATGCATCCAAAAAAAAAAAGAAATACCAGTCCCAGATAAAATCCTGTAGATAATGCATACTACTCCATAAAAGGCTTGTACTGTAAATATTGCCCTCTACACCTTTAATATATAAATACATCAGTGACCTGGCAATTAACGTTTGTCTGTGCTGGTATCTGAATTATGTTGAGATGATGCTGAAGGTATAAGGGCGATATAGCATGGTTCACTCAAGTGTATAAGTGTTGTGTTGAATGAGCTTAAGCTCATTCTGTACATGTGCTGTTCCTGCCTGAAGCGTGGCTAGCTGACTGTAGATCCACTACAGTTAAGGATTCCATTTATTCACTATATATAAACACAATCTAATACATGTCTGCTATTCTTTCTGTACATACACAATATTCACACACGTACACACAGAGCACTAAAAAGCCAAGAAAAATCTGTACTGATGGCTGTGGAACACTATCCTGGCTGGGTTACACTCATACTGTTTTATTTTGTAACAAGTGTCTTGTTTTATGTTGAATCCAGTGCTATTTATAAAGAATTAAATATTACATGTTTAAAACGAAATTCGCTGTTAAGGCGAGTGTTTGTGGTGTGTATGTCTGCGTGTTTCACTGCTGGGGGCCAGGAAATGCTGCAAATTGTGTCTCATCTACTACAGCTGACAACCAGGTCCTGGCTACAGCTTCTGATTTCAAACTTTGCAAAACACACACATGCACATTTTTGTTATTTCAAACTTACAAGTAGATTATAAAGTGGAATGACAAGTCCACTTTATAATCTTACCACAGATCAGTCATTCACCCCAATCTTTACTGCAAGCTGTAAGAGATGACGCTTTTAAAGCTCGACTGGCGACGGCTTTTACACCTCATCATTCAGCCTATGTAGGACTGGGTTAGCTATTGTAATATGAACACAAAGGGTAGTGTTCAGGTTAGATTTCATTATACCACAGCGCTGTTCAATTCTTGATTGATCAGAAGGTGTTTCTATAATATCACAGGTTTATATTAATGCTCTTATTCTAATACTTTTGCGGCTGTGGCGCAGGTGGTAGAGCGGGTTGTCACTAATCGTAGGCTTGGCGGTTCGATTCCCGGCCTGGGTGACTCCACATGCCGAAGTGTCCTTGGGCAAGACACTGAACCCCAAGTTGCGCCTGATGGCAAGTTAGTGCCCTGCATGGCAGCTCTGCTACCACTGGGGTGTGTGTGTGTGTGTGTGTGTGTGTGAATGAGACACAGTGTAAAGCGCTTTGGATGAAAGTGCTATATAAATGCACATTTACCGTTAATACATTATCATTTACATTGTAATGCCTTGTTCACAAGGACTTATATTGTGTATGTTGAAAGTAATCTACGGTGAATAATGAATTTATTTTAAAAATGTGTGGTTATATAACAAGAAAAAAAATATCAGTAACTGTTGAAGTGGTGGAGTTTTCTGTGAGGACATGTTTATTTAACATTTTTGGAAGAAGTCTCCAGTGTCGGTGCCTTGTAATAGAGATAAAAGGTTTCCACCAAAGTTCTTAGTATGGCATTTTGCAATTTCTCTGTTACAAGGTCACTTTTTTGTCTTTTTAGCTTAAAGAGAAAGCAATGGAACCACTGCATACAGCTGCTATAACGTAAGTGATAATGTTTTTTAATTAATAAAAACATCCTATCATTGATTATGTAACTAATAGCACACTCTCACCTTTACATATTATAATTGATTCCTTCTGAAAACTCTATTTAGCTGTAAACAGCACATTTTATTTACCTCTTCTACTCAAGCCTAAGATTTACTTAAATATTTTACTTGGTACTCACTGAAGCCAAGTGAGAAGTATACTGCTACCGATCCTGTGTTGCTTTCTAGCTTAAAATGTTGCTGGTGTTTACAAATGTACAAACGTTACACACAAAATCGTGCTCCTCGAAAGTCCTTGCTTACTCTCACACAAACACACACCCACACAATCCTCCACCCGTCCACACACACAAGCACACACTGGAGTTGGCAGGATCTGAGAGTTTATAACAGAGCTATGAGGTCAGATAGTGGTCAGCTACACACACACACACACACACACACACACACACACACACACACACACACACACACAACGACTATAAAAGTTGAAATGA
>JAOUWY010000062.1:23086997-23105015 GCA_025728095.1 Prietella phreatophila | reverse complement strand
AAGTACTAAGTCATGTTTTACAGAGGGGTCAAATACATATTTCCCTCATTAAAATGCAAATCAATTTATAACATTTTAACATTTTATGTTTTGGCAACCGTACAAAATCAGCAGCGGATCAAATACCTTTTTCCCTCACTGTACTTGTCTTAACTCCTCAGTAGTTCACATTTAAGTAAATATTAACTCAGGTGATTGTGCATGATTATTCATGGTACTGTTACTTTAAAGGTGTGACCAAAAAAGGACTCAATTCTTGACTGTTGAGAAGAAAACACCACTGATTTAATACCATTTGGACGTGTGGGTGTTGTAGCATCATTTGTTATGCCTCACACCTGGTCATATTTACATTTCCCATGTGTTCCTGCTAAGTATGCACACCCCATAACCCCCCCGTTCTCTTTGTCAGGCTTTAGGTGATCTGCCATTGCATGTGCTAAGTGCTTCATGATGACACACTCACGCCAGACGTAATATCTGGCTTTAAAACATGGCAACGATCAGTCCGTGTTGCCATTCTGGAGAGAAAAAATTGGACACTGGCCCAGACACAGGGGCCAAACAAAAAATCTGGCAGCCCTCCCTGCAGCTCACTTTATTCCAGAGTTAATTCACAGGCAGGCTAAAAGCCATCTACATTTCCAGAGTCAATTACAGAAATCAGGCTTTTTCAGTGAGCTGCTATGTATTCAATATTCCTGTTATGTGAGGATTTAGAAGCTTTAGTTTATTTCTGTTTATTTTCAAGGGTGCTAAAAATACTGAAATTCTTACTCAAGTTAAATTACAATTACAATTACAATTACGTAGAAAGTAGAAAAGTGTAAACTCTTAAATTTACCAAAAAGTACTAAAGTAAAAGTACACAAAGGATTAACAAAAGAAAAAGATGTGTGCCTCAAGTCTGACAATGATTTTAGTAGGACAAGTGAATTATTAGATAAGGTTAACAACAGCTTTATTCCTATCTAAATGTTAACGAGTATGATAATGACTCTGTTATAAACTAGCTGCAAGCTAATAGCTATTTTTTTTCTTTCACATTACTGTATTTAATTCAATAACATGAAAATACAACGCAAAAAGAAGACAAGTGCATTGTTTAACAGTTCAGAGAACATTAAATAAAATAAAAAACAAAAATAACAACAACAACAAAAGAAAAGAACATATTAATTCTAGTGCAGTCACATGAATTTTAAAAAGTGTTATAGAAGGTATGAACAGAAAGTGATATGAGGGTTTTATTTAGTTCCTCTTGTCTTGTGGATGTAAAACTGCAAAAATAGCTAAAAGATTAATGATGCAATAATATTTTTCAGAAACATGTGCGTTTTGTAAACAAAGTAAAATGGTTTACATTTTAATGGTTTTAAATTTAAGGTTTTGTTACATTTTGTTGTTATGTCCATTTTAAAGTCAAATGAGGTAGAGATAACAGATTTATATTTTTAAGGTAGTGTCCAGATGTTATTTATAATTTTTTTTTACATGGATAATTGGATCTGACAATAATGGAGTTTCTATTTAAATAATAAAATTATTATTTAAATGGTTCTCAAAAATGGAAAGACCATTTACTAAAAATTAGGGACTTTGAAGTTTAAATCATTAATATCTACAACTGAAGATTTGGGTAAAGTTAGTTTATCACTGGGGATAGACTTAATTATTTTTCATTTACAAGCGTATAATTGAGCATTATTGTCATTAAGCTAGTTTGCAATTAGAATATATTATGCTGGAACAAATTCTCCATGTACAATGACATGCTTTTATAAGTGATATTATCATTGTTCCAGATAAAACATCTATTGGGAGTGAAATTGTGCTTGTAAAAAAGTACAGTAACACTAAGTCACACTTTACAGTTAGTATCATGGAGTTTTATAATGTTGGGCATGGGACACTTCATATTTTAGAGAGAATTTTATTGGACAGAAAATCTGATGAGAAGCTGAAGTGCAGAATTATGTCGTTAAAATTGTTGTAAAATTGTTAATATTGGTGGTAGAGAGACATTATATACCTTATAAATGCTCATTTTTGTGGTTGTTTTGAAGCACACTAGCTTATAGCTTAAAGCCTTAAGGCTGACATATTTATACTAAAATTTACAAAACTTCAATTTTGATTTCATGGGGACTTTCATAAAAATTAGTGATGGAGAGCAAAGACAATGGCATGGTGAGGAAGAAATAGAAACAGTCAAACAGAAAATAATTCTCCCTAATTCTCATTTCCACACAGCAAAAAATGGCCATTTGTTTCATAAATCTCACTCCAGCCAAGAAGACAAATGTTAACAACACTGATGTACATTAAGTCTTCTACTTGCTGTCAGATCTGTTTAGATGTGTTTGGAATTTGAATAAATTGCTTCAAGCTGCCTGATGCTAAAAAGAAAAAAGCCACCTTATGACTTTACAAATATATGATTTTAGAGAAGCAGAGCAGAAATCAGAGTTTTTTCAAAGCAAACATGTTAGGTAAAAAAAAATTCAAGCAAATCACATCTATTTGATTTTGAGTAGCCACAGAGGAAATATCTGTGATATTCTGGGATTCTTGGAAACACTTTATGAGTTCAGCTGGACTACTTTAGCCATATCCACCATTTTTATCTAACAATCTACCAAACAAAAGCATGAATGTTAACCCTAAGACCAAGTTCTCAACTTTTGTCACAATACTAAAAAAGGCAATGCAATAAAAAGCAATGTTAACATGGCTTCTTCACCCTAGTAGTAATACCGAGGTATTTATAAATATTTGTAATTTTTATATAACCAGCGACAGCTATTGAGTAGCCATGATGAGCGGGGGTGGGGGGTTACTTTTAATTTATTCATTTATTATTATTTTTTTCCTTCTTAATGAAATATTTGGGAAAGGGAAGCGAGGAGAGAAAAGGTAAATGAATCACATGTAAATGAATCACATGAATATGAATCACATGAAAATGAATCACATATAAATGAATTACATGAATATGAATCACATGAAAATGAATCACATGTTTGAATATGAGTCATATGAAAATAAATAAATAAATAAATAAATATATATATTGTATAAACCCTGATGAAACTACTGACATAGTCACATAAAATCACTAAAGCAGAGTTACAACCCGCTATCTTGCCTGCCCTAGCCTGCCTTGCACCTCCAGGATGACCTCACTGATTGGCAGCCATTCTTAAAGAGGAAGATGGAGTGAGAAGTTGTGGGATGTTGGAGGTGTTTGTTAATTGGTTGTTAGGAGAGCGCTTGGTGTGTGTTGCTTGCCCTTGTGGCTAAATTCTGTATTTTGACTGCTATTCTGGTTACGACTTTGGCCTGGTTTTGACTTTGAGTTTGTTTATCCCTGTATCTGTTTTGTGTATTCTCTTCACTTGTGTTTGTGTGTGTGTGTGTGTGTGTGTGTGTGTGTGTGTGTGTGTATGTATGTATGTATATATATACACACACCCATTCATACACTATGGACAATTTAGCCACATCAATCAGCCTACCATGCATGTCTTTGGACTGGGGGAGGAAACCGGAGTACCCGGAGGAAACCCCTGCAGTACGGGGAGAACATGCAAACTCCGCACACACATGGCCCCGGCAGGAATTAAACCCCGGACCCTGGAGGTGTGAGGCGAACGTGCTAACCACTAAGCCACCATGTGCCCCTGATGTAACATAATAAAAATTTATTATATTCTTTATATAGTAAAATTACATTGTTCATATAAAAGCTGAAATCAAGTCGATTTATATTTATGCCTGAGCAATGGAGTCTGTGGTGTCTGATTTTAAATGAGTTTGTTTTAATGCTGTAGGGTTTGTAGACCTCTATGAATCCCCCAGTTACAAAAATACGTTAGAAAAACTGATTCACAATATCATGGTCTAGATTCTGTTTTAAGCTGTTTTCTGGCTCAAAAATATGCTCCATCCCCAACCAGAATTGAGTTGTTCAGCTGTGGATGTTTTTCTCAAAGCCAACTCACCCAAGAGAGGCAGTTTCAGCAGAAAGGGTGGAGTCAGTGTTTCCATGGCAACTGCTCTGGAGCACAAACTGCATCTTTAAGGAAGCACAAATGTTTATGCTCTTAGAAAGAGCTGATTTAACACATTTAAGTAAATGATTTTTTCCCCAGCAAGCATATAAATAATATGCACCAAAATACTGCTAGGTCCAACCAGACAATCTGAAAACACGGAGTTTCCTTCATCGGTGTGCTTTTCATTACCCTGCTGAAAAAACAACAACAACAGAAGCCATCACAGAAGTTCTAATGTTTCATAAAAAAAATAAAAAATACCATTACAAATCATCAGTTGTTAACAATTAAAACCATTACCAAATGGTTTCCATTACAGAGTAGATCTTTAATGGTATCCACTAGACATAACATGCCACCAATAGAAGGTAGCAAATTACCTGTAGAGACCCACAGGGACCATTACAGTTGGGGACCATTACAAAACCAATACAATTCCCATTATAACCGTTACAAGTTCTATGAAGGTTTCTATTGTTTTTTTTCAGCAGGGTAGTATTTATGTTGTGCAAAAATTGTGGTTTCATTTGAAAAGCACGACCTCTTACCGGTCCCCTTAATAAAAGTTAAAAATAAATAAATAAAACACAGAAACGTAGATTAAACAGCGTGAAGTGGGTTATCAGGAGCGGGCCATGTGGTATGGCACGGGCATTAGTGGAGAGGGACTTAATTCACGAACGATCTTATTGAGGCTGGAGATTTTCTCCTCCAGCAGGTAATTCTTCTTTTCTGCCACCTTTTGCCTCTGCTCACTCACTTCCAGAGCCTTCAATAGCTGAGCATTCTCCACATAAAGACCCTTGATCAACACATCTGCTTTACTGTTCTTATTCAGCTGCAGAAAAAAAAAAAGACAAAACCACACGTTTGTTAAATAAATAAATAAATAAATAAATAAATAGACATAATCTGACCAGTATGAGGGAGTTTGTATGAAAACTGCTATGTACCTGCTCCTTCAGCTGGGAAACCTTCTCTTTCAACAACAGTTTGACATTTCGAAGTGTGAGCTCCACATCCTTCATCCTTTCCTCCATCTTTAACGGCGCCACTTCCTGCTCTTTCTGTAGGCAAACAACATAACGAATAGATTTTCAGAGGGCTGCTTTAAGAATGATTAGTCTAATTAAGAAAACACTTGGCATAAATCTCTGAGGAATACAATATTATATTATATTATATTAATAGTATGGCATATTAGCCATTATATAAATCATGTTGTAAGAATGAAGAGAAAATAAATAAATAATCCAAATAAACATGATTACAAATGTACCATGGTTCTTTATTTGGTCTCAGCTTCACAAAAATTATTAATACTTTTAGGTGAAAAAAAAACAGCAACCAAAAAGCACACAGAAAAATAATTAAAATATAAATAATAAAACTCCAACAAATAAATAAATCAATATAAAAATAAAATATCTAAATAACCTTAAATAAACAAATCATTAACTTAATAGGATCTACCCATGAAATCCATTCTTCTGAAAGCCATTAAAAATAAAAACACACACAGACAGAAAACTTCTACACATTACAGCAGGTGAGACACTTAAACAACTACTGATTAGACACTTCATTCGGACAGGCTGCAAGCATTCTCTATTCCGCTCTTACACGGACATATACAACAGTAGTGCAACAAACTGAGCCCACAACATGAAAAAACCCAGCTCTAAAAACAAACAAACAAACAAAAAAAAAACCACATCAATGAACAAAGACTGTACACAAGTCTTCAATTTTGCAGTAAGAAAACATAAGTGTAAAATCATTCAACAAGCAAACACCCTCAGAGAAATAAAAAACTAAACTTCACATTACATTAGTGCGAGTGTAAACGGTGTATGTTACACAAAACTGGGTGACATTATAGACATCTGACACATTTATACATTCAAAGAGCAAAGAAACAATCTGCTTTTGCTTTAAAACACACCACTGGCTTTTTTAGCCAACCTTAGAGTCATCTATTACAGTGTCACACATGACTGCCACTCAGTGGCGAATTTAGGTCATTACACCATTCCTGCAAAGACCTCAGAGACATAATCAAGCACAGCCCCACCTGAAGGACAAAAAAAAACAACCAAAAACAAAACACTGACATACAGTACCTACAGAATAAATAAAAGGAGTGTCTGAGTGTAAGAGAGGACAGGAAGTGTTCAGCAATTGGATAACGCAGTATGAAGGTTAGAGGTGATTCATAAGCCACCAATCCTCCGGTGGCTGTCGAAGTGATGAGGCTGCTGCTCTGGGATCACCTGCTGAAAAAACACACAGCGCAATATTCACACACACTCGCACACAACAGCCATCACGTCCTGAGATGCCTCATCACAAATGACTATCTCAGCATTCACAACAGCAAGCGACAAGCCAATGATGTTCAATCCACTTTCTCTCTTGTGCAAGTGTAGCAACAAAGCTACTATTACAGCTTGTAATAATAAATGTGTGCAGTCTAGATGAAAAATAGATATTCAATTTTGAAGATGTTGACGGTAGTTCAGGCCACGAGGTTTATATCAATACGCTGGTTCTAATACATAATTTTTTCCATGGTAACTTATACAGGAATGTATATATAGGAAGGCAGACACTCTACATGAAGAGATCCATTTATTTATTTATTTAATTTTTAAGATGTGCAGTTGTTGATATGATGAGGCTTTCTTAGGAGATCATTTATTTATTTAAAATAGCAATTTTGGAAGGAATCTGCAGTATCAGTGCTTTGTAATAATCAAAAGGTCAATTATTTTTGTAAATAAATAAATACATTTAATTTAAAGACAAATGCATCTGATATGGTTTATATAATCCACTTACTAATTCTGAAACTATGGAATCCCTAAGAGGCCACGCACTATTATTTGTTTCTTTCTTGCTTTCTCGTGATCACAACTTAGTTTTCTTGTGATCTGGAAATAACAAAATAGTTATTTTCTCGTGACATCCACATTATATGTTTTTATTGTTCTGGAGGCAGCCGAAAAAAATTAGTTCAATCCCACAGCATAAATGGATGAACAAATTCGTTTTTATTTTGAGCAGGGACTCCGTCAAGCTGAAATAGCTCCATGTCTGTCAGTGATTGACAACTTCCACATTAGTGTCGGACGCTTTATCGTTGAAGACAGTATAGGGATCATGAACATTTATGAAGGCAATGGCGAAGACACTAACGTGCATGGAACACGTGTCCCATTCACGAGGCACAAGATTTTCTTGTGATAAAATTACGTCTTGCGAAAACAGCTTTTTGTTAAGTCAAGATAACAAGAAAGGAAAAAAATAATAATTCATGGCCTCTTAGGGCTTCCATAAATTAAAAATAAATAAATAAGAAAGAAAATGACAAAGGGTGTGATCCTACAGGTGGATTAACCTGGCCACTAGTGACTGCTACAGCTGGAATGAAGCCTTACTGTATATTCGCATATGCCACAATGTCATGATTACATTTTCTCATACATTATATAAATAAACTGTTCACAGGAAAAAAAAAAAAAAACCAAACAAAAAAAACAATATACACTCTCCAGTGATCATTCACAGTAACCTTGGATGCAAGAGTTTTATCACTGAGGAGACATTTTATTACCTACGAATCAATATCAAATCTCCATTGAGCTATTATACAGCCAAGAGATTTAAACGGTCTATACTTGTATAGGGCATGTCCTCACAAGCCGAGGGTCAAGTAATAGCTTTGTCTACATTTATGGTTGCTTTGTCACTTGCAAGTATAAATGCATTATTAAGAAATGTGATAAATAGACGAAAAGACCTCTTCATACCACTCCAAAAATGTAAATAATGTTGAGTTGAAGGTTCTTTGACCCCCTTTAAAACAAGGTGTTTATCAGACATTCTCTAAAGTGTTGAACGCAAACCCTTATTCTGTATACGTGTGCATGCAAAATTTAATTTGAGTACATAGACTTGCAATAAGAACCAAGCAAAAACCATCACCACAAAGTCCTCTGACCAGACCCTCACTAGTGCAAAACAGAAAAATGTATGCACTCTGATGTGAACACGCTGCTATCAGAGTGCGGGAGTGATTCACATCATGAGAACCAGGACAGCAGCTCACACCACAGTAGCCCAGTGCAGAAATGTGTATGTGGGTGTGTATGTGTGCATGTTTAGAGTACACATACACACGCTCTCTTACATTCATGTCCGGGTTCATCTCATCTCCGTGGCGCTGTCCTCTTCGCTCCGCTGACAGTCGCCGTGGCGATGGTGGTAACATGGCTATAATCTGAGCCTGTAGAGACAGAGAGTAGACTTTTGTGAGTTTGGGAGCAGTCTTGTGTAAGGCTGGGCTTAACATATACATAATTGCTGGTGTCTGAGTTTAAAGACCTCCATCAGTTGAGACTCCAGTATTGTCTGTCTGTTCCTCAGTCTCTCATTCTCTGCATGAAGATTCTCAATCTCTCTCTGCTCTTCACTCCCGTCACACAGCTACACCGCAAACAGGGAGCAGAAACGGTTAATGTCAGCGGCAATGATTTCATCACACACAGCCATTACACATCTGTGGTGGTCTGAGAAAACCTACTGTAAATCTTTGTGGCCAGAAGTGTCTGGAAGATACACCGACACCTCAGCTTTAAGAAAACAGCTCAATTTCACCAAAATGACATGACAATCTTTTATTTATTGGTTACTCTTGTCTAAACGATCATTAAAAACATGGTAGTGCCTAAAGAAGTCCAAAACCTTGCTAGCCACGTTTCCTCACAAAGGGAATGTCAGACTTTTATGAAGCTGTTGGATAGTTAAGCATCACAGTAAAACAGATTATGGTGCTTAATCAATACAGTTGAAACATTCCCAAGATGCTCCTGTTCCACAGCTGGAATGGAATTTTTGACTGCAATTTAACATGTTTAAATGCTATAACAAAACTTTTTGTTGAGAAACATGCAAAGGATTTCACCATGCGGAGGATTTTCTCAGGCTGCCACACATACACAGCCTGTTTGTAATATACATGGCATAGACATCATGTATATAATTGTATGCAGCATCTATTTTACATGTCAAATTGTATGAATCATTTCTTTAAGTCAGCTGTTTCTGCTCAACTGTACATATTAGGATATACAATGTGTGTATACTGTAATGGCTTGTACAGTACATTACCTTATTGTTTAGCTGCATATGCAGAGCCTCCATCTCTCGCTTGAGAGCTGATCTCTCCTGCTCTGCCGTCTTAGCCAGGCTTGCCTGATTCTGCTGCTTCTGTAGTTTCACACTCAACACCAGTGCCTCCAGCTGTTGAGCCTGAGGAACATGAACAACAATGTTTACATTAACAAGTTAAGTTATTGCATCCGAGTGACCTAAATGCAAGTAGGATCTCAGACCTTCTCCCGTGCAGAGCTGAGCTCCAGCCGTGCATCAGTGATCTCTTGAAGGAGCCTCTGATTTTCTTCCCACAACAAATTCAGCTCTGCCTCCTTCAGCCCAGACATCTCTGCCCACACATGCTTCCCCTGGTGGGAGCTGCCTGATACAGACATCTCCACCAAACGACACTGAGGAGAAAAAGCATATTTATACATACACACACACACACACACGTGGATATATAGATATGGACCTACAAAGTTCTGACCCTTAATGAGGACAAAGCACATGGACTCATTCCCTACCTTTTCACTGGCATCCTGCAGCTGTTTATGCAGTGAGATCACTTCCTGTTTGAGAGTGTCTCGCTCTTGTTGCGTCACGCGCAAGTCCGATTTCAGACGAGCGTTCTGCTGAGTCAGCCCTTGCAGTGTAAAATCCAGTGCTTGGATCTAAAAGAAAAACCGAAAACAGTACATTTTCAGCACAGATTTCAATTCTCGGCATAAAATGCTGAACGGTGCATACTGGTGTTCGTACATTCTCCTGTGCCTTGATCATTTGTGTACGTAACGCTTTGTTATGTTTGTCTGCCTGCTGTCTCTCTTGCAACAGCTGAGCCAGCTGAGTTTCTGCTGAATGAAGCTGAGCCATCTGCACACAGAAATTTGCTTAAAGAAATGAAATGAACATCAGCACCCAATTGTGCAACATCAAAAATGCGTGTACCTTCTCCACACAGCGGTTCAGTTCTGTTCGTAGAAGCTTCTTCTCTTCTTCCAGCTTTTCGGTTCTCCTAACAGATGCTGCAAACACTCCGTCTTTTATCTGTATAATGTGGTTATCGGAAGATGATGATTAAAATAAGTAGGAGCTAAAATGACTGCCCAATGAGTATTCATTTCATACTCAGAATATAATATTGGAATCAGTAAAAATATTGTGTTCATTTAAAAGACATTGCATTACATCAAATGTATAAGATATATAAGATATTACACTGATGAGAGTAGCCTTTCATGTCGCTCACCCTTTCCTCAAATCAGAGGTTCTCAACCTTTTGTAACTAAAGCCCCCAAGCCTCCCTTATCAAAATGGAAGAAACAATTACCTTTTAGTAGAATCATAAAGAAAGATAATACCAAGATAATCCAACCCGTAATAATGAACATAAAATGTTACTCTCTTACCAGCCATAGCAATGTCATCTTTAATGCCCTAGCTCTCACCTCACTCCTTTCACTGAAGGAACCATTTCCATGATGGAGGATCACATCCTCGAGAGTATGTTGAAGTGTGTTAACACTGAGTGCATGTTTTGCATTCTGCTGTGATAAAGCACTGTTCTCCTCCTCTAGCTGTTTCCCACGACGACGCAGCTCAGAGATCTGGACAGAACAGTATTTGACTTGTTACAGCATACAGAACTTCATACCAACCAATTAAGACTGATTAAGTCATTGACTGCAGAAAGATTGCATTGCACAACAAATTCTCCATCAGTGTCCATTTCTGTATGCTCACCTGACTCTTCAAATCATCAGCCATCTTCTGAGCAGCGTTTTTCTCCTTCCGGAAGTGCTCCACTTTCAGTCTACAGGTATGTAAGAATAATGTTAGCCAACAGATCTTTAAACAAATAATTCTACTGTGTACAGAGTGAAGTTGATCCTTACAGCAGCTCCTGCAGCTTCTCTTTCAGGTCCTCTTCCCTCAGTTCTGAGATATTCTGTCTCAAAACGAGATTTTCCTCAGCCAGATGTCCAGCTTCATTCCTACAGAGTTACAAGAATTCTGCATCACTGAACACTGCACAACATTTACTTAACTACAGGAATACGTCATGTAAAAATGCTAATGTTGGTAATGATGGCTGAGGGATCGACTAGCATTAGGTAAACGAGATCATGCTAACTGGTCTCTAGTAGCTGGAAACCATTTCTGTACAAGTTCACATACCTGTATTTCTGTCCAGACATAAATTAACATTTACAATTTGCAACCAATGTGTGTAATTAATAAAACTACATGGAATATTAATGTGTTTAAATGAATAGTTAGTATTCATGGACGTGTTCATTGATGTGCACCACATAAAACTCACAACAGTGGGCGATAGCATTATCAGGATCTATCAAACTTAAATGTTCATCTCATAAATCTATTGGTTGTGTCTCCCGCGGTGAAAACTTTGAATTCAAGTGGGGTCAGTGGAGGAACTACTTCTGCAGTGGAGGCAGGACACAAAGGAGCTAGAGCTACTAGCACAGAGCAGCTAGCAGGATTAGGAGCAATAGGCCAGCAGGCTTTGGGTGGGAAGTCAAACTTTCTGTCCTAGTCAGCCAACTAGAGATGGACATTTTATGGTACCTATGTTCCTGTATCTTCTTCTTGATCCTGAGAGACTTCTCCTGCAGGCGAGTAAATGCAGACTGCAGACAAGGATTCTGTTTGTCAAACTCCAAGCAGCAGTCTTCTAGCTCCCACATTGTGGCGATTTTCACTCCCAGCTGGAAGCTGAGGTCCTGAAAGGAATCATCTGAGGAGTCTACAGATGTCTCTTCTTGCAGTGTCAGAAGCACCTTATCCTGGTGCTCCGGATCCTGCACTGCTGTGCTCAGCCTTGCATTCTCTTTATGCATGCTCATAATCTGCTTCAGCAGGCTTGAGTGTTGCTCCTGGAAGTCTCGGACAATGTGCGTCTTGCTCTCCGGGTCTTGCACTCTTCTCTCCAGTTTAATTTTTTGCTCTGCCAGCTCCACATTCTCACAGATGCACTTTTCATTCACCTGGAGCTCAGCAAGCTCCAATGCTTTTATCTCCAATTCCATAGCATGGCCTGCCAGAGCAGTCAGGTCAATCCTAAGGTCATGACTCTCCTCTAGATCCTTCTGATTGGTGAGGAGCTTACCTTTATTCAGATCCAGCAGCATCTCCAGCTTGTCATTGCGCTGCTGCGGGTTAACCAGCTGGGCCTGAAGGGAGAGGTTTTGCTTCATAGTGCGTCTGTTCTGCTCCTCAAGCAGCTCCAAGAGACGACTTTGGTATTTGAACTGCACTGCTACTGCCTGCAACTCCAGAATCTCTATAGCACACAAATCTGCACCATATGCCATTTGTTCATGCTCCTTTTTTAGTATGGGGCCACATTCAAGGGATAGAACCTGGTGTGGAGAACTGGTAGTATTGCTGTCATCAGCCTTGACAATGGTGGTGCTGTCATCTTCAAACTTTTCTTGCATTTCATGACCTTGCATTGGCTTCTCATGAAATGAAACTTCAGCTTGTGTAATTGTGACCACAAGAAGGTCTGGGTCTGTCGTATTTGTGGTAACATGAGCATCTTTGAATCCTTTGGCTGTGTTAGAATCAAGTTGAACTATCTCTGTACTTATGCAACCGGTACCATTCTTCACCAACACTCCCACAGGATTAAACTCATCAATGCTCCACCTTGGTACCTCATCTGCCATCTCAACAATATCTTTGAATGTACCATTGTTCAGTTCAATATTTTGTGTACCTTCATCATGCTCTGTGATATTCACTCGACTTACGTCTGCTATTTCAGAATCAGTGGAATTACACTTCTCTGCACCTTTTGGCTCCACTATAACTTCAGACACAATGTTGATTCCAAAAGCTATTACCTCACTGGTTGCTTCAGCAGAATTCTTACATAATTCCCCAACAACTAGAGATCTGGTCTCTTCAATAAAAGATCTAGTGCTAACACTAGAAACCACAAACTCATGATCTGGACCAAGTTCAGTGATTTTTTCAGTGTTGGAGACACCAAAAGTGTTAAAAGGAAAACTTACAGAATCCTTGGTGATACTGTCTGGTCTTTCTGCAATATCAACACACAATGGCTCATAGCTGTAAGGTTCATCTAGTTCCTCAGTACTAGAGATCTCATCATCAATAAAGCAGTCATAATCCAGCTTTTCAGCGCCATCTGTATTATTACCTCCCGGACAGGTGAGAATCTCTCCACTGATGATTTTTAACACCTGTGCATTGAAAGGCTCTGGATTATCAAAGTCTCTTGTGTCTTTCTCCTGCAGGGACAATTGTCTTTTAAGTTCTTCATGCTGTGATATTGGTGAATTCTCACCCAGAACACAAAAGCCTTTTGACTGTTCTGCCATCACATTATTATAGATATCGTTGACAATGAAATTGTCTGCTGGTTGATCTTGAGGCTCAATCACAATATCTATGGGGAGATCATTACTCATGGTTTGAGATCTAATGGCTTCTCTGACACATGACTTCATCTGATTCCATTTAAGTGTCAGTTTGTCTCCTTCAGCCAAAAGTACTACTATCTGTTCTTGTTTCAATGCTCAGGAGACGCTGTTTTTCAGTTTCTCTTCCAGATCAGCCACAGTGCCCTGCAGATCTAGGCACTCATTCTGAAAGTCTTCCACAGCCTGGTGGAGATGATGTTCCATCTCCTCAATCTTTCTTCTCAGCTCCTTAAGCTCTGTGACCAAGTCACTCCTCTCTTGCTGTTGTTTCTCAACAAATGACGAGGTCTGAGATTGCTGTCTCTCCAATTGAAACAGACAGTTTAGAATCTTCGCCCTCTCTCTGGCCAAGTCATCCTTTGCTGCTCTGTCTCCTGGTTGGCATTTCCATCTCTTCCTCCCATCGCACATGGTCTGCAGCATAGCACTGGGTAAGTGCTGCTACTTTGCTCTGGTTGTGCTGTTCCAGGTCACATACATCTGCCTGAAAATGCTTCAGTACCACTTCCTGGTCATCAGAGTAAAGGGCCTCAACTTCTCTGATTCTCTGAGTAAAGTGATTCTCTGACACTTCCCTGTGCATGGCCAAGGTTAAACACTCAAAATTTCTACTTATGGCATTACCTTCTCAAATGCTTAAAATAAAATAGTGCATATCCTTCAGATAGTGTGGTTAGGCTTGATACAGTAATAGATATTTGTCACACATTGTCATATTTCCTTTTCACCTCACCAGGTTATCAATAGTAAAAAAATTGGTCAAATTGCACCAACTGTAATGAGTTGATAAAAAAAAAAAAAAAAGGAACATTTTTTAGTTATCAAGCATGTTATGCTTCACAACATGGTGGTTTGTGTCTTACCTCTCCTTGCCGATGTCTGTGCGCAGTTTCTCCAGCATGCAGCTCAATATCTTGTTCTCTTCACTGTGTTTCATACTCAGCTCCTGCATGGCTTCCCTGTGTGCCTCTTCCATTTGGGCCTGTTGTTCTTCCAGCACTTTCTGCCACTTCCTTTCTTGCTCCTCTCCCTGTGCCTGAAACTGTGCTCTCTGCACCTCTAGCCTAGCCTGCAGCACCTCCTCATGCTGCATATGTAGCTGAACTCGCTCTCTTTCCCACTCCTCCATCATTCTATGCTCCTTGTCTTCCTCCTGGGCCTGTAGTCGCTCCCTTTGCTGCTGTAAACACTTCTGAAGCTCAGAATGATGTTGTTCTTGCAGAAGAGTATGCTCCTTTTCCCACTGCTCTCTGAGCCTCTTACTGCTTTCCTCCTGCTCTTTCTGTGAACGTTCCAGCTCCTCATTAAGTGTTTTCCTTCTGCTCTCCTCTAGTTGCTTCCTGTCCCACTCCCACTCTTCCCTGAGCCTTCTCTCTAATTCGATTCGCTCCTGCTCAGCTCTCTGCTGCACCTCCTCTAATTGAACCTTCAGCACCTCCCCATGAACTTCTTCCAGATGCTTCCTTTCTTTCTCCAACTCCTCTGAGAGTGTTCTCTCTGCCTCCCCCTTCTGCTTCTGCAGACTGGTCTTGAGTGTCTCCTTGTACTGCAGTTCCATTCGGCTAAGCTCCAAGGCATGAGCCCTGCTCAGCTCTTCTTTGTCCCTCGTTCTGCTCTCCTCTGCTCCTCTCTCTCGCTCCTCCAGCTCCTTGAGCAGCTCCTCCAGCTCCAATGCATGGATCCTGGCATCCCGCACCTCCTGGCTGAGGGAATCGATCTGCCGTTGGTAAGCAGCATGTAGCTCAGCACGCTCAACACTCTGCCGAGCCTCCATGCTGTGTCGCTCCTGCTCCAGTTGCTCCTGTAAATCTCGAGTTCGCTCCAGTGCTTCATTCACTTCTTCCCTCATAGCCTTTACCTCCTGTTGGTGCTGTAAGGACAGCAGACTCTTCTCCTCCTCTAGAGAGGCCTTTTGTTCTTCCAGCCTGTGTTCACACTTGTTCACCTGCAGAATAACAGGAGAACCACACAATACACAAGATTACAGTATAAGCTTACCATTTTTTCCTGCACAATAAGAGTGCTTTCACATATGCAGTGTTTAGTTTGGTTGAATTACATGAATACATTTACTCCTTTTTTAACCATTTACCCCTCAGTCAGTGTTGATTTTGCTTAATTACAGGGAGTATTAACCCTATAAAACTGCATGTGTTATCGCCACCACACCCACCCAAGCTGTATTTATGTTGCCATAACTCTTCAACCGTTTCCACTATCAAAATAATTCAAACTGTCTCTGAAAATAGACAAACAGGGCTTTGCAGATATATACAATGGATTATGGTAATGTGATTTGTGTCACCAATTACGTAATTACATCACGCAGCCTTCAAGAAGAGCAAAAGGAGGGAATCGGACAGAGATATAAAGAGCGCAACAGGTCCGAGAGTTTAGGAACTGCTTTAGAGAAAACCACATTTGAGGAACAAAAAAAGACTTGTATATATGCGTGTTACAGGTCATTTTCAATTTTCAAATGTTAGATTATTTTGTTCAGGTGTTTTCTGAGTTTTTCTAAACAAAAACCAGTCAAATATATTCCATTTTTTTCACACTTGTCGTCTAATTTCTATTTACAAACTCACCACACAAGGTAATGTACAATAACTGTAATATATTGAAAGCCATTTGTTTTCTAAAAATAAATAAATAAAAATGTATACCTTGCACTTGAAGATGGCACACTTTATTAGAATTTTACAGTAAAAAAAAATAAATAGGTCAACAACATATTTTAGATTCAGGTTTTAAAGGGTTAAACAACAACAACAACAACAACAAATTTATAATTTGCATTAAAGCACCCTAAAGAGCATTTTCTGCCTTCTAGCAAGTGCCTTCTATCTCTGCCCACACATGCTTCCCCTGGTGCGAGCTGCCTGATACAGACATCTCCACCAAACGACACTGAGGAGAAAAAGCATATAATATACAGTGCATCTAGAAAGTATTCACAGAGCTTCACTTTTCCCAAATTTTATGTTATGTTACAGCCTTATTCCAAAATAGATTAAATTCATAATTTTCCTAAAAATTCTACAATCAAGACCCCATAATGAGAACATGAAAGAAGTTTGTTTGAAATCTTTGCAAATTTATTAAAAATAAAAAACAACAAAAAAGCACATTTACATAAGTATTTACAGCCTTTGCTCAATACTTTGTTGAAGCACCTTTGGCACCAAGTACAGCCTCAAGTCTTTTTGGGAATGATGCTACAAGCTTGGCACACCTACTTTTGGGCGGTTTCTCCCATTCTTCTTTGCAGGACCTCTCAAGCGCCATCAGGTTGGATGGGGAGCGTCAGTGCACAGCCATTTTCAGATCTCTCCAGAGATGTGCAATCGAGTTCAAGTCTGGGCTCTGGCTGGGCCACTCAAGGACATTCACAGAGTTGTCCTGTAGCCACTCTTTGTTATCTTGGTTGTGTGCTTAGGGTCGTTGTCCTGTTGGAAGATGAACCTTCGCCCCAGTCTGAGGTCGAGAGTGCTCTGGAGCAGGTTTTCATCAAGGATGTCTCTGTACATTGCTGCATCTTTCCCTCGATCCTGACTAATCTCCCAGTTCCTGCTGCTGAAAAACATCCCCACCGCATGATGCTGCCACCACCATGCTTCACTGTAAGGATGGTATTGGCCAGGTGATGAGTGGTGCCTGGTTTCCTCCAGACATGACGCTTGCCATTAAGAGTTCAATCTTTGTATTGGTCTTGGTCAGAGAGTCCTTCAGGTGCCTTTTGGAAAACTCCAGGTGGGCTGTCATGTGCCTTTTACTGAGGAGTGGTTTCCATCTGGCCACACTTACATACAGGCCAGACTGATGGATTTCTGCCTAGATGGTTCTTCTTCTGGAAGGTTCTCCTCTCTCCACAGAGACACGCTGGAGCTCTGTCAGAGGGACCATTGGGTTTTTGGTCACCTTCCTGAATAAGGCCCTTCTCCCCCGATCGCTCAGTTTGACGGGGCGGCCAGCTCTAGGAAGAGTCCTGGTGGTTCCAAACTACTTCCATTTACGGATGATGGAGGCCGATGTGCTCATTGGGACCTTCAATGCTGCAGAAATGTTTCTATATCCTTCCCCAGATCTGTGCCTTGATACAATCCTGTCTTGGAGATCTACAAACAATTCCTTGGACTTCATGGCTTGGTTTGTGCTCTGACATGCATTGTTAACTTTGGACAGGTGTGTGCCTTTCCAAATCCTGTCCAAACAACTGAATTTACCAGAGGTGGAGTCCAATAAAGTTGCAGAAACATCTCAAGGATGATCAGTGGAAACAGGATGCACCTGAGCTCAATTTTGATTGTCATGGCAAAGGCTGTGAA
>JAOUWY010000062.1:23076516-23086897 GCA_025728095.1 Prietella phreatophila | reverse complement strand
TGTCATGGCAAAGGCTGTGAATACTTATGTACATGTGCTTTTTTGTTTTTTATTTTTAATAAATTTGCAAACATTTCAAACAAACTTCTTTCACATTGTCATTATGGGATATTGTTTGTAGAATTTTGAGGACAATAATGATTATTAATCCATTTTGGAATAAGGGCTGTAACATAACAAAATGTGGAAAAAGTGAAGCGCTGTGAATACTTTCCAGATGCACTGTATACCCTTTTTTAAAAAAATACTAAAATGCCTCGACATCAAACATTTAAATTAAACAAGACTAATTTACAAAGTACCAAACTGGTTGGGGACTTGCACAAAATGAAAGAAGCTGTTTAATTAAAGACTACAAAGAGAGCAAAAACATGGAAACAATGATTGGCACTGACGTCACTTGATTTCGTATGTGTGTAAGGCTGACCGTGGAATCTAGCTGCGCTCTGATGTCTTCCAGTTCTCTGATGTGTTGCTCTTTCAACTGCTCCAGCATCATCTCGGCCTCCAGACTCATGTTAAAGGCCTGCCCTTCTTCAGAGCCGAGGCCTAGACACACACACACACTTCAGCGTTTTTGCCACAGCAGCAAATCTCGTGAAAGTGGGATACACGCACATGTACAGACAGGTGACTATTTAAATGAAAAACCAAAATAAAATATCTTAGAAGAGGAACCACCACCTCCAGGAGCCACAAGACAGCTTCAGAACTGTTGCTTAGAACTGTACTAGAGGGATGAATGTTTTTCTTCCAAAAGATATTCCCTCATCTGAGGGAATGATGGTGACGATGGTGTAGACGCTGTCTAACACGCAGCTAAAAAATCTTCCACAGATGTTCATTTAGAGTCTGGTGACCATTCAATGAGTTCCTATACCCGTCATCCTGGAACACGCCCATGTCCATGATCGGATAAAGAACAATAGTCAGACAAACGCTGAATTGATTTGCAGTGCTCTTCCCTCTGGACAAGTGGACCAAAACCATGTCAGCAAACACCCAGCTGTGAGTGTTTGTGTATGTATCAGTGCGTGAGATTGAAAAGACGAATCACCTTGATCTGAATCCATGCCGGGACTCTTGCTGTCCAGCTCATCAGACAGAGAGGGCATAAGGGAGGTCTGTGGGGCTCGGCTTAAAGTACGAAACTCCTCCAACTGAGCCTGCAACTCATCTATACGATCCTGCAGTTCCTAAACCACACATAGAACAAGGCATTAACACATAATAAGGCATTGATGCGAAGACAGAACGAGAGGAAATATGAATAATGAGCAGAGGTTCTATTCATCCAATCATCCATAACCGCTTACTCCTTCTTCAGGGTCGCGAGGAAACTTGAGTTTATCCCAGGAGACATCGGGCACAAGGCGGCGTACACCCTGGACAGGGTGCCAGTCCATCGCATGGCACAATCATACACACTCACACACCCATTCATACACTACGGACACTTTAGACACACCAATCAGCCTACCATGCCTGTCTTTGGACTGGGGGAGGAAACTGGAGCATCTGGAGGTTCTATTCAATTCAATTTTATTTGTATAGCGCTTCTCACAATGGACATTGTCTCAAAGCAGCTTTACAGAAACATATAAACACAGGATACAGATTTTAAGTGTGTGGATTAATCCCAATTGAGCAAGGAAAAACTCCCTAACATGATATGAGGAAGAAACCTTGAGAGGAACCAGACTCAGAAGAAAACCCATCCTCATCTTGATAACAATGGATAGAGTAAAAGCAAAGGAAAGTTAATTATGGTTTTTATATGAGGCCTGTTCTAACCTGACACTGCTCCTCGTAGCTGTGGCGCAGCTGTCGGAAACGTTCCTCCTGCTGATAGATCTCAGCATTGCTAAGGTCCACATCACCAAACTACACACACACACACACACACACACACACACACACACACACACACATTTATTTATTAAAACACTACAGATTTATAAAAAAACATTAACACATCACACCTACTTCCAAATACAGAACACCTACTTCCAAATACAGAACTACTACTAAGAAAAACTAAGGTGATCAGGTAGAACACCACAGATAAGCACTAGTGTGAGTATGGTGTCCAGTACCTTCTCTCTGAGAACACTGTCCAGGTTCTTTTGCAGTTTATTAAGCTGGGCCTCCGCTTCAATCAGCCGTTCTGTGTTGTCCAGTAGCTCCGCCTCCAAACGCCCGTTTTCCTAAACACCCAGTCCGTTAATATTCACACAATGATAAACAATCGCACAAATCAATGAACAATGCAATAACAGAAACAAAATGAACATGAGCAAATGTAATGTACAGTAACCACAAGCCATGCTTTTCCATCTATATGCAATGTCTACCATTGTACCTTTAATTCAGAATGGACAGAACTTATTTTGTAAATTATAAAGCTCAGGAACACCAAAGGACGGGCGATTCAGGGTGTCAACACTGAGGGAAACAAATCCCAGAGTGTCCCAGGATGTAAGGCACTTGGAGCACAGTAATACAAGCTTAGATATCCAGCTATAAGCAACACTGGGCATGAGGTGGAATGGGACACCTCTGGAAGTGTGAGAACGCCAAAAAACTGTAGAAATGTTTACTGAGAGATTGCCTTGATCATGTGTTTCCTGCACAAGATGCTCTCAAAAACCACAGGATTGGTGTTGACACACAGTAAGCATTATATTACCATTTGTGGAAAACAGAAAAGGTTGGACCATTATCTTATCTAATTAACCAAATTACTCCAGGTCACTTATTACATTAGTATTTTGAATCAGTTTTAGTGCTCCGAGTTGAAGTTGGGAAAAACATCAAAGAGACAGAGATTATTGTTACTCAATTACCTTAATCATCAGAGTGAGGCGTTCTCTGAGGAAGGTCTCATCCTCTCTGATCCTACTGATTTCCTGTTCAAGCTCTTCTCTCTGCTTAATGGCATGCTGCTGTAGAACCTCCACTTCTCTGCTCAGCTCCGCCTTCAGAGCCACCACACGGTCCTTATGTTCCTGCTCCAACTTCCTGCAAAATAGCACCGGCAAGGAAGTAAAGTTGTTTATGCTTCATTAGCTGTTGCTGCACGTTGAATAAGTTTAAAAGTTCACCGTAAGATAAAGATGACAGATCGAAGTTTACCGCAGGTTAAGCTTATTGACGCGTTCGATGGCAGAGTGATGTTCGTCCACCTCAGAGGCCAGTTGGGACTTGAGCTTTTCCGCTTTCTCCAAATCAGAGTGAAGCTTCTCTTTCTCCCTGAGCTCCAGATCCACACGCTCACTAGCTCACATGTGTATATGAAAGCACAAAAACCTAAACATTTATTTGTGCCTCTCATTATACATACACTATTGTTTTAACATGTTATTGGAGCATTTTTTTGAAATGAAAAAATGAAGCATGCAGGAACATTTGAAAGACATTTGGATATTAAGCACACAGTGTGCTTTCGGAGCAGACTCACAGGAGGTATCTGATCTCAGCCTTGAAGCTTGCCAGTGCCACTTGGTGGATGGAGTTCTTTGTGACCATAAGCTCATTCTCCAGCACTGTAGCCAGTTCACTCAGATTCACCTTTCCTTCCAGGCTGAAATCCAGAGCCTATACAGTCACACACGTCAGAAAGTTTTATTCGAATCTACATAGAAGGTTGTTAGACAAAGGATCCGAATGGATGCTATAGATTATTTTTCCAATTCTATTTACTGAATCTATTTAGCATGCAAATGCATCCTAATATTAATGATTAGTTTGCTATGCTACACCATTATATCACAAACTACAGAAGGTGAAAGCAGTCACTTTCTTAAGCAAAGCAAATCATAAGGAGGCAATTTCAAATTTGTAGGTATTTACCCACCATAATATTTTCTTGTCTCTGAACCTATGCAACCTTTTAAATTTTGTAGACAAGTCTTTTAACATTTAAGCACCATTAACAAACAGTTAAGCTACATTCTGAACACATTTCTCTTTAGGACGGGGATGTTACAACCCCGTTACATTAAAAGAAATGTAGTCAGTAATTATAGCATACTAAATATAATGTGTAAAGAACTGCTGTTTGAGATTCAAACAATAGAATATGTATCAGTTGGAAATGTAACTTGCATGTAATATTACATTTAGGACATTGCATTGTTTTTTTTTTATACTTAACTAGAAAGCAGATACATGATTTATTATTTTTTTTATATATAATTAAGCAAGACATATGTACACAAGTAAGTAATGACATGCATTTACTTGGGTCCATTTTCTCCACCAAGTCACAAAAGAGTCATTTAGCCAGAATATTTGAACAGATTTGTGTTTGGCAACTGAAAGAAAAACATGGACTTTTAAACACACAAAAAAATTTATTTTTCAGAATGCAGATATGTATATATTCAAAAGAGTATAATTTGACCTAATGCACATGTAAACGTGTGTGTGTGTGTGTGTGTGTGTGTGTGTGTGTGTCTGTTGCACAAACCTGCAGGACTTCAGAGCTGTTCTCTACACCATCTTCTAGCCAGGCATCCAGAAGTAGCTCCACAGCTGTGTGTCCCGTTCCGTCGTCTAATTCGGAAAACAGCCGCAGTCCGATTGTGCTGCTCATCACAGATGAGATCCTGCGACCCATCTCATCAAACGGCTGGAAACAGAAGGGACAGGAAAAGCGTTTAGAATTATATTTCATTAGATTGTAAGAGTAAGAGAAATGTTCGGAGTATAACAGTACTTGATACTTATACATGTGTGATGAATAGATAGTTACCTGTGTAGAATGATGTCTCTTTAGCTGTCTGTAAGGTGTGGAGGCAGAAGGAGTAGGTGGTTTGCTGTTGGTTTGGATGCAAGATACAAACTCCTGTACACTCACATTCTTCTCAACTGCAGACTGGAAGACATCCTCTCCTAACTAAAATACACGTACACAAACAAATATGGCTCCATGAGCACAAACACATATATTTATGCTTGCATGTGTTCATGTGTGTGTACCTCCAAGCCGAGGTGCTGGCAGAGTGTGCGTAGTTGTTGTATGGTAGCTGTGCCATGCAGGGGCAGTGAGAGCTGCTGGCAGACACTGTACAGTCTCTCCTCCAGATCACTGAGGGGTGCCATGCTACCAAGTGGTGTACCCAGCTCATCAGGGTTCCACAGGTACAGCTGGCCTACACACAACACACACAAGCATGTATGTGAGATATAAAAATTAAGTAAGGTAAATGCTTGCTTCTCCTATAGATATATATGCATATCAGAGACCTAGATAACTATTTACAGTACATGCACTGTTCCAGGTGGCACATATCGTGCAGGAAGTACATTCCGCCCATAGACCTTTTTGAGAATTTTAAGGAGAATTAAGCACTTATCCTTTAGGATACATGACAGAATCATTAAGTAATTTTTTTCCAAAGAATATGTTATTTATTTCAAGATATTTTTCATTTGTAAACTTAAATAAATGAACCATCAGTCCATACAGGATTGCACAGATTCTTTTTTGTGATTATTCCAGTCAAAAATGATTGATTTCACAATTTACAAAGATTTTTGTACTTTTTTTGTGGAAAACTACTTGAATTGGTGAAACTGTAATTGCACGGAGTGTCGCACTGATGTTTATTGGTAAACGAGACATTTTAGCTGTATTCATGTTCAATGCACATGAATCGAAGTGGGTTTAGGCTGAATGTGTGTTGTGATGACATCACACGACACATCTTGGCCCAAGTTTCTGTGGAAAATCTTCAGTAATTTGAAAAATTGCAAGCTCCTGCAAGGAGTTTCCTTGATTTTGTGTTAATTTCTGCAATCTCAAAAGCAGAAAATCCTGGAGGGACTGAACCAAGCAGTTTCTTATACACTTGCCCCAAAATAAAAATTGATAATTAATTTAAAAAAGGGCTCCTTATTAAACTTTGCAATTTTTTTTCCAAATCCAACTGTAGCTTACTTATTGATGCTGAGAAAATTCACAGGCCAACATAATTAGTTCAGTGTACAACATTTGCACGCCCAATGCTTTCTTTCTTGGGAAAGTTTAAAGAATTTAATACTGAAATTCATATTCAAATTTTAACCATATATATTGGCTACTGAAGTGAGCCAAGACTCTACAAGCTTCTGTTATTTTATGCAAACCATCACAGACATGATGTTGTGGATTCTGCGCATCCATATGACATGTCAATCAGCATCCCACATATTCATGAAATGAAACATATCCGGAGAACCGGTACCAATCCAGTTGCACTGTACATCTCAAGAGTGTTTTTCTTCCAGGAAAGAAAAAAAATATTATAAGTCATCATTTAGTTGATGGATCTGTCCAATATTCCCTAAAGGGAAATGATTATTGAAATTTATACCAAGGACTGTCTGATTACTCAATTCTGGTTAGCTGGAAGATGTGTGTTCAAACTGTTGAATGCACAGATATTTAACGTCAGTTTAAATCACTGGTCTAAATTAATGCACTGGCTGTAAACAATTGTAACCATAGTAACATACAGTTACAGTTGTATACAGTAATCAAACTCACAACTTGATTATTAGTAAAGATGTGGCACAGATGCAGGAAATTTACACACACACAATCTCTCTCTCTATAAAAACTATTTATTATAATTTATTCAAACAAATGTAATCTTAGCACACAACTTTGTCTCTGTGTCTGATTTAGAGCAGGCAGAAATCTAGATCTAATAAGCCGCATATAAAATAAATAACAAAAATTAGACTTCATTTTTATCCCTTCATAAAATCCCTTTATACCAGATTTAAATTGAATTTTAACATCACATAAATGCACACCTAGCCGTGGATTAGCCCTTATTGTATGTGTGGGTATCATGCTACAAGACAATTCAAAGGCAACAGAAATAAAAAGCTTAAAAAGAACGTTTTCCCATTATCCTTTCAGTCTCATTTAGCCAAGTTACACCATACTGCTAAGCAATCTGATGTAGCTGAACTTAATTTCTTGTCTTATTAAGTATACAGAAAATATATAATACTAATATAGAAACTGCTGCAGCTGTAACTGGTTAGTTAACTTAGCTAATGATCTTAAGTTATCCTGGACAATACATGCACAAGATCATTTCAGTTCCTCTTGCAAGCAATTTACATGAATAATGGATGCAAGAAAAGTTTTGGCAACAGCACACAAAAATGGTTGTGGTCACAAGACACATAGCAAGCTTCAGAATGACAATTTTTGTCATATGTCCATTTCCAAATCACTTAATAGAAAGACATTGTCAAGACGCATAATATGTATATTTATGGTTTGGATATCCATTACCAAGCATATTATTGTTTATCGTTAGTTAGATTATAAACTCACCCTCTGCTTCATACTCCTCTGGACTGCTCACGTCAGCGTTCCAGCGCTGAAACACATACACAACGATATTACATATAGTTATAATAGGGGGAAAAGTGGAAGTTATTAGAACTGTAGGGGGCACCACTAACAAATTCTACACACACACACATACAGCCCAGCTCTTAAGTATTTGCATCAACGAGATAACCACAATCACGGTGACATGTGCATGGCAGCCAAATTCCTATCAACACTACATTTTCGTATTGTCAAGTTCCGATAGTAAAGGGGGAGGTGTGCGTGTGTGTGTGTGTGAATGGGTATATAGGGGGAAGGGACTTTATACCCTCTTTCTATTGTGAGTTTTTCTGGGTATAGAGAACAGATGGGGTTCAGAGTATCAGTATTCAACACAGTGGGGGACAGGACATTGCCTGAGCGCACACACACACAACCTCTACATCTGCTGGGGTTAATGCAGAGCATTGTTCGCACCCTATCATAAGTGTACTAAAGCCCAGGCTTCAGATCACTGCGTGTTTGCTATAGTGTGCACCTGCTGAAGAACATGGCCACTACACACACACACACAAACACAGGGATGCATAACTTCAACTTTTACATCAGTATCAGACTATAAATAAATCCCTTGCACCAGTTGAATGAAACATAAATATGCTGTCGATAGGCTTAATTTTCAGCAAATCTGCTTAAACTGATACTCTACAACCAACACTAATATGTACAAGGAGGGAAGTAAAAAGATATGTACCTGAAATAGGAACTAAACATCAAATTATCCTTCTATCCTACTCCAATGGTTCTCAAAGTGGCTAATTGAGAGCAGCCCCATGCCCATAGAAATGAAACCATGTGCAGCCACGCATGCTTATTAACAGGCAGGCCAACACGTGTCTGCATTTTCACCACAGATTAAACAGGCTTCTGTTCTCACAGTCTGACTATGGCACTGGTATAATACACACACTCACACACAAACAGCTGCTGATCTCCACACACAGACACACATTTATACGCATACACTTTTTGATGGAGTCTTGGATTATAACAGCTTGCTATGAGGAGCACAGAGGTCAAAGTCTGTCAGCTGAAATACTAAACCCAACAGCCTAGCTGACAGCACACTAACAATAGGGCAAAATTTTACAAATAAATTCACACAGTACTACTCAGTATGTGACAAGCATCATGATATTTAGGTTTGCCATCAAGCTGTGAGAACTACAAAATAAAAACACCTATTCACCTGCTTAAACACAAAGAGACCACAAAGAGTGTATGAGACAGGATTGGCATGTTTGAACTTAGCAAAAATAGCTAAGCTAGCCAACTACTGACTGCACCAACAAGAATGTCTCATGATAATATCCCTTCAAACTAGAATTCTTATTCAGGAACTTGGCATTGTCTACTCAAGCCCAAGTTCAGCAAATGACGTGAAATCAACATGGCTGCTCACAGCATGAACAGCATACAAAGTACCTGTTACCTTTAAAGGAGTTATGATGTATATACACGAATATGCGATTTAGGTCAATCCTGACTACGGGCATACTTGACTTGTAAAATCTTTAACACTTTTTGCTTTAAAGTTTGCAGTCTTGAGGTAAGTCAAATGCGGCATTAGCTAACCTTCTATCTCCAGCAGAAGCTGGACTATATAGCTACACCAAGTAAATTAACAAGTAAGCTAATGTATTATATTATCAGCGTTCATACAGACACTTCATAATGAAACTCCAGGACTATTTTTTGTTTTGTTTTCAAGGACTATACAAGAACTGTCATTCAAACATATTATTATATACATTTTAATAATAAAAACCACAACCAATTTTTATATGGCACCTTTTCCATGCTGGATTAAATTTGCGTTTCCCACACATCACTTTGTCTTCACTACAACACCCACATAACCCAGGTGAGTGACAGGAGCACTGTTACCAACAACTTTCAATGGAAAGTTGCTAAAAGTTGCTGGATGAGATCATTGCATATTTCCATTCTGCCTAGTGTCGGCCCTTTACATCCGTTTACTTCTCTCCTACAACTCTGTGCTCATGTACTGTATTTTAATACAGCCGAATTCCCAACAAAGCTGTTCTCATTTACATGTTTTTCTGTTTCTGTTGTCAGACAATGGAACAAGTATGAAATAGTGACTGAAACACCAGCAGTCACTTTCCAGCTTCTGCTCTGCACTGTTAAAATCCTGATATATAACCACGACGTCATCTGACAAAAATCACCAGACACACAGGTTATAGACAACGGCTGTGCTGTGATTTTGGCAATATTTACATATAAAATGAACACTGTGAAAAAGTTATATATATATTTTTTTCTCACACTGAATGTGCTGCACCTCTCTGCCCCTCTATAAACAGAGTAGCGAAGAGAGAGGTGTATCTGCGGGGGGAAAGTAGGATCTCATGCTCGCAGGGAAGTTCTGGCCACTTTCTTCTACGGAAAGTAGCTAAGTTTATCCAAAAAGTCACTAGATTGGTCACTATGTGCTTTTTAGGTGCTTAAGGGGCCCTGAAAAGAGGACCGGAGCTGTTTCTGTTCAAATGAGTGAATAGCGAGGGGAGAGGGAGAGTCTGCAGCGAGTCATATATTGAGTGAAAGGATTGTATCCGTATTCTATCGAAAAATAAATTGGTATTTAGTGGTTAGCACGTTTGCCTCAATCCGACAGGGTTGGGGGATCGATGTTCTCCCCGTACTGTGGGGGTTTCCTCTGGGTACTCCGCTTTCCTCCCCCAGTCCAAAGACATGCACGGTATGCTGATCGGCATTTGCAAAGTGTCCGTAATGTTTGAACAGGTGTGTGACTGTGTATGCGCCCTGTAATGGATTGGCACCCCGCACTGTGCCCCATGCCTTTTAAAAAACAAAACAAAAAAACAAGATAATTAATTTTCCATACACCAATAGCTGTCAATGACTACATTTACATGCACATCTGTATTCTGATATTAATCAGAATTTGGCAATATCCTAATTAATATTGAGTCAGATAAATGCCATAATCTGATT
>JAOUWY010000062.1:22970728-22982514 GCA_025728095.1 Prietella phreatophila | reverse complement strand
GATCAAGAAAAGGTCAAAGCTGTTATTAATTGGCCTACACCCACGACAGTGAAGGAATTACAGAGGTTCCTGGGGTTTACCAATTTCTACAGACGTTTCATTCGCAATTTTAGCACCATCGCTCATCCCTTAACATCTTTATTGAAAGGGAAACCGAAGCGTCTGCCGTGGGACTCAGCTGCCCAAAATGCTCTGGATTAGCTCAAGAACGCCTACACTACAGCCCTCATTATCAAACATCCTGATCCATCCAGACCATTCATCGTAGAAGTGGACGCATCCGAAGCTGGGGTAGGAGCGGTTCTCTCACAAAGGTTCGGCGAGAAGCCTAAACTCCATTCTTTTCAAGAAAACTCTCGTTGTCCAAAAGAAATTATGATGTGGGCAATAGAGAACTCCTGGCAGTAAAATTATCTCTTGAAGAATGGAGTCACTGGCTAGAAGGAGCTACACATCCCTTTGTCATCTTTACAGATCATAAGAACCTGGAATACTTGTGCACAGCACAGAGGCTGACACCTCGACAAGCCCGATGGGCAGTTTTTTTACAAGATTCCAATTTACACTGTCATACAGACCCGGATCCAAAAACACAAAAGCTGATGCCCTATCCTGTCTGGATCACCCAGAAGTAGTTAATTATTTGTACCTGAGAAGCATCATCAAGAAATCACTATCTGGGCCCACACAGCCATTGGTACAGGTCACCCTGGAGCACAACGTACTTACCACCTACTACGGGAGAAATACTGGTGGCATAACATGGAGAGGGACATACACAGAGTGGTGGCATCCTGTTTTTCATGCGCACAAAGTAAAGTTCCACGAACACTTCCTACTGGCAAGCTCAAGCCCCTACCCATTCTGGAACGTCCATGGTCTCACATTTCGGTGGACTTTGTAACAGATTTACCCAAGTCCCAAGAAAACACCACTGTCCTTGTCATAGTGGACCGGTTCTCTAAATCAGTACCCACAGCCTTTAGGACTGCCGAACTACTGTTCCTACATGTCTTTAGATATTTAGGGATCCCAGAAGAGATGGTCTGTGACAGGAGTCCCCAGTTCACATCCAAAGTTTGGTCTAGCTTCATGGGAAAGATGGGAGTCACAGTAAACCTAACCACAGGTTATCACCCACAGACCAACAGTCAAGTAGAATGAGTTAATCAGGAATTAGGCCGATTCCTCCAAACTTTTTGTGCTGCTAACCTTGAAGATTGGAGCAAGTTTCTACCATGGGCCGAGTACGCCCAAAACTCACTACAACATTCAGCTACTAATCTCACCCCATTTCAATGTGTAATGGGATACCAACGCCTCTATTCCCATGGAATGCAACTGCCACAGATTCACCCACAGTTGATCAGTGGTTCGAGCGGAGCAAACAAGTATGGGCAGACACACACTAGCATCTGAAACAAACCAGAGACACATACAATCGCAAATCTGACCGCCGTCGCAGTGAACAGCCAAGTTATCAACACGACGATAGGGTATGGTTATCCACGAGAGACTTAAAACAACCACACAGCTGCAAAAAGCTCTCACCGAGATACACCGGTCCCTTCAAAATCCTCAAGCAAATCTATGAGGTCACTTACCGATTAGAATTACCACGACACAGCCCCCTGTCCTTCCATGTATCACTTCTGAAACTAGTTGTTAACGGACCATTAGCCACAGAAGTGCACGGAACACCCCCGTGTCCTCTGGAAATTGAGGGACAACCAGCTTACCTAATCAAGAAAATAATCAAATCTAGGCACAGAAGGGGTAAACTGGAATACTTAGTCGAGTGGGAAGGCTACGGACCAGAGGAACAATGCTGGATTCCGAAACAAGATATTCTGGATTCACAACTCATCAGACTTCCACGCCACTTCTCCTGATCTCCCGGCCCCTCGTCCCCGGGGGAGACCTAAACAGAACTCTGCTCCTGGAGTGAGCCCTTTGCGGCGGGGTTCTGTCATATCCCAGTCCGGTCAGAACTCAATTTTCCAAAAAGCAACATTCACCATGCACATGTATGCACTGGGCGGCTGTGGCGCAGTTGGTAGAGCGGGTTGTCCACTAATCGTAGGGTTGGCAGTTTGATTCCCATGCCGGGTGACTACACATGCCGAAGTGTCCTTGGGCAAGACACTGAACCCCAAGTTGCTCCCGATGGCAAGTTAGTGCCTTGCATGGCAGCTCTGCTACCATGTGAATGGGTGAATGAAACACAATGTAAAGCACTTTAGATAAAAGCGCTATATAAGTGCACATTTAACACTCACCTTCCCTGGAGTTGATCTCAATCACCTTTATTACTTAGGTTCGCTGCATTTCCAAGCCTTTACTAGTCTCGTTTGTTTTCCTAGTTACCTTGACCCTCATTTACGTCTTTGACCACGCTTTTGTCTTAGCCTCTATGCTTTGTTTGTCCGATCGCCTGACCACTGCCTGTTTCTCGATTACTCCCTTTGAACATCCGTTAACACTATGTTTACACCTGCCACCTGCTTCCGTGCCTCATCCCCTCGATGCGTGACATTGTTAACTATTTAATCATAAATATTTAATCATTTTAATGTAGAATTAATTCCATTTGGGAAATTCACCCATGGTGGTGGGTTATTCCCAGGAAAATAAATTGTTCTTTATGCCGGACGTCTGAATTTTGGACATACGCAGGATTTTAAGCTGTTTTTATACCATTTCACAGAGACTGATCCTGAACTGCAGGTTTCTGTCAGGTTCACTCCTTCCTGTATATATGCATAGTTACAGAATTAGAATTGGAACCTTGGAGTTATGAATTCCAGAATTGGAAGTTTTAAAAAGCTGGTCTGCCTTGGAATTGTTATTCTTCTGAAATCCAGAATCAGAACTCAGTTTAAAAGCTCATCTGCAACACAATCCACATTCTGATTAAAGCTGTACATTCAGTGGCCCTGACCTGAACAGAAACACTGGACAGAAAATAAGTAAACAGGAAGAAGAGAAGGAAATGGAGAGGAAGGTGGACATGATGTACTGTAACATCATCAATGAACTGCTGTTAGAGAAGCAGCTCTGTGACATAGTCATCATGGTGGATGGCACCGAGTTTCACGTGCTCAAGATCATCCTGTGTAGCTGCAGCCCATACTTCAGGGCTCTCTTCGCCAACGGCTGGTACCTTCCTGATAAGCTCGGGTACAGGATCCCTAAAGTTTCCGCCAAGATAATGGAGCTGATCGTGGAGTACGCGTATATAAGACGTGTTAACATCACGGAGAAAAACGCGTGTAAGGTGCTGATCGCTGCTGATTATCTTTTTATGAGCAGCCTGGTGAACGAGTGCTGTGCGATCCTGAAGGCTCAGCTATGTCCAGAGAACTGTATTAACATCTGGTGTTTTGCTCACTCCCATTTCTGCGAGAAGTTGAAGCAGCATGCCTTCCGGATTATCTTGCACAACTTTGAGGTGATGGTGTGCCTCTCTGAGGAGTCCTTGGACCTGACAGTTGAGCAGCTGAGCGAGATCATCAAGAAGGATGAGCTGAATGTGAAAAAGGAGAGCATGGTGTTTGAGGCTGTCTTACAGTTGATCAAACATGCGCTGTGGAAACAGAAAGCGCACATAGGAGTGTTACTGCCCAAAGTACATCTGGGGCTATTGACATACAATTACCTTGTGAACAATGTGAGGAACAACGTTTTAGTGATGGATGACGTGACATGTAAACCGATCGTCACCAGCGTTCTGATGGGCATCTATGACCTCAACCCGAGACTTTCTCTCAACTCTGATCTTGAGAGACTCCACCTGCCCAGAGCTGTTCTGCTGGCCATAGGTGGCTGTGGCCGCAGGAATCCCACCAATGCTATAGAAGCGTACAATATGCGAGCGGCGCTCTGGGTAGACGTCACATGCAACGACGAGAGTCCACGAGCCTATCACGGGACGGTGTATCTGAACGGCTTCGTGTACTGCATTGGGGGATTCGACAGCATGAATTACTCCAGCAGTGTGAGAAGGTTTGACACCATCACCAGAACCTGGGCTCAGGTGGGCCCCATGCACTCCCACCGGTGTTACGTGAGCGTGTGTGTGCTGGATGGTCGTATCTATGCGATGGGAGGATTTGATGGTGTTGAACGTCTGAATACGGTTGAGCGATATGAACCTGAGAATGATCAGTGGAGCATGATCACCCCAATGTGCGAACGAAGGAGCGATGCAAGCGCTACACTACTGAATGGCAAAGTGTACATATGCGGAGGGTTTGATGGGAGCGAGTGTTTGTTCACGGGGGAGTATTACAGTCCTCAGACAGGAGCGTGGACCCTCATCCCCCCCATGATGATCAGAAGGAGTGGACTGGGTGTGGTTGCGTACGGAGGACAGGTTTACGCTGTCGGGGGATTTGATGGTGATAATTGGCTAAGCGATGTAGAGGTGTATAATCCTCAGACCAATGTGTGGAGACAAAGTCCAGCCATGAACAACCAGCGGAGCAACTTTGGCATTGAGGTGCTGGACGATCTCCTGTTCGTTGCTGGAGGGGATAATGGCACTACCACCATGGATGAAGTGGAGTGTTATGATAAGGAGACTTCTGAATGGTTTGCAGTTGAAAACATGATTTTTTTCCGCAGTGCTCTGAGCTGCTGTGTGCTGTCTGGTTTACCCAACATGGCCAAGTACACTGCGCCCCGAGATGATCCCTTCGGAGTCCCTCGGAGCTCACGGAGCACCAGAGGCTACCTCACACCTCCTGGCAATGTCTGAGATGTACAAATAAACCTCTCCATCAGCATACTTTTGTTTTCGAGAATGAAATTAAACACTCTGAAGCGGTCAAACTAATGAATCTGCATTTTGTTTTCTCTCTTATGCTGCAAGCCGTTGTTCTGAATAAGTGCGATGGAACAGTTAACGTCCACCATCCTGAGAACTCTCTCTCTCACACACACTTGACATCACAACGACACGGTGGTGCTCACGTGGTCAACACTAAACAGAATTCCCTTCACGTTATTTTCTACATGATGAAACTCAGCTTTGTTGACATGTAGCTTTTGTGTCGTAAGTTAAGGTCCATGACGTAATTCCGCAGATTTTACCCCAAGTCACTGTGATAAAATCACTGTAACACATCATTTTACGAGCAAAGATGAAGACAGGTGACGTATATTATACATCATTTCTCTCCGTACATTACAATAAATAATTCATGTAGATCTTATTAATATGTTTATCAAACTCAAATGTGACCTTGCTCCGTGAATCCATTTCAGAGCTCGAGTACAATCGAGTGCAGATGAGAAAATGAGAAATGAGAAAATGTGGTAAAAAAATTAATAAATAAAAAAGGTATCACACAATTGATAAAGAGCAGGAGAAACCATGCAAAAGAAGAGGAAGAAAGATAAAGAAAAAAGAAAGAGGGAATGGAAAAGATTGAGAGAGGGAGGAAAGAAATGAAGAAAGATTAACGTGTCACCTGGAAGAAGTTGTTTTGTCGGCGATGTGCTTTAACATAATCTGTGAGCGGTGGCCTGATAACCACAGCAACACAACCCTGGCTCGAGCTCACTGGCTGGGTGGGGTCGGCCATGCCCACCCGTTCTGCTGTCACCATGGTGACGGACTGAGTCAGACCCACCAGGTCCATGAGGAAGGAGACCGCGACGGCACGGATGCTGCAATCCAGAGAAACAGTCGTTCATCAGAGACTCGAGCCACAGAGGTGGCAGAGTCACACCGGAAGTGCTGGAAGTGCTCGAGGCAGTGCTGCATCATAGGAGCACCCGGAGAACCAGGCTGGAGTTTAGGATCGGAGAAGTCGTGCTTATTGTTTTGGATTTGTATGCCTACCTCTCTAAATAAATAAGCTCTTAACTGCACTTGCATCCGTCTCCACCCGCTTTACTTGACAATTTACAGCTAGTTGTAGAAGTTGGACACATTTGAACTAGTTGGGAATATTTAGGCATATTTGTAATGAATATTGTAATAGATTTTTAAATAATATTTAGTAATAGATCAATAACTATTCATTTAGTAAGATAAAATTAATGTATGAGAGTGGCTGGGTTGTGTCATCATGATCATTTCTGCAAGGTTGACAATGCTCTAAAAGAAAGTGTACAGTAATTTTAACCTTCTCTAGATAATACTACACCTCTGCATCTTCAGAAATTGTAAAGTTTACTGAATCTCTTTTGTGTTGTGAGTACTTTGTTAAAATTGTTATAACTGTAATGATGAGTCAACGGAATGAGGATCCATGTGCAGCTTTATTAAGCAGAACAGCAAAAGTACAGACATGAAGAGGTAGATCACAGGAACAATTCAATAGTCCATACAGGAATTCGTGGAGTTACTTGTAATTCTTGTGGCCAAAAATACTTAATTTTGTTGCGGCTTTTCTCTCTCTTGAAATTTGCGATACAATTTGCTGAGTTTTTGTGCTGTTTTGCAGAAAACTACTTGAATTGGTGAAATTGCAATTGCACAGTATTGTTTTACACACTCTTACAGTGGTGTTCGTTGGTAAATGAGATATTTTAGCTTTACTCATGTTCAATGCACATGAATTCAAGGGGGCTTTGGCTGAATGTGCATTGTGATGATGTCACATGGTGTGTTGTTGTGATGTCAAATGACACATCTTGGCCCAAATGTGCGGTCATTTTTAAAAATTGCAAGCTCCTGCAAATATTGTGGAGTTTTCTTGATTTTGTCTTCATTTCTGCAATTGAAAAATCACAAAATCTTGGAGGGACTGAATGAATGTGTTTTACAAATTCACAGAGTTTGTATATTAAAACATGTCATTTGTTATAACTAGAATATAAACATGTAATTTGTTATAACTATAATGTCAAACGATGGTATAGTGGAAGAATGCTTCTTAACAAAACTACTGTGGTGCATATTACAAATGTTTTTGTGTTCCAGTAAGTGCGAACAGAGTCTTTGTGTACTTCCAAGTGTAGCGGCACTACTGCAATATTTTAGATAAAAAAAAGTGATGTTCTTTAATTAAATACTCCATGTCACCCATGTATTTAGATGAATCTATCCCTGTGTTTTGAATGATTTCTGTATCACTCTTCATCACCTACATCCCTTAAGGTAGAGTTCAGCAACAGCTCTGTTGAAAAGGTACAAAGGAAATCCCACCTGCAGTGATAGAGACTTGGATCAGGACTCTGATCTCCAGCTGATTAGCCAGGAGTTGAGGTCCTGAAGCTAGCTGACTTTGCAAGTCTTCCAATGCCTGTTCTGACAGCTCTCTGCCAGAGGTAAAGGTTACTTCATTCTGAAGCTTATTCAGGAAATCTCATGGGAATCACCTTCCATTCATAACATGAACCTTGCACAACAAAAGCTTAATCAGACCACATCATCCAAAACATGTTATTTATAAAAGATGAGTATGTGAGTGGTCTTAAAATATATCGCAACATATTAAGAATGGTAAGTTTGCTGTGTACACATTTTGACTGAAATTAAATGTATGCTCATTGTATCATGCCAAACTAGAAATCCCCCACTGAAGTAATTGCAGTGTTTGTATCGATGTAACTTTTGGCAGTGCTAACCAAAGGAGATGCAAAAGTGATAATTCTTTTGAGATAAAGTGTTTTGCCACAAGGTCTATAGCTTCTGTTTTCTGTTTCATCTGTATTTATAGTAAAGCTGATCTGCACTTGCATCCATCTCCACCCCTGAATCGTGACAGCTATGATATAAATTACCTAGTAATTTGGTGTCACCATGATTTCTGCAAGGTTGACAATGTAGCTTTAAGACAAGCTGTACAATATTATGCAGCATCACTAGATAATACTACACGTATCTGAACCTTTTCATGGGTTCTGAAACTCTTTCAGGTTGTTGGTACTTTGTTCAAATAGTTGCAGTCGAGACCCTGTGTTTTTTTATTGTTGGTTTTTTTTTGCATGATTGCCCTGGGAATCTCTATTCTTTTTCACTCTATTGTGCACAAACACATACATGGTCCTGACTCCCTACAACTCAGTTTTGACTTTCTTTCAGTTAGATCTGGTCTTGGACTTGTCCTGGACTCAACAGTGTTGATCTTGACTACAGCCCTTGTCATGGAAACAATCTTTCCAGCCCAAGTCAAAAACCTTCTGAGACAGAGGGTTTGTAGATGCCAAAAAAAAAATCAAATTTATTGAAACAATAAAGTGAGACAGTCTGCAGAAAGTCTAAAATATGCAAACACACACAAGCCCTGTTTATACCTTTCTGCCCTGGCGTCACTCATCTAAGACAGAATTTTACCTTTTCCAATTTAAAATTTTACCACAATTGATTTTTCAGGTCTAATATGTTATCTTAAATTTGTGGAGCATGCGCATTTAGTTGTTTTTTCTTGAAAAGGTTTTATGATTTTTTTCACAAAACGGTAGTGGAGGCAGAAGCAGGTGCAGATGTAGTGAGGTGTGCAGTGATTAGAACGCCACCCTTGTTGACTAAGGGCCAATGAGCGCTCTTCCTACCTTAGTATATAAGCTGTGGCTTGTGCCTCATGGAATGCGTCATGGTCGAAAACCCGCCTGTTCCTTTCATTGCTACGGATTGCAGAGTTCTGTGCTGTTGGCGTTGTTGCTTAAGCTGTTTTGATGCTAGTGGTATGCTTATGGTGCGATTTATTTGTTTAGCATGACGTTGGGCTACTAAGATTGCATGAGTGGGGCACTGCTTGCTCTCAGCGTGGCATCATCAAGGCTCCTAACTGTGTGGCATAGTTATTTAATGTAGCCCCGGTCGGAGCACCAGCTGTTGCTGTTACAACTACTAACAAAGCTATCGTATGATTTTCGTACGTGCCGCCGTGAGTACTAGGTCATCGGATCACGGTAGGTGAATCATTTAGTTCTATTTCTCTAGCTAAGTGACTTTGCATGCTTTCTAAATTGAGGTTCTAACACCTGTCTGTTTTCAGGCTCCAAGTTTGCATGCGTTAAGGCAGGCTGCGTGAGATGTGGACATAGCAATATAGCTCCTCCCCTTCACTCACGGAGCCACGCTGCTGTTTGTTTGCTGCTTTTGGTTCTGTTTGGTTCTGCTGCTTAGTTCTTCTGTTGCTGCTGCTTTGTTCCTCTGTTGGGTTTTTGCCTGATTCTTTTTTTTTTGTTTTGTGTTGGTTACTGTTGCGGGGATCAGACTCTGTAGCTTAACGGTAGGGTAACTTTTATCAGTTCTACCGATATTGCTATGTGGTAGTAGTGATCTTGGACAACTTTGGTAAACTTGCTACTTGTAATCAGTTTGAGTGTGAGTTATGTGTTTTTGCGACAGTACATGTTTTGTGTTCTTTTGTTTGTCTGCTTCGAGCAGACTGATTTTGCTTTGTGTCTTCTTTTTTTGTTTTTCCCTGTAGGGGCTGAGCGCTTCCTGAGGCTGGGTGAGGTCCTTTCCTGCACCTTGTGCTGTACTTAATTAAGGGTCGTTATTACTGCAGTGTTTAGTTGCAGTGAGTCTTGTGGGGCGTTTTACCCCCCCTTTTGTAAAGCTGATGCTTTCGTACTAGCCTGCCCTTCCAACAGGAAGCCTCAGTCCTCCTAGGATTGTTTGTTTAATTTCTTATGTGACCATTTTATTCACCCAAATATTGGTTTGTTGCTCTTTTAGACTAGTGCTTGGTCATTCTTTTAAATCTTAAAATAGTGTTTTTGTCTGGAAACCTCTGCCTCTTGCCTATTCTGGTTGGAATGTACTTGCGTGTCCTTATCTGGGTTATTTTCCTCGTTTATTCAGGGTGGTGTAGTTGGTCTTAAATCGAAAAGCTAAAAGAGCCACACTGCTATAGGTGGTGTAGTTAACAAAATGAGCTAGACGAGCCAAATCACTACAGGTGGCCAGTCTGCAGGATCTCCATGGAATATTTGGCTGGGGAACCAGATTTTGTGTGTGGTGTTTGTGGGGTTTTTTTTTTTCCCCCCTCTGTTAAGAACCAAGCAGCAGCGTGTGTTTCGGAGATTGCAGTTGCGGTTCTGACTCCCTTATGTGCTGTGGGTAGGTGTTTCATCATAAATGGAGGTGGAATTACAGGGACTTAAAGAGCTGGTGGCTCAACTTGGGGCTGATGAGAGATTGCGACAGGAAAGGGCATCTGAATTAACTGGGGCTAATGTGGCTGGACTTAGTGCCTCTGATATAGTTGACTCTCCCAATATTGCTGCCAGTGACTGGCACTGCTAACTCCAGTAACTGACAGATTTGTGTTCGTGCTTAGAGATTGGAGGTGGCAGTTTCATGTAGCCCCGGATTAGCCGAGATGGTGATGGAGCTGTGCGAAGAATGAGACGAGCCACAGCGGGACAGTATTTTGATGTCTACCATCTTTTATGAGCAGTGGAGAATGTAAGGGTCTGGTGCCAGTATTTTGTGGTCCATCGTCGGGGTGACGATGCAAAAGTAGGGGGTAGAATGTAGTGGGGTGTCGTGGTTAAAACGTCACCCTTATTAACTCCCTACCACAGTATATAAATGGTCGTTAAGGCCTTTCAGCATGCGTCATGGTCGAAAACCCGCCCCTTCCTTTGGTTGCTACAGACTACAGGGGTATGTCTTTTTAGCTTTGTAGCTTAGCTGTGCGATGCTAGCATTGTCCATTTACCTGGCGTTTTATTTGTGTGATGTTGGGCTACTGGGTGTGACGTTCTGCTCATACTCGGGTGTTATGCTGTCAAGGCTCCCAACAGTGTAGCATGGTAATTTTAACTTGGCTCCGGTCGGAGTACCAGTTAAATGGTAAATGTGCACTTGTATAATGCTTTTATCCAAAGTGCTTTACATTCATACACACACACCAATGGTAGCAGAGCTGCCATGCAAGGCGCTAGCTTGCCATCGGTGTTCTTGGGGTTCAGTGTCTTGCCCAAGGACACTTTTCAGCATGTGGAGTCACCCGGGCTGGGAATCGAACCACCAACCCTATGATTAGTGGACAACCCGCTCTACCAACTGCGCCACAGCTGCTGCCAGTTGTCCTCAAAACTATCGAAGACTCCATCATGACTTCTGCATGTTCCGCCGTGAGTACTAGGTCATAGGATCACGGTAGGTGAATCAGTTAGTCCTGTTTCCCTAGCTAGATCACTTTGCGTGCTTTCCAAGTTGAGGCTGTAACACCGGTCTGTTTTCAGGTTCCTGGAGTTTGCATGTGTTAAGGCAGGCTGCGTGAGCTGTGGACATAGCGATATAGCGCCTCCCCTTCACTCACGGAGTCCCGCTGCTGTTTTGTGTTTTTGGTTTTGTTACTTTGTTTTCTTTGTTTTGTGGTGGTTACTGTTGCATGATATCAGATTCTTTAGCTTAACAGTATGGTAACTGTTATCCGTTCTACTGACATTGCTATGTGGTAGTAGTGATCTTGGTCAGCTTTGGTAAACTTGCTACTTGTAATCAGTTTGAGTGAGTTATCTGTTTTTTTGCGACAGTACGTGTTTTTTTTTGTGTTCTTTTGTTCGTCTGCTTTTAGGCAGATTGTAATTGGTTTTTGTTTTTCTCATTATAGGAGCTGAGTGCTTCCTGAGGTTGGTGGGGGAGGTCATTTTCTGCACCTTGGGCTGTACTTGATTGTTTTTTATTGGTGGTTATTACTGTGTTTAGTTGCAGTGAGTTTGTGAGGTGCTTTTCCCTTTTGTAAAGCTGGTGCTTCTGTACTAGCCTGCCCTTCATACAGGAAGCCTCAGTCCTAAGATTACATGTGTTTATATTCTTTTGTGACCATTTTATTCAACCAAATGCTTGATTGTGTTGGTTGCTCCTT
>JAOUWY010000062.1:22894452-22904922 GCA_025728095.1 Prietella phreatophila | reverse complement strand
ACCGGGAATCGAACCCGGGCCGCGGCGGTGAGAGCGCCGAATCCTAACCACTAGACCACCAGGAACTTATGTGTGGTTTTCTATACACTCTATATACATCTCGAAAACACCCAGTACCGTAATTAACCAGAGGGTTAACCATTAAGCATCTGGTATACTATTTTTTTTTTAGCATTCGTACGCATAGCCTTTCGAAGTATACTCCATTTGACATGTACACAGGTGCATACGCATTATAATAACGTGCACTACCTCTCCTTGCCTACAAGTCTGTACAGAGCAGTACAGCAGTTATTTGGTGTGAAGACCACAACGAAGAAGAATCACAACAACAACAACTCGCCACGATAAACACCCGTACTTCAGACGTCTGCACTTCAGACTACTTTTCACTCCTTTTAATGTGCCTGCATGTTAAATTCAAACTGTTCATGATTTCAAACAACCGAACATCTTAAATGGCTGCTTAAACAGCTGGAAACTGAACCAAAGACTAAATCCCAAATGGCTTAGTACACTACATAGACTTTAACCAGTATTAGAGTAAATGTAGGGCACTAATGTAGGATGTAGGGAGCCATTTGGAGGTCAGACTGTAATATTAATCATGCACAAAACAAAAACAAAGTTGCAACTTTAAGTATAATATAAATAAACTAGAAGAACATATAATGCACACTTCGACTGTGCACT
The DNA here is from genome assembly GCA_025728095.1 of Prietella phreatophila. Lineage (NCBI taxonomy): Eukaryota > Metazoa > Chordata > Actinopteri > Siluriformes > Ictaluridae > Prietella > Prietella phreatophila. Next base: position 22,904,229 of record JAOUWY010000062.1, on the reverse strand, counting down.
GTATTTATTACAAAAGAGTCATAAGAGAACTCAAGCAACTTTCACTCATTCTGTATTTTTTTTATCAATTAATAACATACCTGAAATTGATGTATTTACATTCCCCCAATTACTATTTACACACATTTTGTTGTTTTGATCCTGCATTTATTCAAAGTTTCTGCAGTGCAGAATAATACCATTTTATAAAAGCGAAATGTTATCCATTTCACACACGTCTCCCAAACATGACTGTGAATTACTTGGGCTTTCTGCTGTTAAGGTGTTAACGGGAAGAGCGAGTTGACTCTGCTCAGAGAACAGGACATTTTACACAATCAGAGAATTCTACTTTTACATTCCTTTTCACAAAGAAAAGACCATGACAAATACAGAGATGTACAAATATAGTGTACACCTTCTGGAGACTTCGGAATGTATGGAGAGTTCTATAACCTAGTACCAGAAGGTGTGAATGTTTAACTTGGAATGGGAAAAATAAAGAAATACAGGCACTAAATATGTACCGAAAAGAAAAGCATGCAGAAAATAAGAAAATAATTGTACCTTAAATTAGGTCAGAAAACACACCACACACACACACACACACACACACACACACACACACACACAAATGCAATCAAGCGCAATTGCATGCACACAGTAGACACCTGTTCTCGCACATGCATGTTTCACTCTTACAGAGACACAATTATGGCACACACTTGGGTTAAAGACAGAACGACAGAAAAGGTCAATTATTGCCTGAACACACAAACTGGATTACAGACATGGAGGGTATGGAAGGCAGTGCAACAAAGCTTGGCGCACACACACACACACACAAAAGAAAGTCCAAACGTAACTTTTAAACTGAACCAGTAGAGGCCACACTTAAATTAAACTGCAAACAGATCCCAACAATTCAGTTGTGAATCTAGAGAACAGTTTTAAATATGAAATTTAAGGTTATTTAGATTTGCAGCTTTAATACACTATATTGTCAAAAATATGTGGATGCCTGATCATCATATCCATATGTGCCCATTCAAAAACCATAGGCATTAAAACTTAAAATTCCCTCCCCAGGAAGGCATTCCACTAGATTTTGGTGTGTGGCTGTGGGGATTTGTGCCCATTCATCCACAAGAGCATTAGGGAGGTCAAGGAACGGTGTCAAGTGAAGATACCTGGTGTGCAGTCAGCATTCCAGTTCATCACAAAGGTGCTCAGTAGGGTTGAAGTCAAGGCTCTGTGGATAACATTTGAGTTCCACACCAACCTTGGAAAACCATGTCTTTATGGACTTTGCTTTGAGCACAGGGGCATAATCTTGATGAAACAGGTTTGGGCCCTTTGGTTCCAGGGACGGGAAATCTTAATGCTACAGCATAGAAAGGCATTCTATAAAATTGTGTGCTTACAACTTTGTGGCAACAGTTTGGGGAACACAGACATATGGGAATGATGGTCAGGTATCCACATACTTTTGGCCATATAGTGTAGTACTCACTTGAACAACTATCTTTTGATATTTAACTTCCAAACAGCTGCTTGACCTTCCATTCTTTCCATAACCTGTTTAATATTAACCTCTTCATATAAAGACTCTTCTACTATACCAACAGTAAACATATTAAAATCCTCCAGCTCCTCTTATTATAGCAAGTGGCTTTTACTTCCATTATTCTGAGTCAGTACGTTTACATGAAGAACATCCATCCATCCTTACTCCTTGTTCAGGGTCGTGGTACATGGACAACAATAATCCAATATTAACCAGATTAAGACAATACTCTGATTGAGAAACTACCATTTAAACAGCAATTTTTTATTACTTTAATCTGACTAAAGTCATACTCGAAGTAAACACAAATCGAATTAAGACGTGGAGTATTCCTGTTTTAGTCACATTGTCAATGTGCATTACAGACATGTAAACAAATTAATCACACTATTACCGTCGTGTGGGAGTTTTGTGACAGGACACGTACACACGGCAGTGCTCAACCGTTTGACGGCAAACAAGAGAGCACGGCTGAGTCCGAAACCGTGTACTTACCTACTATACAGTAGGTGAGATACACATATATCAGATACTATATAGTAGGAGAAATACATGTATCTCAGCTACTACATAGTAAGACCGTACACGGTTTCGGACACAGCCCACGGCTTCAAGCACTTGTCTATTTGCACATATAGCATGACAAATAATTAACTGCACTTGAAGCTTTCGTGAAATTAAAAATAATACACCCAAAACTGTATACGAAGACAGACTGTATGTCGATACTTGAAATTCTGGAGGGAATGTCGGACGGTATGGCCTGGGGACGTAATGAAGTGTGCCGTTAATCGGTCTATGTTCTATAACATGTAAAACGGGAACGTGAAAGGAATATTCTAAAAGTGACTCATGTAAACACCTTAATCACAATATTGTCATTCAGAATAAGGACAATAATTAGATTATTGGTGTCCATGTAAACATAGTCAATGTGATCTGTCCTTTAACACTATATCACTGTGAAAAGCCAGGACATTTTAATCATACTCAGTACCTCAAAGAGGCACTAATATATATATTTGATATGGAGAAATTAGGGCTATTAAAATAAACATGTAAACATTGACTAAAAAGACCATTTGACTTAAAAAAAAAAAAAAAACCCCAACTAAAATCCAACAGAAATCTTTTTCGTCATTTTTCAGTTCGCACTAAGCATTCACTTATTCTACAGAAACTACACCGTATGTGTTTACAACTCTGTGACAGGGTAGTTCAACAGACTCAGCACTCTGAGCCACACCCACATATCATCGTCCATGACTCTGACAAAAATAATGCAATAAAGTTTTATAGGAAATAAATCTAATAGAATGGTATTACATGATAACAGCAATCATGATACAAGTTAAGCACTCAGGTCTCAGATTATATAACTGAAGCTTATGAAATGGTCATAATAAGGAATGTTTTTAAGGAAAAGTGAATTTTTTTGAGGGCACAAGGCTTTCCTCTCACCTTCACACAAGCACACACAGATACACCCCAGCCTTCACTATAGCTCTATCAAAATGGATACCTAATTTGTAAACTTATGAGATGAAAACTACATTCTTTGTCCTTTCTTAATCTCATTCTTCTGCTTAGGCTCCACACCACAAGTTTTCCTTCCCGTACATTTCCAATTTCTCTATTTAGTTTACTTTCTTTTCCTTCTGTTGCTGAACCATTTTCATTTCCTTTCTTTCAACACTCCATCTTCTTAACTATCAGTATTAGTGCTGCCTATTTATTAATCAATATCAATAAATAAATTAGAGGGCCAGGAATACCTAATCACAGCTATTATTCATGTACATTTGGTCTACAACTGAGCATGTCATTTTCCCCCTCATATACCCATTAATTCAAACACACAGTCACTCCAGGATGCACACACCCACACCCACACCCACTTTGTGCCTACGAAACAACTTTTTCCAAAACATAAAATTTCCTAAAACCCAACAAAAATGCCTAATTGTCCCTCCCATTTTAAGTCCACTTCTCATAGCGTCAACCTTTGTTTGAACTCTATACTCTTTCTCCTATCTGTCTTGTTCCTCACAGCTGCTGTCCATCCTCCTCTGTCATGCCTTGAGCCTTCAGCTCCTCCAAAACATTGTCCAGGTAGCCGGGGTCAGGGTAGCCATGACCTGTAAGGTTGGAGCCAAACTCGGTTTTATGGTGGATCTCATTCCAGATGACTGTGTCTGACTCGCCCGTGGTGCTAGACGTACCCACTGAGAAGATCAGCCTCCTGTCCCATGCGACCAATAAAAGTCTTAACACCTATGAACACGAATTCATAACTTTAGTCAAAATGTACTATTACAAAATGCAGAAGAGTGAGTCATACTTTCTTGCCTTTAATGGGAAATGAAAGGCTAAGTGGCAACACACCTTCCGTCCTTTCTCACTGTCTGGAAGATAGCAGTGGCGTGGAAAACCTCTTGCTGTGAAAGGTTTTCCTGGGTTTGGGTGCTCAGAGCCCTTCAACAACAAAAAAAAGTTTACATATATAGCATAAATGTCTTAATTTTTGTTAAAAAATTTTTGGTCAAGCAGTACATGACTATGTTACCTGTATGCCCGGTGGTATGTTGTATATTATGCGAATAGTTTTGCAGTCAGGGTGTCCTGGGAGTGAGTGAGGAATGACGTGGTATTCCATCTTCCCAGGTGGCTGGTTGCCCGTCTTCACACCATAGATCGTCTTGCATGTGGGACATTGCAAGCTGCCATCTTTGTTGCCATTGTTGTACATGGCTACCAGGCACTGTAGGTGGTATTGATGGCCGCACTGTGTCAGTCGACCCACTGACTCTGCGCGGGACACGGCACCCACACCTGGGCCTTTATAACCAGAAGGGCCAGCCAAAGGCTCCATACAAATAGTGCAGTCCTGAATCAGGGATATTATTTTATTAATAAACAGTATATAAAATTGCATTTATACACTCCTTATACTCTAGCCACATCTAAGTGATTTTATTCTTTAAAAATGTGCAAGAACACAAATCATTACACAATAGCAATATTTGTATCCTTTGTATCAAGTGAAATCATAAAGACCAAGTTTTTCAACTACATCTTATAAGCAGGGTTGGGAGGGTTACTTAAAAATGTATTCCATTATAGTTACAAATTACTTCATACAAAAATGTAATCAGTAACATAATCCAAGTATCACAATATGAATAATGTAGTTTGATTACTTATGGACTACTTCAAGATCACATATGCAAATAAAGTCAAGAGAAATGCAATCTGATCTAAAATACTTTTATTTAGAGGTTATTTTAAGCTTAAAAACATGTTAAATGTTTGGATTTGTTTTAAATAAATAAATAAAAGATCATCGTCCCTAATGCAGTTAACATTATACCACAAAAGCTAGGGTAACCATATTCTAGTTTTCCAAAAAGAGGACACCTTTTTTTTTAAAAAAAGGTGGGTTGTCTTAATATCGTTTAAAACAGTGTTACTATGAATGCAGACTTTAATATTAATAGTGAAAAGACACACTATTAGCATCAAATAAATATATATAAATAAAATTGGTTTCACTCTGCCCATGTTTTATATTTTTTTACAACAATCTTTGGAATGCCCATGGAATAAAATAAAATATCAGATGCCATGAGTCATTCACACATTTGAATGACCATGTAATATGAAGTAACGTGATAACAGGAAATTAAAAATTACCTCATATGGCCATGGGCATTTTTTCGACACCGTACACAACAGCGCATCACCTTCACGTGCTCGCTGAGAGTAGGCTAATTGTTGAGAAGCACAATTTGGCCAATAGTTGCAAGCCTTTTAGAATCGACCAATTGGTGTGTGAGAATGCAGGATTTACAAAAATGCGCACACGTTACAGTATTAGACCATAAGCACATCATAATGAAACTAAATCTGAATCCCGGATGTTTTCTCAAATTTAGATGCTTTTTTAAAGGTTTGAAAAAGAGTACATATGGTCACCTTAACAAAAGCATTTCAGAGAACACTTTGTGTTAATTTCTAAGAAATTAACTTTGCTCAAAATGTTTTTGCGCGCGCACCAGGAGGTTGCTCATGTGAGTCATGGCTGGCAAGAGAGAACTAGAACTATATGAATCAGTTGCCTATATTGTGTTATATCAAAAGATTAATGTCTTTGGTATTAAATGAAACAACATTTTTATTCCTGATAGTATTCCCATTTTTTACTAAATATACCTGTAATCTGATTACTTTGTTTTTTGACGTAACTGTAATGTATTACAGTTACCATTTTTTTGTATCTTGATTACATAACGCTGTTACATGTATTCCTCCCCAAGCCTGCTTATAAGCAATATATGGTAAGGTTTCTTTAAAACTTCAGGTCAATGATCATACATGAGCCAATGCCAGAGCACCAAAAGAGTGAAGAAAGTGTGAGAGAATGATGTGTCATACCTCTTCAGGAGGATTCCTGACTTTCTGTAGGTACCTCTTCACTACCTCCTCTGGAGTCTTGCCTAGAAAGAGAACATTTGTGTTCAAGTACAGTTTAGGCTTCAAAATTGTTATATGAGTCTCAGCAATTCTTAATAAGCAAATAAATATTATTTTGTAATTGAATACACAAAGTTGTAATCTGTATGTATGTGGAACTTATTAGTGTGCATGTGTTGAGCCTTACCTTTGCGAGCCTGTTTTTTGCTGGTTTTCCGGCAGCAGTGTCCAAGACCGGGGATTGGTTTGATGTCACTCTTGCTGACAGGAGGAGGGTGCAGCACCAATTTAGGAGGACGAGTCAAACACACAGGTAGCCCTGCTGCACTCATCAGAATACCTGTGATTCCTGGAACACATACACATATAGGAGCTGTATACATGATGACAAAATGCATTGCAATGCAAAAATGTGCGCAATTCACATTGTGGAAAATAATTATGCATGTAATCCACTTGCAGCAGAGATATCAATCTGTGCATCCTATAGAGTTAAAAAAACAAACAAAAAAACATAGAGTGCACACTGGTTATGCGATTATGTTCTTCTTTCATGGAGAACCTGCGAGATCTGTACTTGTGAAGTTTGATAGCCCCGGATTGCAGCAACCATCACACATAAGTTATATGATTATACAACCATGTTATAATTGTTAAAACAAGCTTTTCACTAGCTTTCAAACAACACCAGAGGTTATGCAAATCGAGCACTTGAGCTGACTTTGGAGCTCTATTTCTACTACACAACTCATTATGTTTCAGTCAATCATTTTCAAAGACCCCAAGTCAGACACTTGGTTTAGTCAATCAAGATTTTGGGGGGAAATTTTTAATGTTTATTTAATTATTTTTAGGATAGTATATTTTGTTTACAATATCTAACCTCTGTGCATAGCATTATTTTTATTTCATTGTATACAAACAAAAATACACATTGTTTTGCATTGTTTATGATTAAGAAATAAAAAAGGGGTCTTTTCAGTCATATTTTTCCTTCATTCAAATTTAATTCAAAATATTATGAGAATTTAGTAGACATTACACCCATAACATACACTGATTCTGTTTTTTTGTTTTTTTAATTAACAGCTTAAGAATTTCCATTGTTTGACATTTATTCTTGTATCAGTCAGCATTTGTATACATTTCTCTCCCATTTCCTGTACATTTCTTTCTGATAATACGTCAGTTGTACTTATATTTTTACAGCCGTACCTGCTAAAGCTGGATGGATGGGACTGGAACCATTAAGGTTCTTCACTGGCACTGTTGGCACGCTAAGAGCAACCACAAAAAAAAACATGTCATTTCTGAGATATATAAAAATCATTAAACCATAACATAACACACTAATCAAATGAACTATGGTACATACACAAACAAAGTTAAATCATGTTTGTCACAAACTGGCAGGATGTCAACAGATACATTTGACAATGCTGAAATCCCATGTTGGCTGTACTAGCAGACCTGGCCTTGAACAATGAAACTTATTATTACAGAGCCTTCCAGTTGCTGTATGTCTACTGAATTACTAAAACTAGTAAGAATACTAATACCTGTAAATAGAAGCAACTTTTTTCGAGTGTGGCTGTCCACATACAGCACTGGTACAGTTGTAACACTGTCCACATAAACATTCTGGTGTACTACTTATTATGCTAATACACTTTGTTTCCATTAACATTTTCCATATTTTAAAGCACAAGAATAGTACTTTCTGAATATGTGTGAACACTGTCATACTTCTGGTGTATCAATTTCTATCCAAATTACTCAATTAAGTAAAAATAAAAAAAGCCCTGTTCATTCATACATAAAAAAATACAAAAAACTGGAAAATGTTAAATGTCTGTTTGTGTCTGAATCACATGAAACACAATGTCAACTAAAGTCTGCATATCTAAAAGTCTTCTGATTGTCTCCTGCTCTTGTACAGCCCTAATCCATTATTTTCCATCTGGTGAATGACCGGAAAACACACAAGCAACACATCTGCAACAGATTGTATGTACGTCACAAGCTAATGCAATAACAGCCCATATAAACACTCTCCTACATTTAGAACACACACACAAGCCTACAGACATATTCACAAACGTTAGCACCAACAGCTTTTTACAAATAATTGCCAACAGCATATCATGGCTCAGAACTACTCCTTCAAATGGAGACAAATTTTTGGATATGCATTACTTTCAACAATAGGGAGGTATTAGAGAGTTTACATTACAGAAGGACAGAATAACAGACTTTACTGTTCATTTGTGTGGCCATTTAATATGGACCTTGTGACCGATGAGAGAATCCAGATTTTGCTACTTAAAGCTGGTTCAGTTGTTATTTTGTCAAAATGTAAATGGTCAGTATGTGGTGTTCACCACTAATGAACATAAGCCAATTGTGGTGACTCCAATTAGCCTTTTGTTTTGTTTTGTTTTTAATCAGCAGCAGCTTTACAATATTTGGATTAATCATTGCTACAACTGATCACAACATGGAGATGAATCAGGAAATGCATACATTTGTGTACACATTTCAGCTCTTTCCCTTCCTCACTTGTATGTTGATATGGAGGAAGGATGTTGAAAATTGTTCAGTATCATCTTACTGATATCGGTTTAATAACAAATGGTTAATATAATGTGTTTCAGATGCACAAATTTGTTCTTCCCCACCAGCTATTAAAATTTGTTTAGTAATACATTATCTATTATTATTCATTATCTGTTTGTTAATATAACCTAGTGTATTAGCAAAGTGCTTAAACTGCATTTTGAATAGCTTGACAGGAGCAATATGAGACAGATAGGTGCTTGGGAATGTTTGGTCACATTTGATCCTTCGTTCATCAAAGAACCGTTAGCTCACCATCCCAGCTGCCTCACTCATATACAGATGCAAACAAAAGTGTGGACTCCTACCATCACACCCACTGGTTGAGGAGACATAACAGAACCATTGATGAGTGGATACAGTGATTTGTGGTTTATGTGGTAAGAACAAAGGAGTAGAATGAAACAGGAATATAATGTACAAGATTAAAAAACAGGAGGGGAAGTCATAAGCAGTGGTGTAACCTGGCTAAGGCATTTGGGGTTGTAGCCATGAAGATTTTTTCTTTAGCCCCGAATAATTCTCCACTTGGACCGGTTTGTCACTACATAACTAAAAATCAATAAAAGAAGACAGCCTGTAATTTTATGTCTTCAGTGAATGGAGGCAAGACCAATCAGACAGGGTTTGCAGGAAAATACCTGGAAATACTTGTGTAGCTCACACAAAGTGTGAGGAAAAATGGATACACGTTGGTTTCGTTTTTTTTTAAACCAGTAAATGGGTTGAACCCGAAACGCTAACATCCTCTCATGCTGAGCGGGAAGGTGTGTAAATGTCTGAGTTCGTGAATATGTACAAGTTACGTGAATATGATATGAGCAGAGCATAATGACAGCTAAAGTGCTTTGCATAGCACTGTAGCAGCTAAATCCATACAGGGAGTTGTGCCTCCCCTTGGCTTGCGACTTCACACTAGCCTAGTCTCGTGTTAGACAATAAAAAAAGATTTCTTTAATCAGACTTTGGTTTAATAAATATGATTATTATGTAGTCCATCAGGTCCAATCAAAAGTTAAATGGGCAGCTGTGGCTCAGGTGCTAGAGTGGGTTATCCACTAATCGTAGGGTTGGCAGTAAGATTCCCGGCCCACATGACTCCTCATGCCGAAGTGTCCTTGGGCAAGACACTGAACCCCAAG
>JAOUWY010000062.1:22869624-22880652 GCA_025728095.1 Prietella phreatophila | reverse complement strand
CTATACCACTTATCCTACTGGATCAAAGGAAACCTGGAGCCTATCCCAGGGAGCATGGGGCACAAGGAAGGGTGCCAGTCTATTGCAGGGCACAATCACATACACATTCACACACCCATTCATACACTACGAACACTTTGGACATGCCAATCAGCCTACCATGCATGTATTTGGACTGGGGGATGAAAACCAGAGCACCCAAAGGAAAAACCTGCAGCACAGCGAGAACATGCAAACTGCACACACACACACAGACACACACACACACACAAGGCCTTGGCAGGAATCGAACCCCCAACCCTGGAGGTATGAAGTGAACATGCTAACCACTAAGTGCACCCATTGTTAATTTATGGCAAGAAAATTATAATTGTTTTTCTTTTGACAAGAGTTTGCACAACATGTGTGCATATGTGTGAATATTGTATGAGTAAATCTGCATGTTAAATCTGTCAAATGTTTTAATGATTGATTAAATCATTGATTGATTTTAATAAATGTCACCTGATTTCAAGCAATTGTTTGTTTATTTTTGTGAACACTTTACAAGAATTTTAGCATATAGACTAATTACATTTTAGGATAATTTTAGAAAAAAGAAAACATCTGTGTCATCACTTACACATCTTTGTGAAGCAATATCTAACAGAATGTGTTAAATGTGCTAACACACTTATTGTGCTGAAAGAAACACAATATGTGTTGTCCATAACTAGACACGCATAATTTAACACATGATGTGTTATTTTTTAACATCTGTTTGTAGTCAACAGTGTAGCATGTACCACCATTGCAAAAAACAACACAAGCACGTCAAATAGTCTTCTTTATCATAAACTAATCACTAACGCTTTTAAGTATTAGGAAACAACTTTTGTCGCTACTAAGCCACATTAGTCTCTTATGTTGTCCTATGTAAGCAATAATTTTTTTATGTAACTTTTTTTTGTTAATGTAACAAATTCCAGCTGAACATCCGTGTGGTAAAACAATGCGAACACTAAAAACCGCAGGTTCACTGCAACTTCTCTCTTATTAAGTATCAGCTTGTCATGACTGTCACAGCTTACTGGAAAGGGTGTGAACTACAACTCTACTGAACTGTTGCAACACATGACCGCTAACATGACTAAAGCAACCGACAAAAGCAGTGTCTTACTGAGACCTGAGAGGAATGTTTCTTAGCTCGGACCACTTCGCACATCAAAGTCTAGACGATGAGACTTGTGCTAAAGTGCGTGAGTGGTAAGTAAGTATATCCAAAACTAAAACCTAACACAAGAACACAGCTTAGCGGTTTGGACTCTACGAGAATTTCTGGATAATTCAAAACGTTCAAAGAAGAAAAAAAAACACGTTTTAAATGTTCGAATTAGACCCTGCACAGCGCTGAAAGAATCATTCGTTGAGAGCTCCTTTATCTCACCTGTGTCCTGTCTGAACTGATGCATTGACTGCAAGTCGATGATGTAGGGCGAGAGGCGGCTGTCGGCTTGGCCTAGCACGACGCTCCCTCCCCGGGATTCGCTTCGGATCACCGTCTCGATGTGATGAGACACAGCAGGGCTGTAGGGCCTCCAGCGGCCGTGCTCGTTCAGCCATTCCCACACCACCGCGGCCGAGGCCAGCAACATTGTGTCCCTGAAAGCACCAAATGTATCGTAAAACACACTCTTCTGATTTCAGGCCACCGCTCAAACAGCTAGAAATTCCCGAGACTCGACAGGCAATGAAAACAAAACAAGCTCAAGGAAATCACTGCAACACACTACTGTTCTAAAATGTACCCTGTATATGAGAAAAAGCGTACAGAAATCCTGTTAAACACATACTACCGCCATACAAAATGACTGAACTGGTTCACTCACATTTACTTAGCTCACGGCACGCTATGGAGAGAAAGAGCAGCATCTGGGTAAAGATCTCCGTCTGATTTCCATGGTGGCAGCTCCGTTTAAGCGGCGTCAGTAATAAGCGATTAAAACAAGCATCGGGTAAACCATTCATCCGAGTCATTCGTGTATATCCACATTTACACCGATTAGGGTTTCCCGTCCATCACAGTCGACGAGTCGATAGTGCAGTGGCTTGTATCTCCTAAGTGCGTTGGCATGTAGCTCAGCCCACTCCGCGCGTCGCTGCTCCGAGCAGGAGGAAACGCGCCGAGATGAACCTCCAACGCCTTTACATTACTGACACAGGAGCATACACACCACCGAGTCCGAACATGTCACCAAACACCAACGGCTCTAGACACAGCTGCATAAGCCTTGCCCGCCTCCAGTCTTTCTTTCACACACGTAAAAGACAAACCGGTTTAGCTTGTCTTGTTTGTTGTTGTATTTTGTTGTCCCCAGAAACGAATTCGTTGAAATGGGACTTTCAGACTATAGAGTAGTTACACTCGAAGTGTAGGAGAACAAATAACAGACTAGATGGGACCGCTTTAGCAATGGGCACCTGAGTCCTAAATTTTACCATTTAGAAGAAATAAAAAATTGCAAGTTGTTTTCAATCGTCATGGCACTAACCAGCATATCTTATTTTTTCAGGAGAGAATTCATAGGCTACATGAAGAAGAAGAAGAAGAAGAAGAAGAAGAAGAAGAGGTAGAAGAAGAGGAAATAAAATTGCTCTAACTACTTGACTATCCTGATCAGGGTCCAGGTTGATCCAGAACCTATCCCAGAGCCTAGTTGGGAATACATCCTAAATGGGATGCCAGTCCATTGCAGGTCACACATTCATGACCAGGGCCAATGTAGCAATGCAAATCCACCTACCAGGGAGATTGGAGGAAACCAGATAACCTGGAGGAAATCCACACAGATATAGATCTCCACACAGACAGTAACCCAAACTGAGAATTAAACTTGGGCAACAATGCTACCCATAGAACTTCTGTGCCACCTATTAGGCTACATATACTTAGTTTATACTTTTACATGTGTCATACCTACACTCAATGGCCATTTTATGAGACAAACCTATCATACGGGTACACTTTGTGGACATACAGTTACTGAAGTACTTGTGTAACCTGGCCTGGGCATTCAGGGCTATAGCCCCAAAGATTTTTTCTTTAGCCTCAAATAATGCTCCACTTGTAGCAGGTTGTCACTTTTTAACTGAACATCAGAAAAAGAGGATGGCAGTGTTGTAATTTTGTGTCTTCAGTGAACAAAGTGTTGGATTTTATCTTCCGTGAACGAGGGCCAGATCAATCAGACAGGGTTTACAGAAAAATGCATGGAAATACTTGTGTCTTATTGGCTGACAGATATCAGTTCTGCCAAACATTAGCTCACACAGTTAATGTGTCAGCAGAATTGCTGTTAACTGGATATTTTTGGTTTGTGGACTGTAACCTAGCAATGACATAAGTACTTTGGAATGGTTAAATCCACTTGGTATGCTGATCCCCACTGTATACATTGTGTGGTGTGACGCCACGGCCACTGGGGGCCGCTGTGGCGCAGTTGCTCTCAACAGGTGTCAGCCGTTAGGCTGATCACCTGTCCTATTTAAGGACCAGTGTGTCCCGAGCGCGTGGCTCGTGAGTATGTGTTGTGTTTACCTGTTTGTATAAGTTATAGTTTAACACGGAAGGACTTTGAGTTAACGTTATGCTTTACGGTCTATGTTTTTAATGAAGTGTGTGCCGTGTCTTCAAAGCAGTAAATAAAGCAGTGATCTGCGCCTACGCCCGTGTTCAGTCTGCCTCCGTCTACAACCCGGTCACGTAGCGTGACACATTGGTGTCTGCATCAGATTTAACTTCACACTCAAATACCACATCATTTAGCTTAGTTTGTAGTGTTCTCCACATTAATTAGAGGATGAATTCAGAAAAACTTAGAAAAATTTGAGAGGACAGAAAAACTTGTGATCTATGTTCATACATTGCCTACCTAGAAATTGAGGGTTGTAGTTTTTATCTAACATTAGTATATATGTAGCTGTGTTTATGTTAAAATGTGGCACATCTGTACTAATCTGTAATAAAACTATAGAGAGAGGTGCACTTTATCAATTGTAATTCATTAAACTGAAATATAAAGTAAAATGCATGTTTTATGATTATATTTCCTAGGATACACTGCATGTTATGTGGGTAGTGGTGAATCAATAATGAATTATAACTGATGAAACTCGTTTTATGATTGCTGCTTCGATTCATTTCAATTGTTGCCTTTTAAACTGATGCATCAATCTAAATCATCAGATTGTTACACCTCTAGTAAACAGGGCTGTTCATATACACTCATGGAGCACTTTATTAAGAACACCTGTACAACTACCCATTCCTACAATTATCTAATCAGCCAATCATGTGGCAGCAGTACAATGCATAAAATCATGCAGATACAGGCCAGCAGGTTCAGGTAATGTTCACATCAGCCATCAGAATGGCGAAAAAATGTGATCTCAGTGATTTTGACCATGGAATTATTGTTGGTACCAGACATGCTGGTTAGAATATTTCTGAAACTGCTGATCTAATGGGATTTTCATGCACAACAGTCTCTAGAGATACTCAGAATGGTGCAACAAATTCTACATCCAGTGAGCGGCAGTTTTGCAAACGGAAATGCCTTGTTGAGAGAGTTCAGTAGAAAATGGACAGACTCGTTCGAGCTGACAGAAAATCTACAGTAACTCAGATAATCACTCTGTACTATTGTGGTAAGCAGAAAAGAATCTCAGAATGCACAACACATCGAACCTTGAGGCATGATAGGCTACAACAGCAGAAGACCATGTCAAGTTCCATTTCTGTCAGCCAAGAACAGAAATATGAGGTTGCAGCAGCCACAGGTTCACCAAAAGTGAACAGATGAAGACTGGAAATAATGTAGCCTGGACTGATGATTTTTTTATTTCTGCTGAGGCATACAGATGGAAGGTCATCTTTTCACAACAACAGCATGAATCCAGGGGCCCAACCAGTCTTGTGTCAACAGTCCAGGCTGATGCAGGTGGTGCAGTGTTGTGGGGAATGTTTTCTTGGTACACTTTGTGTCCATTAATATAGCGGCGCATGAAAGTTTGTGAACTCTTTAGAATTTTCTGTATATCTACATACATATTACCTAAAGCACTTTTCACAGATTTTCATGTCCTGAAAGTAGATAGAAGCCAATTAAACAAATGAGACAAAAATGTTATACTTGGTCATTTATTTATTAAGGAAAATGATCCAATCTATGAGTTACAAAAGTATGTGAACCTCGATTGTTAGCAGTGATGACAATGAAATTAGAGTCAGGTATTTTCACTCAGTGGGATGACAATCAGGTGTATCATGGCATGAACAAAGGAGATTTTTGAGGACCTCAGAAAAAGAGTTGTTGATGCTCATCAGGCTGGAAAAAGTTACAAAACCATTTATAAAGAGTTTGGAGTTCACCAATCCACAGTCAGACAGATTGTGGACAAATGGAGGAAATTCAAGACCAATGTTACCCTCCCCAGGAGTGGTCTGCCAAGAAAGATCACTCCTAAAACAAGATGTATAATAATCTACAAGGTCATAAAGGAACCAATGGTAACTTCTATGCAACTAAGGACAAACTCATATTGGATAATGTTAATGTTCATGCATCCACAATCAGGAGAACACTGAACAACAGTGGTGTATGTGTTTGTGGCAGGGTTGCAAGAAGAAAGCTACTGCTTTCCAAAAAGAACATCACTGAACATCAATGTTGTCTGCAGTTTGCTAAAGATCACTGAGACAAGCCAGAACGTTATAGTAAAATGCTTTGTGGATGGATGTGAACAAAATATAACATTTTGATTTAAATGAGAAGCGTTATGTTTGAACAAAGGAAAACACTCCATTACAGCATAAGAACTTTATCCGATCGGTGAAACATGGTGGTGGTAGTATCATGCTTTGGTCCTGTTTTGCTGTATCTGGGCCAGGACCACTTGCCGTCATTGATGGAACAATGAATTCTGAAAAATTCCAGCAAATTTTGAAAGAAAATGTCAGGACATCGGCTCATGAACTGAATGTCATGAGAAATTGAGTCATGCAGCAAAGCAATGACCCTAAGCACACAAGTTGTTCTACCAAAGAATGGTTAAAGAAGAATAAAGTTAATGTTTTGGAACGGCCAAGTCAATGTCCTGACCTTAATTCTATAGAAATGTTGTGGAAGAAGCAAGAAGTTCATGTGATGAAACCCACTAACATCCCATAGTTGAAACTGTTCTGTTCTGAGGAATGGGCTAAAATTCCTCGAAGCTGATATGCAGGACTGATCAATAGTTACCTGAAATGTTTAGATGCAGTTATTGCTGTACATGGGTGGCATTTTATCTTGGTCAAGGACATGGTGGATCCGTAGCGGCTAAAGTGTAGTGGTAGCCTATTGCGGGGTGCCTCTTTGGGACAAAATCTACCCACTGGTATGTTTTTGGGAGCTCGGAGGAAACCGAAGAACCCGCAGGAAACCCACACGGACACAGGGAGACCGTGTGGAGCTGTGAAACGGCAACGTGCCATCCAAAAACGGTGTATTCAAGGTAGATGTATATAGTTAAAGGACCACTATGTGTATGGTGCCATCTAGCAGTCTACTATATAGCAACCATTCCTTTACTACTAGAGTACAGTCAGAAGGTTTTGTAAAGCACTACAGAAGTTGGATTAAACATGCTCATTCTTTCACCGACAAAGGCATGATTAATTGTTAGTATTACATTTGTGGTGAACTAAAGATTAACTAACATACACCTGCCAATAGTTCACGCTGGAACGATAAACTCCGCTAGATGGCACCAGTTGCCTAAAAACAGCCTCATTTTTGCCGCGATTGAAATAATGGGAAATGTTTTAGCGTGAAATAGAATTCTTTTGAATTGATTCGTGAAACTGATGACACTTTGTACGTCGTAAGACGCAGATAAAATACACTATGGTTTTTGAAAGAATAATTCAGTATTATTAGGCAAACCTTATAGCACGGCTCCATAGCTCAGGGGTTAGAGCACTGGTCTTGTAAACCAGGGGTCGCGAGTTCAAATCTCGCTGGGGCCTATGGACTTTTTCATTGTATCTTATTTAATTACATATTTTAATACTAACGACGACTATATAATTTAGTTGTCAGTAGTTATCTTAATACTGTTAACGCGATCATCTGATAACTGTCAATCTTCCTCCGCCAATCCCGGTGGACTCAATGATGGACCAGGGAATCACAAACGACAAAGATGGATTCGCCAATCAAAACGCGAGATTCTGTTTCGAGTGTCAATCAATATCGCGGATATTTAGTTAATCAACTGTCGGTACGTTTTGCAATAATACTTATCTATAGATGAGTGCTGTGAACGATCTTCATCATAATAAGTTTTACGTGCAAGTTTTGTTTAGCCTTGTGCTGCCTGATTATATATAGTCTGAAATAATACATAATAGTACATATAGAGCCCGGATAGCTCAGTCGGTAGAGCATCAGACTTTTAATCTGAGGGTCCAGGGTTCAAGTCCCTGTTCGGGCGATTCTATTTTATGCTATAAATTTAAAGGTCTTTTTTTTTTTGTAAAATATACCATATATTTCTTATTTGCCTGATTTCATGATCTCTACATAAAAGTTTTCTTATGATCTATGTCTGTCAGTGATTGACAACTTCCACATCACTGTCCTGGGCCCAGAAGTAATCTGATGAAAATGAAAAAAACGATAAAATTAGCTCATGTAATCCAAACTTGCTTTTGATCTGGGTCAAACCCAGATCAAGTAATAAAGTAATAAAACTTAAGTAATAAAACTTAAAAACTGGTCAAATAATACAACCTTTGCATCGTGCAGTATACACATTTATTTATAGCTGCATTTGATTTGTTTAACTGTTACAGTGATCAAGTAGATAAAGTATACATTAGGCTACCAATTAAGCCTTTCAATTACCCAAAGTCCAACATGTTCTGTGGTAAGCAGAGCTGTTATGATGCTACTTAAGCTAATGCTAAATCGCCTAATAATAATGCGCTCATTGATTCAAGCTAGCTCAACAAGGTAAACGCAGTTAACCAAATAAACTTTTTCATTTTGCCCTCAGAACAATTTTTTATAAATTAATCTCCCACCTGCCATTTTAGAGACGGTCCCTCAACAGGAGTGTCTAAAATTTAAAGTCTCTCTACAACCAAGACGATTTAATACCACGCAGTATGTTCTAACCTGATTTCCTGTTTCAGTGTAAATTATCAACACACAATAATGTTACGTGTTTCAAGGCACTTTACGGGGACTTGTAAAAAGGAAGCAATTGCTGAATCGCACAAAATTCTTTGTATGCACAGGCAACAGAAAAACGTTAAACAATTCGCCCAACGTGGGGCTCGAACCCACGACCCTGAGATTAAGAGTCTCATGCTCTACCGACTGAGCTAGCCGGGCTTGACTTCACAGGTTTACAAATTAAAAAATGAGAATTTGTCTCCATGGTGCCGATTGGTCTACACCACAGATTACCAACGCTGGTTGTGGAGTATGCCTGTCCTGCACTTTAGTGTTTTCCCTTCCAAGTATCTAGGAATATTGTATAGAATTTGTGGACTCTCTGTTTTGACACTCTGACTGGGTTAGAATTTATTTCATTTTTTAAAATTTCTTTTTTCTTCCTTTTTTAATGTGCTACACTGTGTAATATTATTAGTTATAAGTCTTTAAAATGTAATGACATTATATTTGTTAAAGTGCGCAGCCTATTTATTAGATTTGAAGTCAGTAGGGGACTTTTCTCTTACTGTAATTTTTTTTAATTTAGATAATTTTGTTTAGCTTACTCTTTGTCCACTGTGTGGACAACTCTAGGTGGGAAACACTGCTGTCTCCCTTGTTTTATGGAGACTTTGGGTGTGTCCCTCTTCAGCTCTAATTGGCTATTTATATTCCTATGGTTTACTTTATTTAAATGGTTAGTAATATGGATCCCAGCGACAGACACGCCTTTAAGATTCATTAGTTGGAATGGCAGAGGTATGGGTAATCCTGTGAAGAGATCTAAGGTTTTTTTAAGGTGTACTTTTAATTTTGTATTTTTTTCTCCTTCTCAATGAAATATTTGGGAAAGGGAAGGGAGGAGATAAAAGGTAAATGAATCACATGAAAATGAATCACATGTAAATCAATCACATGAATATGAATCACATGAAAATGAATCAAATGTAAATGAATCACGTATGAATATGAATCACATGTAAATGAATCACATGAAAATTAATCACATGTATTTTTATGAATCACATGTATGAATATGAATCACATGTAAATGAATCACATGAATATGAATCACATGAAAATGAATAAATAAATTAAAACTAACCAGAAATCTGAAAAACATAAAATTACAAAAAAAAAAGTTATTAAAAGAGAAGGTGATGTTACACAGTGGTAAACAGTAGACTGTTCCAACTTTTTTGGAGTGTGTTGCAGTCATCAGATTTGAAAGGCGTGTATATTTTCAAAAATAAATCAAATTAACAAAGTAAAACATAAAATAATGTTTTAATGTGTTTTCAATATAGTACAGGATAATTAGAATTTTAAAATGACTCTTTTTGTTTGTTTGTTTTTTGCACTTTCCATACTGTCCCAACTTTTTCAGAATTGGGGTGGTAATTGAATAATAAATAAAAATTCTTCTGTCAGATCTATGACATAAGACCTAAGACATAAGACCCATATGACATAAGACATAAGACCTATGAGACAATATAAGCAGGACCATATCACACTTTAATTCCAGTCACTGGTATGTTACAGTGAAATACAATAAATGCGACATTGTGTAGTTGAGTCATAATAGATCAGGTAAAAGGCAGGAAATTAATAATAAAAAAAAGTTCATCATCAGGTCAAATGCTGAATTTGTAAGCACAGCTTTAATCTAATTAAATGTATTTTAATTTAGTAAATTAATAATGTGGGATAGATTGTGATATAGTCACCAAGCATATAATACTGACATAATATCTGACTGATTTTTCAGAATCATTATTTTTTGTATGCTCTATTCAGTTAATTTTCTTACAGGTAAACATATGCACAATAAAAACCCCCAGAACCATTGCTAGTAGTCCAATACTCAGAAATGCTGCAAATACTAGGTATGAGATATTTTCTTTGTCAGCCACTGGAGGTTGAGTGGAGAAGGCTGTGGAAATTAAAATGAGGTAGTTACTAAGCATGTGTGTCAAAACTGGCACAAGAAGTTTTCCTAAATAACCTATATTTGCTAAATTATTTGTTGTTGTTGTTGTGGATCAACTTGGCAGAGGCTTTCCTAATGCAGTTCTTTGTGTTCAAAGTGTGTTTCTATACTACAACCTATTTTTTAACCACTAAAATAAAAATTTAATTACATCTATTATAAACATGGCTTTCTGATGGTATCTTCATTGGCCTAATTTAGCCTCACAAAGGATCTTCATATCATAATTTTAAGTGTGTACACTATAAATCTAGCTAATAATTTATAGTTATATAATATACTGTATAAGAAGTGTTAATTTACCTTCTTTATAGTTATAGACACAGTCATCTTTTATGTCTTCTGAAAAGATAAAAACAAAAGATGACAAAAAACAGAGAATAACAGAGACCATGTCACTTTTCTAAAGTTATATTACCATATATGTGCACTCCATTTTCAAACTCTATGCGTTTTCCTTCTACAATTCCACAGTAATATAAGCCAAGATCACTTTTCAAGACACTGAAAATTTTCAGTGCAAAAAACTTGTCCACCAGACAACCCTCAAAATGTGTGCTGTTGTGATTCAGAACTTCTGTTAAGCCTCCATCATTTTTTAGGCGTGCAACCATCACAATCGTTGGTTTTTCCTTCATGTTCACTCTCAGCCAGAAAATTTCATGATGCAGAGAAATGGTACACTTCAAGACAACTGATTCTCCAAGTTTAACCCGTTTTTGTTCTATTGTCTCCAAAGCCCTCAACGGCAATACAAGGCCCCCTGGTGAAAAAAAAAAAAAAATATATATA
>JAOUWY010000062.1:22776157-22787053 GCA_025728095.1 Prietella phreatophila | reverse complement strand
CCACACACGCTTGACACCATCTGAACCAAATAAGTTTATCTTGGTCTCATCAGACCACAGGACATGGTTCCAGTAATTCATGTCCTTAGTCTGCTTGTCTTCAGCAAACTGTTTGTGGGCTTTCTTGTGCATCATCTTTAGAA
Source organism: Prietella phreatophila (assembly GCA_025728095.1). Classification (NCBI taxonomy): domain Eukaryota; kingdom Metazoa; phylum Chordata; class Actinopteri; order Siluriformes; family Ictaluridae; genus Prietella; species Prietella phreatophila. The sequence continues at coordinate 22,786,910 of JAOUWY010000062.1, read as the reverse complement.
GAGACTTCCTTCTGGGACAACAGCCATGCAGACCAATTTGATGCAGTGTGGGGCGTATGGTCTGAGCACTACAGGCTGATCCCCCACCCCTTCAACCGCTGCAGCAATGCTGGCAGCACTTATACATCTATTTCCCAAAGACAACCTCTGGATATGATGCTGAGCAAGTGTACTCAACTTCTTTGGTCGACCATGACGAGGCCTGTACTCACTTTTGTGAGATACTGTAACATCCATCCATTTTCCATACCACTTGTATCTTACACAGGGTTGTAGGGGGAGTATGGAGCCTTTCCCAGGGAAATTGGAACACAAGTTGGGGTACACTCTTGATAGTGTGCCCACCCATCGTAGGGTGCAATCGCACACTTTGGGCACTGTGTGCTGTGAATGCAGGAATGCCTGCTACATCACACTGACAAGGCTGCAAAGTTTGTTTGCAATCAGAAAATGGATAACTGCTATGAGTCAAAGACATTGTCACACATGTTTATTTGTTAAACTTTCTGGCCAATAATGCAGTTTTTGCATATATAGCAGTTGAATATATTTAAACATATTGTGACTATATTCCTAAATATTCCTGAGTATTAAGGAATGAAAACATGATGGAACATGATGTTATAGGAAACTAATCAATGACAGGGTAATGGGATGTTACAACTGCAAAATGGTAAGTGTTATAATTGTATATGTACAAATTTTTGAGACCTTGTTATAGATACGACAGCAATTTACCAGCAATTAATTTTTTTTCCCTTAATTAAAGTATGATAAATAATACCTTTTAATCCATTTATATTAAATTGTTGTGGAATGCCTACAAACCAAGTTGGTTGCTTTTATAACAGTTGTTTAAAAAAAATAAATTCTCTCTTGACGTTAATAAGACAAAACAAAAAAAAGGATGTCATACTATTAAGAAACCCGGAAAGCACAAACTCTTCCATCCTGAAGACTCTCCTGTGGTAGAAAACATAAAGGATGAGCGTTACCTCTGACTGTTACAAGGAACTGGAGAGTTCTTACATAACTATTAACTAAATATCTCCTCACAGAAAACCTCACCATATTTACAATTACATACTTTCTAAAATAGTTTTTATTTATTTTGAAAGTTCATGTATGTGGAGGGTCTACCATATGAGTCCCTGTTAATGAGTTGTTACAACAAAGATGTATATTAGAACAAGCACATGAGTATAAACCTGTGATCTGAATTAGAGCCATAATTGTGGTACTCAATACCGATTAGCCATAACATTAAACCACTTGCCAAGTCAACACATTGAACACTTTATTATGTAACTCAAACCAAACTTGAAACTTTTTTTGCAGTGTGGCAGGGTGCATTATCCTGCTGAAAGTAACCACTGGCATTAGGGAATACAGTTGCCATGAAGAGGAAGTACTTAGTCTGCAACCATGTTTAGGTAGGTGGCACGTGTCACAGTAACATCCACATGAATGCCATGACACAAGGTTTTTCAGAAGAACATTGCACAGAGCATCACACTTCCTCCACTGGCTTGTCTTCTTCCCATAGGGCATCCTGGTGCCATCTCTTTCCCAGGTAAGCGACGCACACACACACCCGTCCACATGATGTAATAGAAAACATGACTCATCAGACAAGGCCATTTAATCTGTCAGCTTCAGAGATATAATAAAGACTGTGATGCCTTGTGTTTTTAATTCATTTGCTTGGTTATTATCCAACAGAATTCTTATGTACTTGCTCATCCCCATTCCTGTTGCTGCTCATTACTGCACATTTTAATATTATGCCTGCCTGTAGTTAGTATAAGACTTGATCTAGTTTTCTATCCTTTCTGTCATATATGAAGTACACAACAGTTAAACAGTTAAAATGGGTTACACAGTGGATTTGTTCAGAACTGAACCTTTAGACCCATAATGCAGTGCTGTTTACAGTGCTTAGAAATCAGTACCCAGGGTGCTAATAATTCTGTTAAAGCATAATTTGTTCCAGATACACTTACAGATGTGGAGAGCCGTCTCTGTAGTAGTGCCCATGATGCATTCGTATTACAGCGTAAGATAATTCACACAATGTTCTTCTCACTGCAACCTACTGCAGAGAACTGCCGGGATTTTTTTTGCATTTCAGGAAATTGACTCATGAAAAGGTGGTTGATAAAAAGATTTCAAGGAAAGTGAACTGGGGGAGGTTGTCGGGGACAGAAATGTATTATTTTAATTTTATTTTATTTTTTTATTTATACATTTTGTGTATACCTTAACACATTGTTCTTCAGTACATAGCTCATGCATTTCAGTCTGAATCCAGAACATAATTAATCAATCAACTGGAAACCAAGTCAGAGGATGTGTTTTTCATTTACTTTTAAAAAAAATCTAGGTGTAACAGGGCAGTTCACTCAACATTAAAAACATCTTTGACTTCTGGCTGAGGATGAAAAAGATTCTTTACATCTTAATAACTGCAGTATTACACTAATTCAAAGCGAGAACCTAATAGAATCTAGAAGAATAACTGAATGCTGAATGTAAATCCTTTAACTCAATTTAAAAGGATTAGATGTAAAAAAAAATTTTTGCTAGTTCTACTGTGGCATTAAATATCATGTAACATTATTTTGTTCCATACATGTGTCTAGTTAACTCAGTAATAGTCACCAGAAAACACAACATAAATGAAATTAAAGTGTAACAATGTGGTGTGTACGACATCCCCTCCAACGTATAATAATAATAATAATAATAATAATAATAATAATAATAATAATAATAATAATAAATAAAGAAAACAGTTTGCCATTAGGATTACAGTGCCCTCCACTAATATTGGCAACCTTTGTAAATATGAGCAAAGAAGGCTGTGAAAAATGGTCTTTCTTTTATTGTTTCAAATTTTAATCTTTTGTTCAAAAAAAACTCTGCTTGATATCAAACAATTGCAAACAAAACACAAACTTATCCAAAAAAATATATTTATTAAATATTGGCATGCAACGATTATTGCCACCCTTTTAGTCAATACTTTGTGCTACCTCTGTTTGCCAAGATAACAGCTCTGAGTCTTCTACTATAAAGCCTGATGAGGTTGGAGAATACATGGCAAGTGATCTGAGACCATTCCTCCATACTGAATCTCTCCAGAATCCTTCACATTTCGAGGTCCACGCTGATGTACTCTCCTCTTCAGTTCACCCCACAGGTTTTCTATGGGGTTCAAGTCAGGGGACTGGGATGGCCATGGCCGAATCTTGATTTTGTGGTCAGTAAACCATTTTTGTGTTGATTTTTATGTGTTTTAGATCATTGTCCTGCTGGAAGATCCAACCACGGCCCATTTTAAGCTTTCTGGCAGAGGCAGTCAGGTTTTCATTTAATATCAGTTGATATTTGATAGACTACATGATGTAATGTATCCTAAGAAAATCTCCAGGTTATCTGGCAGAAAAAAACAGCCCCAAAATATTAAAGATCCACCACCAGATTTAACCATGGGCATGAGGTACTTTTCCCTATGGCTACCTCTCTGTGTATGTCAAAACTACCTCTGGTGTTTATTGCCAAAACGCTGTATTTTTGTTTCATCTGACCAGAGAACCCGATCCCATTTGAAGTTCCAGTAGTGTCTGGCAAACTGAAGATGCTTGAGTTTGTTTTTGGATGAGATTAGAGGCTTTTTTTTATTAAAATCCTTCCAACCTTCCAAACAACTTGTGGTGATGTAGGTGACTTTGGATTGTAGTTTTGGAGACTTTCTGACCCCAAGACGCAACTAACTTCTACAACTGTCCATCAATTTTCAGGAAGGAGTAAACATCAGGTAAACTATAATTAACTGTATAATTAATATATAATTAAAATAGACAAAATGGATTCTTCAGTCATTAGTAGATATTTTGCATCTTTATTTCACAAAGGATAGCAATCTATGTACACTTCTCTCATGTCCCACTGGATCATGACCAGGTCCTGAGAATATTTTCATCTACTGTAAATCTTACAACATCTTGCAACTAGTTCATTACCATAAAAAATAAACAGTTCACAGTGTTGCAAGCAATTTGACAATAAAGAAATTGGCCCGGCAAATGCAAACTGACATTATCCTTTTACCAATCAACATTCAGTTTGATTCAATTAAAAGATTGGCAAAGTGCCAGTGTCAAACACAGTTCATACATTATGTGACTTAACAATTACATTTGAAACATGCTGACTGAAATGTACCAACTATTGTGTTCAAAAATATTTTAACAGCACCTTTATTTCCAGTTGTATGTGTTTACAATGAGCATTCTCTGTCACATGTACAGTTACACTATTCGGTTTTTCACATTCTAAAAGCCAATAACATTCATTTACACTCTTATGGATGGTAGACATGAGGAGATATCTTTGTTTTTTTGGTATATGAAGGCAACCTTCAAAGAGACATCAGTTTCAGGTCATTGCTGATACAAGCATGGTGGGAAGGGCAAGTTTATTGATACTCCAGTGTCTACCACTGCTTATCTTGTGAAACTTTAACCTCTCTATTCAGTGCCACTCCATTTTCACTTGCTCATGTCCTGTTTCAGCAGGTGACTTTTCCAGTTCATCCTACATGGGTGAACCTGATCAATTATTTACCCAAGGATAAAGCTCTAGTTTACGATAACTGGGGAAATGTTGAGCAATAAATGATGCTAGTGCTTCATAACTGTAGTGTCTTTCATGACTTCAGATTGAGATGTATCAAAGGGAGACAAGGCACAAAGTTATATTGATGTCTTTTCACAGACATTTTAATGCCTACAAGTCATAGAGTCTGATTCCTAATAAACAATGGCACTTTTATTATTGTAATGGCCAATGTTTATAGGTATTAGTATGACTTATTTTTTTAATGAAATAAATCATAAGTTTTTCTGTGATATATAAAGTTTAATAGCAGGTAAGTAGTATTATCTGCTAGGGTCACTTGTTCTATATTAGTTAAACAAAACATGTATGATACAGTTTTACCTGAGCTATACAGAAACCATTTTGGACATTTCTCTACATACTTTATAAAATTTTATGTATATATCTTATAATTTCAGGCTACTTATACACTTTAATATACCACTTCCATAGTTTCATGGTTGCTGGATTGCTGTATGGAATTTATAAAAAGCTGGTATTTTTTATGGAAATGAACATAATACAGAGACTGCAAATAAAACACACTGCATATAACTATACTAATTTTAAAAAGTTATACATTCAAATTGATCAGCATTATCAAAGCTTTCTGAAACTTACAGCTCTGCGAGATATTGATCTGTAATTTCAAGGGAAACTCCTGCGTTCAACACTAACCCATATTCTACACCTTAACTTCATGATAGATAAACAGCCAATGTCTAGTGACATAGAAAGCAAACACTGTTTTTCTATGTCAAGCACCTCTCACATGAGTGAACATGCAGTACTTACACAAATTTTAACTAGCCTATTTAATACTCACTTACTGACCATGACCTCATGGTATGTTTTGAATGGAAGCTCTGGATTAAGTCATAAAGTAAACAACATATTTTTTTTTGTTCAGCTGTTTTTGAACTGGGCTGTCCTTCAACCTGAAAGATCGCTGAAAACAAACCGATGTCAAACTACTGATAGAGCACCAGAATATCTATTTGGTTTTGACAGACAGGGATTTAACATTTTAGTAACCATTGACTGAAACAGGCCTTGGCAGCTTTCCAAAAGGAAATCACGATACTCCAGCTAGAGGAAAGCTGTTCATCCAGGTATCTTAATTAAGATTTAGAAACAAATTTATGTTGTAAAAGAAGGACAGCGCATAAATATTGGTGGACTATAAATATTACTGTCCTCTATCCGGGACCACCCAAATGTTTTTTATTATTCACAGTGTAGACTGAGTAGTCTGAATTTCAAAAACAGAAACTTCAGGAACATTGTATTTTGTTAGTGTTAGAGAATATCTGCTGCATAATAAAACACCAATGTTAAATTAACTGCATCTGCAATGATGATTTTAAGAGTCAGTTTGACAGTGAGAAAAGGTATTCAGTGCTATATTGCATGTGGCTCTCCTTTGCAATGCTATATTGCATGTTTGCTTCTTCTTGCTCTCTGTTCTTTAGGACAAAGCAAAAACACTGGCTGGAGCAGGAACATGAAACTAGACACAAGAAACTCATTTCAAGAGTCAACTTTGCATTTTCCACTGTAAAGGAGGGATTAGTAAAGGAGGGTAGTTAATGTTTGTAGAATCTTGTCATTTCACTTATCCTGTTCGTCTGCACTGTGTCCCATCAAATTTTAATATAATTTTAATCTCTGTTCAAATATTATTCCAGCAACCCCTAAAGCCATCAGTTTTATCTTGCAGTCCATACTTAAATCCTCCAAGGGAAGGTTTTTGAATATCCCTCTTATACCTCTATGCCAAACAGCAGTATTTCCTCCACCAGGATTTGGAGAGTGTCCTCATTTTATTGGGTGTGCGTTTCATCAATCTCTGCTGCTGGCTGTCTACGTTCTGAATGCAGGCTAGTATCGCTGCATCGAACACCTCCTTCAGGTTCTTCTGGGTAAGTGCTGAGCACTCCATATAAGACACAGCACGCACCTCCTCAGCACACATACAGGCCTCTTGTGGCTCCACTGGACGTTCTTTGTACTTGGCCAGTTGGATGAGAACGTTCACGTCCTGCCGGAGGTCAGCCTGGGTGCCCACTAGCAAGATGGGGGTACGTGGACAGTGCCGTCGGATCTCAGGCACCCACTTTTCCCTGACATTCTGGAACGAGGATGGTGTGACAACACTGAAGCACAACAGGAAGACGTCAGCGTTGGTGTAGCACAGAGGTCGCAGTTTATCAAACTCATCCTGAATGGGAAATGCAGGAAAGATTTGTTAAGGCCATCAAATCTACCAGTTGAAAGCCTTGAATAATATCAGAGGTGGGAATTTAGTTCTTTTAGTGCGTTTGTTTCATCAGATACTGCTGAATAAAATCAACACCACTGAACAAACTCCTTGGGAATCCATAAAACACTGACACTTGTATTGTGGTGCTCTGAATTTACACCTTATTCTCACAGTTTATAAATTTGATACTGCTGGGACCAGGACATCTGGTTTACTCCATATCTTAAAAACAAACCAACAAACTGAAAGTTTTATCTCATCTTACTTCACACTCCAGTCTAGTACATAGTTATGGAAATGAACAACTACACAATGGTAATGAATTTTTTAGTTGTCTTAAATTCCAATTATTCATTGAACGAGTGAGTCTCTGAGAATCTGTGAATTACCCACGTGAAATAGCCTTTTTGGGAAGGCATAAAATGAACAAAGCTTGGTAAGCTTTTTTTTTTAAAGAAAGAAATGCCGTAAGCATGATTAACCTTTAAAAATATTTTTCCTTTAACATTAATCAACATACTTATCTGCTGTAATGTGTCTAATATTTTTTTCAAGTGGCAAGATGAAAAATAGCAAATACTAATCTTGACTTTATTTATCTAGAAATGTGATGTCAATGAGCACTGAAGATGAAGTCTAACAAACTACTGTCATTTATTAACATAGTTTTCCAACACTTTCACTTTTCCTCATAAACCTTTCGACTGGAACTAGTTCATATGCCAAAAGCCATTTCCTTTAAGCTCAGTTAACAGGGAACTTCTCACAACAAGGGAAAAACCTTCATGATTCATACCAGTTAAGTATTTTTTAAAAGTTAGTTATAAAGTTAATTACTGTGAGTGCAGTGACTAATAAAACTGACATTTCCTTAGCTGGTTTGCAGATGGCAAAATAATATTGTATTTACCTGTTTACGTGAAAAATAAAAACACAAGACAATGTACTGTGTCTACATGAGTCTGCTAAAGCTCAGACATCTTTAGATAAATGACATTATATTAGATGTTTATAAATAACAATGTATTGCATTTCACAGTATGTCACCATGTCATATTTTTTTAATTAAATAAATAATTACATAAATAAGTAAATAAATAAATTATAACTATAAATTATAAACAATTATTTTTGCTACCATGTATTATCGTGCCTCCACTTACTTGTCCTCTGAACCCAAAATTAAATCTAAATTTCTTTTTCTCTATCAAGACAGCAGTGTTGCTCCATGTTCTCTTGGCATACATCCCTGCTCAATCTTTCCCCAGCCGGCTTGGCTCCTTAAAAACACACTGGTCTCACGTTTCCACTGACTAGCCCCAGCTGTGCCTCAACCGAAAGTAGGCCTCCTTTTTCCCTGGATCACGAGTCATTTATCACAATTACAGAGCTTCCTATTTGCAGTCCCCTAGAGCTGGTTCTTCCCTCATCCTCTGCTATATACAGTATTTGACTGATGTAACATTATTTATTTTATTCCCCCAGGAGGAAGCAGTAAATCAACACTGGTGAACTTTACGAAAACTCTGTATCATGAATCAGCAAGAAAATCTGAGCAATTCATTACTCGTTACTCACTTGGCTTTATTCTACTTACACTCAGTCATGACCAATTAAAAACATGACTGATTTTCTAACACTTATTCACTTCCTCTACATATTCACAGAATAAAACTACTTTAGAAGTGTACAGAAACAAAATTAGAGCTAAAGTCAGCACTCTTACATAAACAATGTGTCATATGTTTACACCATGACAGGATCCAGAGGGTACAGAGACAGAAGCTGCCTGTCCTTAAAGTGCATGTGTGAGATGATGTGTTGTGATCAGAGGAATGCTGTGCTGACCTGGCCTGCAGTGTCACACATCTGGAGTTTCACAGGCTTCCCATCAACAGCGACCACCGCTGCAGAGAAAAACACATCAAAATCAGAGATCACCATGTGTCTGGTGGGACTTCCTTCCTCTCTCACCTACACTGGTATGGTAATAGCAGTGGTCTGAAAACCCATTACGGAGTTTTCAATTCACACATATACTATGCCCATCTAACTGACCTAATCTTATAATTCCTTTCAGTGTCCGAGAAAAGTGTTTTTTGTTTTACAAGGTACATGTAATGTTAACATATGTTATAAGTTACAACAATTATGTACACTATATGGGCAAAAATATGTGGACACCTGACCATCACACCCATACGTGCTTGTTGAACATCCAGATCCAAAACAGTGGGCATTAATATGGAGTTGGTTCTCTGCATTCTTTTGGAAGGGCTTTATGCTAAATTTTGGAAAGTGACTGTTGGGATTTGCCCATTCAGCCACAAGGGCATTAGAGATGCCAGGCACTAATGCCGAGAAAAAAATCCTGGGTTGAGGTTGGGGCTCTGTACAGGTCACTCGATTTCTTCCACACCAACCATGGAAAACCATGTCTTTATGGACCTCGCTTTGCACACAGAAGCACTGTCATGCTGGAACAGGTTTGTCCTAGTCTCCTTAGCGCTGATGAAGTGAAATGCTACAACATATAAAAACTTTCCAGACCATTGCATGCTTCCAATTTTGTGGCAACAGTTTTGGAAAGACCCACATATGGATGTGATGGTCGGGGTCTACATATTTTTGGACATATAGCGTACTTGACTTAAAGGTAAACAACGTTCACGTTTCAGTGTGAAAGATACATATATAACAGTGACATGTTATATAACAGGTACTTTTTTTGGATCTTTTTTCTTAATAAGGTACTACATGATATATTAGCTGTTTTAATGATTGACTGACCGATTGGCTATTTATTTGTCAGATCATATTAAAGATCTTTCTTAAGTAGATTTTTGCAAGGTGGAATTAATGAGTTCTAAAGGGACTTCCATGTGAAAATTACCTTTGAAAAGTGCCTTTGCTCCCCGGGGTTGTTGATAAATTTGAAAATATTATTATTGAATCTGCTCAGTTTTGATCGATTGATTTATATTTGTTTATTTACAGACCACATTCAAGATCTTTCCCAAGCACAAGTTGATAAAACGCTTCAAATGGTTGAATGTACTGTAGTCTATGTCAATGAGAGGCAAGTCGGTAAGAGTTGCAGAACACTTCATAAATATCAGTGTTTATTTAATGCTCTTATTGGTTACCTGAAAAGTTATCAAAGGCCGTTGGAACATACTCCGTGGGGTAGCCGTTGGTGGTGTAACTGATGATCAGACTTGTTTTACCAACAGCTCCGTCTCCAACCAGCACACACTTCACCCTGCGCTCCGGCGCCAAGCCCCAGCGGCTCCTTTTCGCCAGATCTTTACCCCTGAATCTGCGCGGTGGTACCGGTGGCACTAAAGAGCCTGACACGGGTTTATACTCCCCAACACCCTGCGGAGGCATCGCTGCACAGACAGCCCGACACTATTAGGCTAACCCTGATTTCTTCGGTCCATACGCGTTCATGCTTAGCCGCAGTCTGTGATGAGATATCTCTGCCGTGTCCGTGAACGCGAAAGTAATATCCATATGCAAATATATCGCTATATATATTCCAGTTAAATAAAGCGCAGTTAATTTTAGACACGCCTAAAAGCGAGCAAAGTGTGTACGGCACAGATACAAACTTGGATTCAGTTTTGGAATGAGGATGGCGAGGGTCCACTCCTCCTCTCCTCGACCATGTGATTCAGCCTCATCGCTTTACTTCAGCAGGATGACATCATCGAGCGCGCGCACACACACACATTTCAATCACACGCACGCGCGCACGCACGCACACACACACACACACACACACACACACACACACACACACACACACACACACACACACACACA
>JAOUWY010000062.1:22750421-22768005 GCA_025728095.1 Prietella phreatophila | reverse complement strand
ACAGGACAACTTCACCGCATCAAAGGGATGATGGACGGGGCCATGTACCATCAAATCTTGGGTGAGAACCTCCTTCCTTCAGCCAGGGCATTGAAAATGGGTCAAGGATGGGTATTCCAGCATGACAATGACCTGTTTTAATCGTATTATGGACGTGCATTACAGTCATGTAAACACCTTAATCACATTATGAACGTCGCATGAGAGTTTACACTGCATTTTGCGACAGGACATGACCACACACATGGCAGTTTTACGTTTTAAGAGAGTTTGGCGCGTCCCAAGCTGCATACTATCCTACTATAGGCCTGTAGTGGGGGAAAAAAAAAAAGACATGTATCTCGGCTACTATACAGTAGGTAAGTATGCGATTTGAGACGCACCCCACGGCTTCAAGCAGTTGACTATTTGTGCGTACAGCATGACTAATAATTAACTGCACTTAAAGCATTCGTAAAATTTTACACAAAAAAAAAAAAAACAAAAAAAAAAAACCCACCCAAAACTGTATACGCCACCATAACAAAGACTAACTGCATGTCAATACGTGAAATTTTGGAGTGACGTCGAACGGCGTGGCGCGGTGACGTAATGACGCGGGCTCTTACTCTAATTATGATCTATAACATGTAAAACGGGAACATGACAGGAGTATTCTAAACACGACTCAAACACCTTGATCACATTATTACCTTACTTAGGTTAAGGTCAATAATTAGATTATTGCTGTCCACGCAAACGTAGGCACTGTCTATTGTAAAAAGTGCTATACAAATAAAATCAAATATTAAATCATGTTTTGCAGAGGGGTCAAATACACATTTCCCTCATTAAAATACAAATAAGTTTATAACATTTTTCTCATGCGTTTTTCTGGATTATTTGTTATTCTGTCTCTCACTGTTCAAATAAGTCTACCATTAAAATTATAGACTGAATTTCTTTGTCAGTGGGCAAATGTTCAAAATCAGCAGGGGATCAAATACTCCCCCCCCTCACTGTATACGGTAGGTGTGAAGCTCAGGTGTCCACAAACTTTTTTTTTTTCTTCCCCCCTCCCTTTTCTCCAGAGTATGTAGTTATGCTGTATGAATTTTGCCACCAGTTTAAATAGAAGCTGGGCATTTCCATCATATGATTACTTGTATAACGTTTGAGACAAATAAATCAATTCCTGCTTCAGAGGTTAAAATGCTTAAGTCAAGAAGAGATATTATTGTTACCTCTTAGCTCCCGTGCAAACCATCTTGCCTGAACTGAAAATCAGAGCAGTTGTTCTGGGCTCTCGTATTCGCATGATGACTGCTGCAAAACGCTGAAAGTAAGAAGAGCACTCATTTTATGAGGTCAAACATAACAGCGTATTTTAGATAAAGTAAGCCTTCATTTAATATCCTGTGAAATCATTTAATTTAAATAAAGAATGGTAATTCCCACTTCACATCCTCAATGACAGTACATTTATTGTCCCTGCTTCTAATACAACTGATTCAAGCATCTGAGAAATTATGTTCTCAAACTACAAAAGTAACAAAAAAGGGTGCCAAATGAGCAAGACAATAAAATGTTATTTCATTTTAAAAAATGCTTGCCTTCCCTTAAACTTAGATTTTGTATGTGTATCAAAATTCTTGTCCATGGTAAACAAGTACGTGTGAAAAAGTGCTGGATCACTACTTTAATGGTCAGTTTGTAGAACAGTGCAACAAAGGGGCTCTTTTCTCTCAGAATACAGATGAATGTGGAGAAAGTACTTATATGTAGGAAAGTATTACCTTAGGATTATACTCAGCATTTCTGGCTCGCAGGGCTATTGTCTTCAGATCAAGTTTACATCCTAGGTTCACAGTTGAGACAATATTTCTGTAGAACAAATAAAATACATGTAATTAATTATTACAAATAAAGGAATAGATGATCACAAATATGCTGTGTATCTGAACAAATGGCCAGTACAACAACAACTCAAAAGTCAGAACTCACTGTAGTTGATGGACGATGCCAGAGCTTTCTTAAGCAGGTGTGGCAGGAGTGATGGGGGTCATGGGTGTTAGAGGGGTTGTGTAGAGAGGGGTGTTTCCTGGCAGTGCTGTGGTGGTGGAAACTGCTTGTGAGTGATAAAGCTGAGGAGTTTGGCCTGATGTTCCCACTATCCCACCCTGCTGTTGAGATGCCGCCTGCTGCTGCTGTTGTTGCCGCTGTTGCTCCTCTAAGAGTGATAGGCTGTTGGTGCTCTGTACTGGCTGTGGTGTAAGCCCTGTACCATATGGCATCATTGGACTAAAGATGGGCAGACCAGGTGTCATAGCTCCCTACAAACAAAAAGTACAAAAGGATTACATCTGAAAATGAGGTAAATTTTTTTTTAGCTTTAACCACAATTATTTAAAAGAAAACATATTACACAGTCATTTATTGAATCTTCACCAAACTTTGATTTTAAATCTAATACAAGTAAGGACACATTTTGGAAACAGAAATACAAGATTTGAAAAAATAAAAAAAGAAACAGTATCGGCATGCTGATCACCTGAGGCGACGCAAGGCTTTGTGGGAACGGAGGCAAGCTGTTGTTCTGCTCCATCTTGTCCAGTTATGAAGCCGACAGCAGACGAAATATATCAGCACAGGACGGACCAGAGAAGGAGTTTAGATGTCCAGCATTCAGGGACAGAGACCTTCAAAAACCAGCACATATTTGCACACATTTGAGTCATGTACATCAGCTCTAGCTAAAGCATTAACTAAAAATGAAGTTCCAAAACATGCAGGATTACGGCCAAAGACATCTTACGTAAATACACAACACTACGAGCAAAACAAACAAGCAAACAAAAATAGTAGTCCAAATGTGGTGCAGGCTTTCATCCTGGATCATTATCAGCTCGGATCATAACATAATATTGCAACAGAAGCTGAAAAAAGATTGGACTCGGGTACAAACTGGATTAAGTACTGGCAGATACACACAACCGCAACATTGCAGTCTTACACAAAAACACACAAAAAGGTTCGTCCTAAAGCACAACAAATTACAGCTACTGCATATGTGGCATCAAATGTAGACATTTTACCAGCAGTTTCAGTCCTCAAAACACTCAAATGTTCTGTTCCACTTCGAGATAGAGGAGCAGTGGTGTGTCGTAACATATAAACACGCTTCTCACGGTCTTTACGCTTGTAATCCATTTACAAACGCAAAACTGGTGACAAAATATTAACCTATGTGCTAATGACGCTAGCGGCGTAACGCCGCGAGACGGCCATCCTCACCGAGTAAATCTCCCCGGTTTAAGTCAAACCTAGCTACCGTTAGCAAAAGCCCGCTATGCTAATGCTAACCCGTTACACACGCCTTAATCTGAACAAAAACATTTCCACAAAAATGTCACGCTGACACAAAAAAAAAAACCTGAACGCACACAACACTGTATAAATGAAAGACTTTAAAAACGCACGCATTCTAAGCCCAGGTGAATGATTTGGGGTTACCTTATGTCAGTTTAGGCGCAAAACCATAGACCTTTACAACCAGTTCCGGCTGCTCTCTGAACTACTTCCGGCGTTTTAATAACCCTCGGCCCCAAGCTGCCTTGCGCGAATTGAAAACTCCACACTTCCGGTAAAATATCAACAATCGACAAGTTTTCGCTGTAGCGTCGAAGGCAAGGATGAATATCAAACAATAGAATTAAAGATTTTAATTTATATAATCATAATTATTACCAAATAATAGTAAAATACATAGCAAGGACATGCCTGCCTTTTTATTTATTGATTGTAAAAGGTAGTTGATAATTGAATCAATAGTCACTATATTCTTGGTTAATATCTGATAAATGTACAGCTATACTCCAGCTCTTATTAAAGATATTTTCAGCGTCTGTTCACAGTCCACAAACTTTACTCCACACAGAAGTTTAAAGGGTTTGACTGGTTTGCTTTTAGGGCTTTTGTATTTACACAATCAGCCAAGACATATTTGATGCCTGAATTTAGCTTCTTTACCTTTGTATTGCAGCCATGCGACTGTAGACTATCTACCAGTGTGGGATTGTTTATATGTGTAATAAAAGTACACTCTAAGCTGAATTGCTTATTTTGTCAACTATAGTCAAAGTTATAAATGTCCATACCTATTGCATTTTTACATATATTTGACCACTATCTAGATGACATTTTTACATATAGATGAGCAGCACACCTGCAGGCTGTTTTTCAGTCTCTTTGCTCAGGTGCTGAGAGGTCACTCAGGCAACACTGAAAAGAGCAAGCTGTACCTGGGTGCACATGCACAGTGACTGCTTAATGGCTGCTGTGGGCACTTGGTCTTTCTCCCTCCCTGCTGTAGAAAGAATGCGGTGCATGATCCTAGCTGGACAAAGTTCCACTGATGTTGTAGAGAGTGCAATTTCAGGTAAATAAAATACCATGTATAGTGTACTTTCAAGTATAGTGTCAGAACTAACATAAGTCCCAGTCCATTCCTTTATAGGGTGAGATATGTGGAGTAATGTTGCTTGTGGATAGGCTATGTGAATATCAATATAAAATTGTTTGAAAAACTTTTAGGTAGTGCTGTTATGAAGCACGGAATGTGACAAAGTTTGTCAGAGCGATTGAGGTGCAATGTATTTAACTGTTGCAAAATTACAATGTAAATTGGGACCATGTATTATTATTTTTCAGATGTTGAGAATGATGTGCAGACAGGCCGTTATATAGTTGGAAGAGGAGGCTTCCCCAATAACAAGGGAATAGTTGAATGTGATGCAGCAATAATGGAAGGTCTGCCTGGGAGATTTGGGGCAGTAGCAGCATTGCGTGGGTAAAGAGATGCAAGTTGAATCATATTTCAGACTCAAATGGTGTTATGAACATCTGAATATATTATTTTTATGATGTTTTATCAGGGTTTTTCATGTAGGGTGTTTTGGCCTACTGTTTAAAAATATTGTTCATGCTACTGGAATTTAAAATTAATTCTATCCATTTTTTGATTATAGCAAAATTCTATCAATTTTTTTGATTGCATATATAAATGAACTTTATCATATGAGTTTTTTGTTGTCAGGGTAGGGCAGCCATGTCGGGTAGCACGATTAGTAATGGAGAAAAGCCCTCACAGATTTTTAGTTGGCGAAGGAGCTGAAGTTTTTGCACGGGAACAGGGTATTACCATTGAGCCCAATAACAAGATGCTTTCAAACCATACAGCCACTGCATATCAGGTACTCACAGCCAATATCAGCTACAGTGTCAGTGGATCTCTAAGCTAGGGGCTGAGGCCAATACCATTCACCAATACAAGAGGCAATACTACAACTATTTTATTTTGTCTTTTTTATTTTTATTTGATGCACACCTTAAGGAATTTCTTGAAAAGGGGAAACAAGTCAGCGGACATGACACGATCGGTAAGTCTGAACCAGAGCCCTTTATAGTTTTTTCATGCTTCAGTCAGTGAGGCACAGATTAATCACTTTATTTCAGTTTAGTACATTTGAATTGTACCTGTAAATAATTTGGATAATTTACGTTATCTGTAATATGTTGAAGCTGTTTTATGATGCATTGTGCTTATGCCAGTTTTTGTCTCATCTCCATTATCATAACCTATCCTATCCTGCTTCATTCAGTTGCATTTTCCCCATAGTGTATTAAGAAACTGCTTTATTTTACAGTATTTTGTTTATACTGATTCTGTTTCTGATTCTCCAAGGGACAAATATGTTGTATTTGGTAGAATTTGCACATTTGTTACTCTGAGCATTTTCTGACATAATGTATAAATTGATTAATTATTGAAGTAATACTAACATTCACTTGTGAGGCTGTCTGTTGTGACAGTTCAAACTATTAAGCAGAAAAGAGAAGAGTAAGGCTGTCATGTATTTATTTACAGGTCTCATAGCTTTGGATCTTACAGGAAACATAACTGTTGGTGAGAATAATTTGATTTAATATTGCATGATTTAACATTGCATTCACTGCTTGCAATGAGCTGAAAATAATCGAGGGATGACAGAAGAAATGAAGGAAAAAAACAGGAAAGACCAAAGGAAAGAATGAAAGAAATAAGGCGAGAGAGGGAGATGGACATAGAAATGAGAGAAAGAGAGAAAATAAGAACAAATAATTTGTTTTATTCAATTTTAGTGAGCTGAGAGAACAAAAATATAAAAATGAATTATGCAGAATGGTGCTGTTAGATTTCCACCTCACAGGAATCTCAGATTACGCCTTTCAGATGTTCCGTCATGCCTTCCAGCCTGTTTTAATGGTAAATGGCACACTTATAAAGCACTTTTATCCAAAGCGCTTTACACTGTGTCTCATTCACCCATTCACACACACACTCACACACCAGTGGTGGAAGAGCTGCCATGCAAGGCGCTAACTTGCCATCAGGAGCAACGTGGGGTTCAGCGTCTTGCCCAAGGACACTTCGGCATGTGGAGTCACCCGGCCCGGGAATCTAAACGCCAATCCTACGATTAGTGGACAAGTCTACAACCTGCGCCACAGCCGCCCCAGTTTTACCATTAACCTCTATTAACTTTTATTAACTTTTAGTTCTGTGCTGCTATGAGCTAGAAAGTGTGGTTTGCTGCAGAGTCAGGCACTCCTGGAGAGTCCGAAATGAACACACACACTGACAGATATGAGTGTTCACAGGAGACGTCCCGATTTATTCATTCAAAACAGAAGTATTTATACACATTGTACACACTGATAACAGCACTTCATGGACGGTGTCTGCTGGTCCAGGTGTCAGACAGATTTAGTCAAAAGCACATAGTCATGATACAAAATAAGTCCCGTGTCATGTTGACACGGAAATACATATTAATATAATCAAGGATAGCAGTTGATCAGCTAATTCAAAGAGGTAATTAAATTATTAAATTCATCATAGGTATTTGAGAGCAGTTCATAATATTAGAGGGTACATAATATCAGAGAATTTCGTTTCAGGTGCTTTGTTTAACCTATTCAATTTATGAAGATATGAAGATGATGCAAATATGAGTAACGTCTCATCAAGTAATGCACAGCATGATACCATGGCATTTTCTAATCCAAACTGGATCTGAGAATCAGATGTTACCTTACTTACCTGCTTATTTAACTTTTTGTTTATTGAATTATGAAGAGTATCTCAGATTGTAGAGGTCAGAGGAAAACCTGGATGTCCTGGACAGTATGTTCGTCATTGTGGACTAAAAGGAATGAGAACATTTCTAGAGTGCCTAGAAAAGTGCTATATAAATCTAAGGATTTATTATTGTTATTATTATTATTATTATTATTATTGATGCATAATGTACTAACGTGGTTCTAATAAATTGTTAAGGTGTTTCTACATCAGGAAAACCCTTCAAGGCTCCAGGGCGAGTGGGAGACTCTCCACTTCCTGGTTGTGGCCTATATGCTGACCACACAGTAAGTTTTTCATCTTGCATTGCAGCAGAAGTATTACAGTGCATTTTTATAGTGTATACAGTAATTTATTTTTATGGGAGGAGGTGGTTCCAGCAACCAAGAACAAGCTAGTTAAATATCATATTGTATTAGTGATAACTATATCATATCAATATAGTTTACCATTTTGAGAATAAGAGAATATTTTAATGTAATGTCAGGTTTTGGGAAAATGCGACTTTAATCCTTTCTGTATTTTAGGTAGGTGCTACAGCAGGTTGGTGCTCTATAATTATTTATTTTTGTCAGATTCAGCATTTCTCCCCTAATATACAATATGATTATAATGATTGAAAGTAATACATATCACTATACATAGATCATATTATCCTGGATTGTATAAGGAGGCTACAAAATGGATTAGATTGTTTCAGTATTGTTAATTGTATTTTTAATGTTGAAGCTGTTTTGTCTAACCCAGCATCAGGTGATGGGGACAAAATCATGTGCTACTGTCCTAGCTTTCAAATTGTACAGTTAATGAGACAGGTATGTAATCAGTACTTTATAAAAAGGTATTAGTTAATAAAGAATATTCATTTATACTATTATGTTCATAAGAAATGACAGGTGAGAGATCTGATGTAAACACATTCTACTGCATGTACAGTACTGTGCAAGTGTTAGTGCCAACATTTTTAATATTGATTTTGTTTTACATGCCTATTTTTTGTCTGCTGCATTCATGTATCAGTAGAAAAGGAAAAAAAATATTTAAAAGACCTCTATTCACCACATTATTAAAGCTGTGTGTGTTTTTACCTGCTATAGCAAATCCGCCCCCCCAATAAAAAACAAAATAAAATAAATAATAATAATAATAATTGAACAACATACCAGCTAATTTCTTTGAATACTGCACCTCAGTGTACCAAAGAGGATTTATGCAGTTTTAAATACAACCAATACATTTGTATGGGTTAGTTTTATGTTTACTGCTCAGTATGGTTTTTATCTCGATACATATAAACTTTTTATTTAATTGTTTTGCAATTGTTAATTTTGCTGAATTTCTTTAGGTGGGACTAAGAATTTTGCACAATACGGTATATTGGATGTAGATCACTTCGAACGCTCCCTGGCTTGTTAACGCTCAGTGATTATGGTAGCATTTGCAGTTTTTCATATACAAATTGACTGCATATCAACATTTAAAAGCATAAGTATGAGATCATGTGTGAATAACCATCAGTGATATTCTGTGCTGAAATGTAGAGATGTACAGCTTGTTTCTTGTCCTTGCCCACAAGGGTTTGTCTCCTAAAGAAGCCTGTTGTTCTGTCCTTGCCGATATAAGGAAAAGAACAGGAGAAGACAAATGCTTTGAGGTTGGGCTTATTGCCTTAAATCTGAAGGTAAATGAATTATATTGTCTTCTACAGTCTAAATCAGTTAGGTCTGTAATTGGACACATTTGTATGTTCAAGGAAATGTTCCTTAAATACATTCCTTATTTCTACATACGCATACAGAGCAGAATTATGAGCACATTAGCACACACAAGTCACTTACAGAAATCTTACTATTTATACTATTTCCTACACAGCTGAAGGGAAAACAAATAGGAAATATATTAGGGATTACAGTAGCATCTGTAAGGTGATATGTAATTGCTAAACATCAGCCGTGTTCTTTCAGGGAGAGGTTGGTGCAGCTTCCTCAGTGGAATTCCCATATACTTTCTGGAACCATGGAATGGATTCAGTGGAAAAGCATGTCCTTTCTTATTAAATTTCCTCTTTTTTCTCTACATAGCACTAACAGCATTTCAAATATACAATTTCAAGAGGTAAAAATCTTGTATTATTTTATGTTTTGTACAGTAGTATGAATTATATAATACTACTCTGTATAAATAATTACCACTGTACTAAAGTATTTAGAAATGAATTTAATTGTATAATTTGTCATGTTTTTAGTTAATTTCAATGCAGAACTTGTATTCTTGTTTTAAATTAATATAATTTGGTCTTTTATTATTATAAGTCATCTTGTTTTGTTTTTTTACTCCATGTTTGTGGGCTGTAATTACAGGCGGTTACTGATCAGAAATAATTATAATATTTTATTCTTATTGCACTATTAAAGAAATAACACACACACATACACATATATTGATCAGTGATTCATATTCACACCAGTCTATGCCACGTTTCACTAATGACGTAATTTTTACATCTTATGATAGAGGGCACAATTGCTGCAGTAGCGATTGAGACGGCCTAACAACTATGAACTCATTACCAATTCTTTGCCGTGTAGGGAATTGTAGTTTTCAGGTTTGTCTTATTCAAGCTGTATACGTCCCTGTTCTTATAAAATAGAACTACTACTTCCGGGAAGCCGAGCCAGGGTTGAGTGACGCAGTATGTTTGAAGCGCCGCTATTTCCTGGTTGAGCAGGCAGCCATTTTGGGTTTCAAACGAGGAGCCTCTGGTCTGAGGGAGTAGCTTGCCGGATAGTTATTTTTTTTTTAATTGGAGGAGATTGACTGTTTCTACTTCATTTAAGCCGACCGAAGTGTTATTTAAGAAGAGGAGTTACTTCACAGTATCGAATCCACGATGAATCCTGAATAGTAAGTGCATTAATCACGGACTAGCCTGCTAGGTCTTACCAAGCTAGCGTTAGCAAATTTTTTTTTGACAGCTAGCCAGGTTACTACTGTAGTTCTCTGTCAGCAGAGGCGACTTGCTTGGCTGTGTCAGAATGAGAGGTTTTAGCTTGGCATTAGTCTTATTAGTAGTTATATTATTGCTTTTATACCTGGGGACGTGTACATTTAGTTTTCATTAATAACTAGAAATCGCTTATTAGCCGTTTGGGTTGACTAGCCGTTTAAACCCCGGTATCTGTTGATTTGTCGACCCACTGTAGTAATATCTTACTGTAGCCGGATTAGTAATGTATCCGGATAACTGTTACATTTACAGTGGAAGATGTAACAATGTAGCTCAGGTGTTACATTTAGTTCAGTATGTAACGCTGGACAGCTGATGTTAAGGTAACCAATTAACTATGTATATGAGGGTGGTTTGTTATAATAAATAGCACGTAGACGTAAACACATTAACAGTGAGAGATTTTTCTGTTTCCACACTTTCACTGAGTAACTGTCAGTTCTGGAAACCAAATGTTTCACACTATCCAGCTGGATGTTCACTTTTTGTAACCCTCGGCATACAGGATTCATATAGGTTATTTTATAGGTTAACCAAAGGTGAACTTCTAGAGTTAAAGATTGGCTGCATGTTTCACACTTGGTCCAATTGTTTACTGAAGACATGTATGTAGATCTTATTCAGGATTTTGTAGCTTATTACATTTCTCTGCACTTTTATTATCATCTAAACCTACCTGATCATGCAATCGGGTCAGTTAAAAAAAAAAACCGTATTTTTGTGATTATGGATGCACCAAAATGATTGTTTTAATCGATCAGTAAATAGAAACGATTTTTGACCAAATACCTTGTGTGTTAACACCATGTATTTATTGGAAATAAAAGAAAAATCTAAATCTGTTAATGGTTCAACCATATTTGTTATATTTCAGATAAGATCTGGTCCTACGTTAGTGCTTAAATAAACAGATATTTAAAGAATAGATGCTGTGCTCGTGTTACTTGGTTAGCCATAGACCACAGATCAGCCTCATAGTG
Organism: Prietella phreatophila; assembly: GCA_025728095.1. NCBI lineage: Eukaryota > Metazoa > Chordata > Actinopteri > Siluriformes > Ictaluridae > Prietella > Prietella phreatophila. Next base: position 22,756,859 of record JAOUWY010000062.1, on the reverse strand, counting down.
CTTCATGCTTTGGTTCATTATTCTTAGACAGACTGTGCTGCCATGATCACTGTCACACCTTTGCCTAGGTATTGTTCTCAATGTTTGTGAAGCCATCAGTCTTTTATAGGGCTTAGACAATAAGTGCAGGTTTAGGAAAGGAAGCCACCCTTCCTCTGCTCAGCTGTGTGTTAGTCATGTGCAGATCACATGCCAGATGACACGGCTCTTATGAACTTTTATGCTAAATCCTGAACAACTGGAAAGACACTTGCCTTTGGGATGTGTTGCCTACATTTTACATTGTACCACTTTTTGTTAATATCATACAAATGAAAGATTTATGAGGGTGGGTTTTGCTTGTATTGCCAATGCCTTTTTGCTTCTCTTAGTTCTTTTGATGTTTTTTTTTGAAAAGGAATGTTTTCCATAAAGAGTACAGTGGATGTTAATCAGGATTGTGTAGCCTATATATTTTTCTTTCCTTATATTAATATGTAAAACACACAGCCCAATAAAGCGAGTTTGCAAGGATTAATCAAAGTTGATGCTGCTATATTTTGTTTAGGGAGTAGGGATTCATCAATATTCAATGCTAATATTTCAGATCAGCAGACATTGTGCCAGTGCAGTATGTTTACAACAATTTTCACATAAGGTGCATTGTTCATATAACTAAATCAGAAAGACAAATCAATTACATCTATGAGAATTTCTGTCATACATGATTGAAAAAGCATATTTACTAAATGGAAGAGCTTTTAAGAGGTAGTATTGTACATGACGTTTTCTGTAAATTTGCTGTTATGATGTGAAGATTTAATAAAAGAAGAAGGGAAAAAAAGAAAACATTTTATTTTGGGGTAAACTACCTAAAATATGCTGACACATTTTGTTCTGGATGTCTGCGTAGAACACAGCAGTAGTTATTGTCAGCTGTCATCAGCCTAATGAGGAGAGTATGACTCAAATTTATTGCAGTGAGACTGGGTGAGAATGTACAAGGCCCCTCAGCTGAACCAATGAAATAAACCGAATCAGGAGGATAAGCAGACACACATTTACATACTTTACTTAGCTTTGTTGGGACTCTGAAAACAGGATTTCCAAATATCCACCCCTCGTCAAACATTCTACAACCTCACCTGAGTTTTCATAGACATTGACTGTGTTTCGTATACCCCACAGTGCTTTTCTATATACAGGTGTGTATGCCTTGTGTCTGTCACAAAGCAGTTTATAACAAAACATACAATCCCCCTACCTGAGAGCAGGTTGTTGGAGCACATGTATGCAGGCGTTGTACAGCAGCATTTATGTAATGTATAATGTTATGTGCACAAAATAATGTTATTTCTTTGATGAAATACTTTTAATCTGCAGGGTTGTGCTCACCATGTGAAAAGAATGGTGTATTTAAACAGGAAATAGAGTGACCAAAAAAATAATTTATTTAAGAAGCCAGTTTATGTAAACATAAACAATTGGGAACATTTTGGAATGAAATATTTGGATTAATGTAATTTAAAAAAACCATGTGTGTGTGTATATATACAGACTGTAATGATCAATATGGATTGATTTGTATGTATATTACATACTCTGTCAGAAATGAAGGTCACATCAGGGTTTATGATCTGTTTACAGGAAGCATAGTTAGGTTGGTGTTTTAATTTATCTTGAGACAAATGTTTTTAATATTAGGAGAAGACTCACAAACATGTACCTTTTGCCAGAATCCATTATCCTTGAAACATGTTTTATTAGACTGTACTTGTCTTAACCCCTTGAGAAACCTTTTTTTATTCAGTCACAGTCTGGAATAAATGTAACAAAATCAAACCTAATGCAATTTGAGTTTTTAAGAAAAATAGATTTTAAAAAACTTAGAGTCCCTTAGACATTTCTTGTCATGAAAATAGCCAGTGAAGCTTGCATGGCATTAAAACACAAACAAACAACATTTATCTTGAAAGAAGTTATGTTTGAGGACTGTGTAATTTAGTGCTTTAGTAAGCCATAGCCTTACCTCAGAATTTCCTTTTGATTTGTCTGTTTCAGCCTCATTTGTATTATTTTCAATAGCAATTACACAGGAACCTTAATTTACATTTACATTTATTCATTTTGCAGACGCTTTTATCCAAAGCGGCTTACAATAAGATATACAATAATTTATATATCTTGCACAGAAACTGAGCATGCTTCTCTTCATACAGTTTCATCTTGGTCTGTTGTCTCATGAATACAAAACAGAGTTGAAGCTGGCCAAGCACTCTACATCAAACACAAGAATGCAGATCCTTACTCTGAAATTGAACATGTGGCTCAGCCAATTATGTTTGCCTTGTCAGTCAGTTGGAAATCGAAACACTATGAAGAAGTGTTTAGGGGCTTGAACACAGCAAGCTAAATTCCCCCTCTGAGGAATCCTTAATCTGCTTACTCAAGTTTTCCTAGCATCAAGCTCCACAAGCACAGAACCAGCCATTGTACCGCTTTATAAGTCGCTATACTTGCTATCATATAATCTCATACACTAATGTCACGCTTCAGTGTTTCTCTGAAGAGTCTTAAGTTTAGTGTTTAGATTTCTGTACAGATTTATTTTTCAAACCTGCCCATCGTTTGTCTGTGGTTAAAATGTACTTATTCAGTTCACACACTAGTGAAGTGGTTCCCAGTTCTTATCCCTTTCCTAAGAATCTATTGATCTGTTTTCCCTTGTCCATGACTCTAATACCAAAGTTCCTGTATGAGCTTTGTCGGGTCAGATCAGGAAATATGCAGGGACCAACCTCTGGTCAAGGAAGCCAAAACCTAAACATTATTCATTGTTCCCAATTTTGTGCTAAATTGGCACGTGTTAAATCTGATAATTGGCTGCAATTAGAACTGGTACTGCGTATATTTTAAGCAGCATTAAAATAAGAGGAATTACAAACTCTAGGCTAAATAGTGAGCCTCAACTCCTCTGAAATCATAGTGGGGCATATTTGACCTGCTCGTGAAGTTGTGGATTAGCTGGCTGGCTGTATTATTCCTGCATCTCAAAGCCAGGAGCATTCAAGAATTTGTAAATCTGTGATTTATTTTAATTTCTTTATTAAATTTTTTAATCCTGTGACGTTACCTTCTTATTTTGACAGACCCAGACATTCTACTTAAAATAACAATACATTAATCATGTTAAATATTTGAGTTGATAATGTTGATACTGTGATGTAATCATTACAGCTCTAATATACTGTATTAAGCCCCTCCTGCTGTTTGTTTAATTGATGAAGACTTGTGTAGCTGACAGAGTTTCAGACAGAGGCATGTTAATCAAGCCTGCCTATAACAATGTAAGGGCCACACCCAGTCAGGTTCTCAGATATGTCTAATCAGTTAATTCAGCTGGTGTTAGGACAGTGTTTTGCGAAGTGTCCTGCCACAAGTCTCTAACATCACCTCTTATTACATCTTGCCAAAGAAGAATTAATGTGAGATGTGCAGCATCGTAACTTAATCCCATGTAGCCGTAGCTCAAATATCTCAATGTCTCAGTGTTTAATTCTTTTTGTTGCTCTCTTTTCCACAGTGACTATTTATTCAAGCTGCTCTTGATTGGGGACTCTGGTGTTGGAAAGTCTTGTCTTCTCCTCCGATTTGCAGTAAGTGCTTACATCCAGTTCAGATGTAAAACATAAACTGATGTCTCGAGTTTGACGTGTGTTCACTGTGTACAGTGTCATTCACATTACGAGCCTTGTTCAGTTCCGGTTTTTGCTGTGATCAAATTCTTCAGTCTTTTTGGTTCTCACTGGTGTTTGTAGGTGTCATTAATGTTAACAGGCATCTTACTAAAAGCCCAATATGAGCACAATTTTTAATATCAGTAATGGCATGATGCATATTTCTCTATCTCAAATCATATTTGGGAGACCAGTTCTCATGAATAAAGAAGCTGACATTTCAGCAGTTTATGATTAGGGTGAGACAATTAAAAAAAAAAAAAAGCCCAGATGCATATCTTTTGCTATCTTTGCAACTATAACTGGCGGTCGTCTTATTTTAGCAGCAGTTGTTTGGTGATAGACAGCCACATGCATATGCACAGTGAAGTGTAATTTGGGATGCATTGCATAAAATCCCTATTCAGCTACAAGCATAATGAGACATACTAGTATGTGATCATGGATCACATAACTAGTTTGTTTAGACATGCTACCTAAAATGATTTTTATTTATTTATTATTTTTTTTAAAGCTCCTTTTTTGTCTCCTTTCTTTTTTTCCAGAGTTTTTGTCAATTTTGTCTATACCATATATGTTCAGAACAATGACTTGACATTAACATCTTGTATTAAACTTTTACTCGGTAAAGATGTCTTGCTATGTGGGGGGGGCAGATTTCAGCTACTTTTTTGTGTTCACACAGCTTATCAAACTGTCACCTTTAGACAAAAAAAACTGAAATGTCATATGCTTTGATTGCACTTCCTAATAGTCATCGTGTGTATATATATATATAAATTTTTTTTTTTTTTGTATTCATTTTTTTTTTTCAGGATGACACATACACCGAAAGCTACATTAGCACTATCGGTGTGGACTTCAAAATAAGAACTATAGAATTAGATGGAAAGACTATCAAACTTCAAATCGTAAGTCTCCTTCAGATCACCTTCATATTGACATGGTTTAAGATTTTTAAATCGAATTTTTACATGTTTACATGTTGGGGTAGACAAAATAATGCAGAATATTTTATGCAGAAGAACTCTGATCTTAGTTGTCTTTGAGTCCTGTGATGTATGGATTTTAAACACCCAACCTTTTAAGGAGTCTGAATTCTTGTAATTCATAATGGTTTTGTTTTTTTTTCTATCCACACTTTACAGTGGGACACAGCAGGGCAGGAGAGGTTTCGCACAATCACATCAAGCTACTACAGAGGAGCACATGGCATTATTGTAGTCTACGATGTTACAGACCAGGTAAGACTGACAGATACTGTAGCTGTTTTCTGAAGCCATGTTTATGATAAGGCTGTAAGTTGACATTAGGTGGCCTCCGCACAATGCTGATCCCTCACTTTTTTTCCCCCTCTTCCTCCTTCTTTATATTTTGTCCTAAGGAGTCCTTCAATAATGTTAAACAGTGGCTACAGGAGATAGATCGCTATGCCAGTGAAAATGTAAACAAGTTATTGGTGGGCAACAAGTGTGACTTAACAACAAAAAAAGTGGTGGACTACACAACAGCAAAGGTAAACACGCTTTTTTAAATCAATTTTTTTTAATTTCTAGCATTCCTTCCTTTCTGTTGAATTGTCCAACATCAGCTATTCTATAATAAACTGATTACAGTGCATCATTATTTAACAAAGAAATAATTGATTTGTTGAAGTTTTCTATAAGGAGACATTTATTTAACATTTACAGAAGGAGTCTCTGGTGTCAGTATGTTATAACAGGAAAAAGCTGTTCCTTTTGTCTTCAGGACAGAGGACTGTGTTTTCCAATTTTTTTTCTCAGTAACATGACAGGCTGCGTCCTTTGTCTTCTTCAAAAAAGAAAAAATATGTTAAAAGCTGCTAGAAATGAAAGTAGTAACAGGAACTTCTCAGACATTACACAATATGTATAATTAATAATAATAATGTTTAATAAATGTAACTTTTAAACAGATAAAAAGTATATTCCCTTCATTGAGTAATAATGTCATTATTTATTTTCATATAATGGCACATCCCAGCAGGGTTTTATTCTTTATAAAACATTTGTTGATTCAAGAATTTGTTACCACGTATGAACTAAAAGACCTTTTGTCTTTCTCCAGGAATTTGCTGACTCCCTTGGAATCCCTTTCCTGGAAACTAGCGCTAAGAATGCCACCAATGTGGAGCAGGCCTTCATGACCATGGCTGCTGAGATCAAGAAGCGAATGGGACCTGGAGCAACAACTGGAGGCACGGAGAAGTCCAACGTGAAGATTCAGAGCACTCCAGTGAAGCCTGTACCTGGGGGCTGCTGCTGAGGGCACCATGCTCCTCCACCAAAAAGTCCCAGAATCGCAAGCAACAATGTCCAACAAAACCAGAAAAACAGAACTAGACCACTTATTTCCACAGAGACAAGGGTGAGATCAAGAGACAGGAAACAACTTAAGTTGCCTAAATTGTACTGTATGTAGCTGCACTACCAACAAAACAATAGAAGAATCTACAACCTTACTGGGTCCCCCCACTTAAACATGTTAACAGGTCAGATATTTGGTAATGGTCTGGGGCTGCATTGATCCACCCCTACAACCACCCCTTCCCCTGACCCCCACCAAAAAAAAAAAAAAAACCCAGACAGATTCCATTTTCACACAACTGTGTGTCTGTGTACAGGTTTCTGAGGAATATTGAGTGTATTTCTCACTGCATTTTCACTGCATTCCTACTGTGGTCAAAATACAATGATCTCTC
>JAOUWY010000062.1:22734287-22747326 GCA_025728095.1 Prietella phreatophila | reverse complement strand
TGGGGTCCCTTGCTAGAGCTGCTACCCCTGCGACCCGATTACGGATAAGCGGTTGAAGATGGATGGATGGATGGATGTTTCTGTTTACTAAAGTGAGTAATGTAAGTAGGGTCATATTCAAAAGTCACTTATGTTTAAAAGTTGTTTACAAAGTCATAATATAATACAGGCTTGTTTTAGAAAAAAAAATTCTCAGAAAAACATGACATCATGAAATCATGAAAAAGACACTTAAAATGTTTTAAAAATCAGAGCACTGTCTATCTAGGGCTGTGCTGATAACATGACACAATGTACACATTTTATCCATCTCTGAGGAAACAAATATATCTACAGAAATAAACATAGAGTGACAGATGTAAACAGTAAACGTGTCATATTTGATAACTGAACAAATTCTGTAAAAAAAAGAAAAATAAAGAAAGCGTAATAAATAACTAATAAATTAGAAGGAACAGACATAAAACATGTAATTACATATCTAATCAGCCTTGCAATACATATGAGTATGAATGAATATTAATAGAACATTATGTCACTATCAGAGATTATATCTAGCATAGAGACTCACAGGGAGAAGCTGAGTTCATACAGCACAAAAGCATCTCTCCAGTCTGAAGAACAGATGCAGTAAGTGGCCTGTGGTCTTGGACTTCCTCCTGAAAACTCTGGAAATAATAAACTGATTGATTTATTGATTTGTTGATAGTAAAATAACTCGTATGAAATGTTTGCAATAAATCAGACAATGCATACATCCGTAGTATCTTATATACAATTCATAGTACTTACCTTATAGTCAGCCAGAGAAGCTTTAACACTTTCAATGTCCACTGAAGGAGGGGAAAGGACATCTATCTTCTCCACCACCTTGTGCAACCAGTGGATCAGTTTTTCTAAATTTGAACAGAAAGTCTGACAAGAAAGTTACATTATTTACATTAGCTTTCACATCCCTGGCAGTTCATTCAGTCCAACACAAAGTTTTAACTCACTTCTAAGTACCGCAAAAGAGATTCTTGTGTCCCTTCCGCTACCTCGTCAGACTCTGTCTTCCTCTTGAACTCATACAAAGACATTCCACTCAGCTCATCCACAATGGTTTCCACATCCCTCAGGTTCTGGTTCAGGTCCCTCAGATTCCCCACATCTCTGGTTACCTGCACTCTACTATCAGCTCTCTTCATCTGCTCTGTGAGAGGAAATTCTTCAGCAGGCCCTTGTCCACAAGAGACCTCAGCTGCCTGTTTCACCATTTGTACTGATGAAGACCTAACAGAGGCACTCTCTCTCTGCAGAGACTCCCAGTTGGTGGTGACTGGCTGACTTATCTGTGCTGTGATGTCTTTTAGTTTCTGAGAAAGATCCTGTATCTCCAGTAGCTGTTCAGGCAACTGGAGAAACTCCTCATCCCACTCGCCAAGTGAACCCAGACGGGGTAAGATGCTTGTGGACCTGATAAAGGTTGGATCAGACCTGGATGTGGAAAAGATGCCAAATTTCTTATAGTGAAAGCTGTCTTTCCCATCACAATCCATACTTTCCAATGATAAACCCACCTGCTCCAGTGAGGAATTAAGGCTTCTAGACACCCCAATGTCAGATGACTTGGAATATGCCAGTTTCCTCAGATTCGGATTTTGTAATCCAAATGTTTGAGTAGACACTGGACCAGATCTACCCTGCCTCATTCCAGAAACAGGCTGTTCCAAAAAAGAAAGACTAGACGAGCTGAGAAAACTGTCCACTTCAATGCCAGAGTCTTGTAAAGGTTGACCAATTCCAGACCTGTTTTCACTTGAACCCCAGGCATTGGTCATGTTTGGCCTTAGAGGGTATGTATAATCCAAGAGGTTCTGATACTCCTTGTCAGGGTCCCAGCTGGGAGACTTGCGGTCTGGAGAAGGTGGTAAGGTATTGGGGATAGCACAGGCCCAGTAAGTGGTTTGATAGTGGGACATTTGTTTGGGTTCAGACGAGTAGCTCTTCTTGTTACTTAGTGAGAAGCCAGTGTTAATCTGACAGTCTCTCTCTTGCTTAAATGCTCTTGTCCTTTGGGAGGTATGGGTTTGAGAAGTGTATGAATGAGGAAAAATTCTCTGGGTGGAAGTCCAATTAGGACTTAATGGTACTGTAAGGCTCAAATCATCTAGAGAACTAGAATGGCTCCTACTTTCAACTTTGCTTGCTGAAGGAACAGGGCTGAAATTAGGTTCCTCATGAGAAGAACATAGCCTGAGGTCTGACAAATTCAAGGAAGCACAACGGTCTTCTCTGGTTGCTGAAAGAGAAGAAGCAATGATCTGGGGAACACTTGTGCTATCCAACATTGTGGAATCTGTTCTTTCATCTTGTGTTTGAGAATTTGCCACATTGCTCATGTGAAGCTGTGAAATTAAATAAAAAAAGGTTTTAATATGTTGCCATATATATGAAACTATCATATACACAAAATTCCTATAGTTTGACGCTATAATAATGTATGCATGAATATGTAAATTTTTCTGCAGGTTTTAGTCACAACGTTTATCTATAATAATGCAAATACCAAGTTTCAGATTCCTAGATCTACTGTACCTAATCAGATCTTAATCCTTAGCAATTTATTAATAAAATGTACAAGCATTAGAACCTTACTAAATGAAATTTATAACCATTATCAACTTACCCTTTCTGAGTATTCATGTGTGAGAGGATTCTTCAGGATTGAAATCTGGTGCTCTGTTGAAATCAGTGGCTTTCGAGCAGTATACAAGCTCCTGCTTGTCATGTACCAAGAAGTAGGTGCCATGGTAACAATTTTTTTGCTAGCACTACTCTCTCTGTCAAAGTATTTAGAGTCCAGGCCATGCAGTGACCTTGATCTGTCAATGGCTTCCTGTGTGAGGTGTCTCGTGTAGCCACTGCGAATAAATGCAGGGATCCTGCTTTTATGCCTCCCATAGTTCCTCTGCTCCATCTGAGATAAAGCTCAGTCAATTCCCAGAGCCATTGGAGCACACCGAACCCAAGAATGCCCCATCTGTCCTCAGCAGGACAAATGAACTGTCAAAATAAGGTGAACAAAAGTAAGGCGTCAACATCACCTTTAAGATAAATATATGTTTCAAAAAGTACCATTACGAAGAAGCACATAGTAAACTTATAAATTCACAGGACATTGCATGTGAAAAGAAAAACGTGTTTAGTTAAATGTAATGATGCGGCTGCTACTTGATACGGCTCAGGAAACTCATCAAGAACATGCTCAGGCTTGCCTGCTACTCAAGATTAAATTTGCTCTTTGTACACTGGCACAATCTGCCAAGAATGTTCCAGGAAACCAAAGCAAAAGACAATATAAAGAGAAAGTCTGAAAATTAATATAAACGGAATAAATAGAAAACAGAAACACTGAAAATAAGCAACATTTCACCCAGAAGCAATCATATGTGTGTATCCACATTCTACGTACTGCATATATCTATCTGCATCAGATCCAACTGCAGTGCATTTTTATTGTGAATTGAATTAAACCTCTGTAGCAGATAGAAATGCTTGTGGAAGACCACTCTTGCCATTTTCCCATTTGATGGCTCAGTCATTTCAGGTTCTTCTGGCTTCCATGGTGAATGTTAGAGGATGGCTTTTCTAAAAAGCAACTCACATGTTGAGTACAACACATTGCTTAAAAGTATAATGTACATCGATTCTAAAACCTCAGCATGTTTTTCAAGACCCAGGGCTGCCAAAAGACATAGAGAAACTGCCATTACTGGCATACAGTACATATGTTTAAATGTGTCCATTTTGAACTAAAGACGTTTGGGACGTCTGCTATAAAATCATGCGTCAGATATATTGTAGCAGTCGCACACAGAGTAGCATTGCTGTCTCACATCTCCAAGGTACTCAGTTCAATCCTGAGCTACAGGTATCTGTTTGGAGTTTCTGTGCATGTTCTGACCATGTCCGTGTTGCTTTCCTCTGTGTTCTCTGGTTTCCTCCCACCTCGCAAAAAAAAAGGTGGTACGTGGATCGTGGCTATGCTAAATCGCCTAGGTGTGAATGTGCATGTGAATGTTTGTGCTCCGGTTCCACTATAACCCTGACAAGGATAAAATGGTTGCAGAAGATGAATGAATAAATGAATGAATTAATAGATATTTGGTCAAATTGAAAATGGCCCACATGTAAGTCAAAGAGTGAACTGCTCAATTGGCTGTAAGTTAGGTTGTGCTAACGCTACTGATATTTGAAGGCTTGGCATTGTAACTACAGTGGAAATATACTTTGGAACTTTAAAACACAACTATTATGGTTTTGAAACATGCCTAATTTTGTTTTAGAGGTCTCATACAAAAGATTTACATGTATCCAAGGTCAAATAACACAAATAATATGCTCATAATTTATACTGCAGCATTACCTTTTTCCCCAGTGTCACAAACGACTCGTTAAATGATCCGTTCTAAAGGAGTCATTTTAAAATCCTCATTTCAGAACATACTCTGCTCTGATTGGTCAGATGTCCCAGTCTGTTGTGATTGATCTACCGCTGTCAGTGAGCAGCCGATGAAGACCAGAAGCGTAGCTCTTTGTTACGAACCTACATAGGTTAATACAGGAAGAAAGTCTGGAATTACTAATGACTCGTTTCAGCTGTTCAGAATCGGTTCCTTCTTTAGGGAGTCAATAACTCTGTTTGTTGTGCACTTTGATTTTTTTTTTAACTTGTTTGCAGATGTTTTTACATTCACAAACAGCTTTATAACACATTACATGAAAGGTTATTACCTTAGAAAAACCTTAATAGGTGGACTTTAATTGCTGCATGTTCATTATATGTAATAAATCTCATGGTGTCTGTGTAGTGTATACACACCTACCACAAGCTACTCTGTCACATAGAGGCCTGCGTGTTTGGACACCACCATGGCAACCATATGACTGAGAGCACTGAACCAAAATGCAGAGCAGCAACAATACAGCAAAATCCCCAGTGCTGCATTAGCTCTTACAAGTGTATTCAAGTGTGTTCTCTTGGACTTAATTCAACACGTTGATTTTGGAGTGCATAAATCAGTGCATTATAATGCACAACCCAATGGTTTCTAAACTGACCAATCAAAGCCTTTTTAAAAATCAGTATTTCAGATAATTTAACTTGGTCAGTATACATTATATGGCCTGCGTTTATGGCAAACTAGGCTATATTCCTGAGGTTACAACAGACCCAGCAGTTTGCATAGGATAGTTTGGAAACTTTTAAATGTTTAATCTATCACATTCATCATTAGCAAGATTAAACATACAGCATAGAGAGGCGGCAGGTCAGAAAGGCTTTTGAGACTAATCATAGCTCTCGAGCTACTGCAGTATGCCCTAAATAGATGGAGCTGATGAAACGGAAAGGTAGTTTCATTGTAGGCATTATCTGTAAAGGACAAATGACGAAAGGGTTACCAAAGGAACGTCTTCTGTCACACATAACAGAGAATAGCTGTCATTTGCCAACCCAGTTATTTGTAAACTATCGATTTATTGGTGCCGACGTCTGACATCTATATATTGCGTAATTTGTAATGAGCGTTAACGAGTCTAAGTGTTGTAGCGCTTCTGATAATCCCAAAAACCCAATCTTCCATGTTAGCAGGCAGCCATTTTATGTAGGCTAATAATACAGTGTAAATACCTTTTTTCCCCCAGATGTAGCGTGGAAGGAGTTTTAAAGGTTCAGTGTATATGAAATTCACACGCATATAGCGCGTAGTGAAACGTTCAGCACTGAAAACACAGTTCAGCCTGGTAGTAAAACGGTTCTTATTAAAGGCAAGCGGGAAAAGCGGAAGAGCCCGAGACATCCAGCCAATAGAAACATCAGCCTTTTCTCCACTGGCCGGACATAGCAGAGGAAACTCTGAGGTTCCTCTTTTCTTCTTTTGTGTTTTTATTCACTTTTATGTGTTTATGTAGTCGGCAAATATGCTATTATAGCAACAATAACAATAACAACAATAACAATAATAATAATAATAATAATAATTATTATTATTATTATTATTATTATTATAATACTACCAATATGCCAGTCAAATGCAATGGCCTACATAAAACTTACCATGTAAGAACACTGATAAAGTATGAATTTTTATATAAATGAGCATTAAAAACGTTTAAAATCATACAGTAAATAACATTTTACCAGGCTATACTGTACACTAGGCTACTAAATCTTTATCTTTTGTCAACTTAACCTGGAAATGTGGTTATAGTGTTAAACAAGATTTAAGGCACTTAACTGGACCATAGTTTACTTTTAGAGTAAGGTTTTAAAGGAACACTACATGCACTTTTCTAGAGAAAACATACTAAGGTTACAAAGGTAAGGTTAGTAGCCCTTTCTCCCTTCAGAATCTATTTCCAACAGATAATCTGATTATGAACTGCATTATATTTGGATTTGCATTATGTTCATACTGACATATTGGGATACACACACACACACACACACACACACACATTGCATGCTTTTTAAAAAAAATTTTTTATGGGTTTCACATTTCACATTTACATAAAACATTTTATAATAATTTTTAAAAAAAAACTACTAGGGAACATTCAACCTGTTTGCAACACCACAGAAAAGACAGGCCTTTTTGCTCTTGATTTAATGACATAAAGATTTTACAGTTGAGGGAAATCAATAGTAGTTACATAGTTAAGTCACAGTTTTAAGATTGATTGGTGTATTATTGTACGTACCGGTAATATCTCAAAAACACATTATTAACACATACAGTGGCATTAACTTGCTAAACCAGCCAATAACACTCTTTACCAATCTGGCAGCCAATGTTTTTAGCAATTAGATTAAGATAAATGTTTTAAAAATTGTGTACAAAAGTAACAAAATTGCAAGAAATTATGTAAAATCACAAGTTGACCTAGCAGTTATAATTCTCAATACATTTAAAATCCATTGTTTAATGGCCCATTAAACTTAATTAATTCACATTTAGTTGCAAATCAATACTGAAATGTAAACAAACAACATCAATTTTATTTTGTCCATCAGTGGTCTACAGTATGTTTACGTGATCGATACCATCTGAACATAAAGAAAGATTGGCTGAGAATGACAGTACTTTCACATTTATAACACATGAGAAACCGGACATAAATGCCCTGGAGTATATCCAATTGCGCTTTTATTCTTCTTATTTTCCCAGAAACCAGTGAAATCATTCACCAGAAGACATATTCAGATTGTCACTTTGCAATGCAGTCCCCATCAAATCTCAGTGTCCCTAGACTGGGAAACAAATATTTACAATACATGTTTTATTTTCCATCTTCAAAATGGTTAATGTTTCACAAGTGAAGTAAAGATACAGCAAATAAATAGAGCCAGTGAAAGAGGTCAGTCTGTAAATGATTCTCTTCACTATCTTTAACAACTACTCAAAATAGGGAATAGTCTCCCTTTTAGGCATGTAGAAAAAACAAATTATAATTTCCCCAGAAGAGAGATTAATAAAAATGTTTTGGCACAATAAAAGTTGTATGAATGTAACTACAATGATCATTTCTCTATCTCATTCTATCCCATTCTATTTGCTAATACCACAAAACAAATATACAGTAAGTTTCACAACTTGTAGACAGGAAATACGGCCGGTATTCCCAGACTTTAGAGAGGAGTAAGCAAGGATTGAGTTTGGAAATGCTTTGAATGGATAAACTGCTTTCAGTGAAGAAAGTAAGTTTAGAACACGGACTCGACGCCATCCTTTTCATCAGCAGAGTTATATGAGCAGTCATCGCCTAGCCTTTGGTGTGTAACAAGAGGTGAGGTCTCCTCTTCGGCCTGGACATTAGCCACGGCTTCCACTTTAACCTCCTTTAGCTCCTCCTCTTCCTGCTGGCTTCCAAAGTGTTTTTGCTTTTTTGTCTCATGCTCATTTATATGGTGCAATATCCCAGCACCCAGAGCATCACCTTCCACATTTACCACAGTGGTGGTACGGTCCCTGAAAAAGGAATATGCACATACACACGTACACATGCGCACACACACGTACACCAATATATAAATAACTTGTTACTAAATTCTCAAGCATGAGTTATGTCACATGATATATAAGGGAGTAAGACATCACACAGAAAAATCACATGCACAATTCAGAGTCTGTGGTTATAATATAAGAAATTGTGTATATTGCAAACATATTTCCAGATATGTGATATGATAAATGCTAAATTCTAATTAGAAATGGACTAAATCATGTGTAGCGGAGAAAAATGAACTTTATGTAGTAGAGGATATCTTACACAATCCAGTCCACTGCCAGCATTAGTGACAGATCATTGGTAGGTAGGCCAATGGCTTCCAAAATGATCGCAATGGTGATGATTCCTCCGGCTGGAATGCCTGCTGCTCCGACACTGGACGCTGTAGCTGTCACACTGCAAAAAGGATAAAAAAATCTCTATTACTTTCATTCTCTCAATGTACGGGCAGCAGTTAAGGCTCTGAGTTATTGATCGACAAAGCCCTAGAACTACAAAGAGCCACTGTTGGGCCCTTGAGCATGTCCTTTAACCCACAGCTGCTTGGGCTGTATCTTATCTCAATTTTAATTCACTTTGGGGAAAAAATTAAACAAACAAATAAATAAATATAAAAGCAAATCAATGCCTATCTTCCCCTTTCTTGGTAACTCTCTCACAGATAGCAAGAGTTAAGGAAACCGAGAAGTAAGAGTGGTTCCTGTGCTAGTAAATTTAGATCACTGTTAATAGCTCTGGGTTGGCATAAGACAGAGCCTGCATAGGTTGTTTTAACTCCTGGGACAGGAATGCTGCCTAGAACACATTCTCCATGTCTATTAATATGCTTGCTTACTCTGTCAGAAACTGTGCCTTCAGTAATGCACTCACAGAATAGTGAAGATCTGGCCTGCGTTGAGGTCGACATTGTTCAGTTGGGCAATGAATACAGCAGCAATGCACTGGAAGATAGCAGCTCCATCCATGTTTACAGTAGCTCCAATGGGCAGGATAAAACGGCTGATCCTTTTGTCCACACCATTATTCTCCTCAACACATTTAATCATGGAGGGCAGAGTTGCTGAGCTGATAAAGCAAAAATAGCAAGTCATAATGAAAGAAGGCCAGACAACAGAGATGAATAGATCCTAGGAGAAACAGACAGAGCATACGGTCACATAAATGTTCAACACAAATCTATTACCTTATAATTAGAGATGTTTTCTATTTAGATTAAACATTTAAAGGGAGTTTTTAATGCAACAGGACCTAAAGTTCAAGCTTGAATGATCCTAATAGTTGAAACAGCTCTATTTCCTCTGTGAACAGATCAGATTGCCAAAGTTTACATTTTCAGTCAAATGAAGCCAACATCTGAGTAGCATTGTGCTGAAAACCTCAAAGCATGCAACAAAGTTAAATATACAAATCACAATGTAGACTGAAATCTGAGCTGGCATTGAAATCCTGTTTGGGTAAAGAGAACATGAACACTGTACAAACCACAACATGCACAATTATTACCTGGAACAGGTAGCGAAGGCTGTGGTGAAAGGTGTGATCAGGCCAGCGAGGAAGCTGAAGGGGTTTTTGCGAGTAAGTCCAAAGTAGATAAGAGGTAAGACAATTCCACCATGGATAATATGGCCCAGGATTGAAGCAAAGATGTATTTTCCTAAGCTGGTGACAAGCAGAACCACATCCTCCATCTCCACAATCTTACTGCCTACCAGGAACATGATGCCAACTGGTACATACCTATAAACACATTGATAAACAGCATGTAAATCATAGGGCATTTTACAGCATCAGAAATTATTTAAATTATTTTTTTATTAAGGTCATTTTAGGACATAACTCACTCTAAAATACGTAAGAGCTTATGGGGACAAAATGTGTATGTCCATGACCCATACATTTGCACAATGATGCTCAAACAAAAACATCCAGCCATAGCCAGGAATGAATAATGGAAAAGACCATGGACCTTTTGCAATTACATATTTATTTGCTGTAAATGTCGTCTAAAGTGCATTTAAAACAGTCTGAATAATTTTCTCCATACCGCTCAATAAGACAACCTGACAGTGAAATTGTTTGCAAGCAGTTTGTACTGTTTGTAAACTCAAATCTGTCATTAAGATTTGTTAATATTAGAAAATGTTTAGGGATAATTATTGGACTTGGACCAATACTGTAGAAAAATCAAGGCAGACTGCTTGCATTCACTGTTATCAAGTTTAAGTTTTAATCAGAGGGTTTCACTCACCACATAATCCAAGATACCAGTACCATAGTGGCTTCATTGAAAGCATTAAAGAAACGTATGAGCTCCTCCCCTTCAGCTCCCAGCTTTCTTAAGGCCACTCCAAACACCATGGCAAACAGTACCAGGCCAAGAATGTTCATCCCATCTGCTTCTGTTCCCATTGGTACCTGCAACCAGCCAAATATGCCTTTAGATATCAGCCCAGTTCAAGGTGCTTGCTTTCACAAACATCACTGTGAGATAAACTGTCAGGTAACAAAAATTATCAAAGAAATGCATGTTGAGACATTATTAGTAAAAAAAAATACAAATATATATATTTTTTAATGTGATTACAAAACACTTATACAAGTGATATAAATGTAGACCTCTATTTCACTTGCCTCCAAGAACTTTTCGTGTCTCCTTTTATTTAACTTTTAATGTAGCTTTTTTTTTTCTGTTATCATTATTCCTCTCCTTGGTGGCGTCTTTGTGTCTATTTAGCGTAATGTTTTCATAACCTTCTCCAGCACATTAAAGATCAAAATGTTCTGTTTGTATGTGACTGGTCATAGCAAACTGCATGAGTGAACCTGTTTGAACTTTTCATGCTTTTTAGTTAGAAGATACCTTAAACAGACAAATTCAACTAAATCAATGAGCACATACATTTCTTGCTGTCTCACCCCCATGTTTACACAGCATCTGTGTCACTGGTAACTGGGAAGCCATATAAAGTCTATTTGACTGGAGCTGATCAAGACTATATAAGCCTGTTGCATTGTGCCCTTGACAAAACATAAAGGCTGAAACTTTTTGGATATTCTATAACACAGGCTGTGTTGTCTCTCTTATGAGTGATTTAGAAAAAATCTCATTAAAATGTAATAAGTAGCAGTGGTTTAATATAATACACTGATGTATGGACATTTATGAATGACTCTAAGGTCTAATATGAAATAAATTAATTATACTTATAATTAAATGCTAACAATTATTTTAAAATGTTAAAGGAACCCCAAACAATTACATGAAATACATTTTATTGTATATTTCATTTGTTTAATTATGTTTGTATTTATTTCAGTCTGAAATCTTGGTGGATGATATAAAATAATTAAATCTTCCAATAACATCCATGATGGTACAGTGACTGTGTGGAGTTTCTGCCCATACAGGACACCAGAACAGTGTTGGTCTATTAGATTAGGTCCAACTTAATCTCATGCTTATATTTAGTTCACTTTCATACAAACAGACTATGTGGATTGTTACAAATGTGAGACAGAGTACCTCCAACTGTGTTCAGTACGGGTAAATAGTCTCCAAGAGACCACTGTTTTCAGACAGTGTCTCACTTGGGTATGGGTTACAGTATTCACATTAGGATGGAAATGTGAAGGGATCACATTGACAATTACCCAAATACTGAGCTCCATCAGACACTCAGGCATGGCTCATCTATGGCTGATGGGAATCATCAAGAAACACACTGCTGAATGTTCACAAATGGGAGACTATTATAAAAAAAATATTATATTTTTCATATAAAATGGGAATAAAACTTAGTGAATACTACGGGAAGACAGGAAAAATCCTACTCTGGAAAGATCTAAATGTTCCATGGGAGTTTAAATACTGTTGTTTTGAAACACATGGTGACTAAAGCTCTCTCCTAAAGACATTCAGTCGCCAGCTGTTCAAGTGTTTAAATAGCTGAAGAATGGCAAGAGGTAAAAAAATATCAAGGTATCCAAAACCAGCAACTGAGACAGAGTTGTTCTCGATAAGGCTGAAAACACTAAATAAAAATAAAGGTCCAATGAATGCAGAGCAAATTTGTTTCTGTGTTCCAAGGTATACCACAATTGTAATGTCTAGCAATATAATCATTATTTTTGACCATACTGTGTAACCTTATGTACCATATATATCTAAAATCTAACATTTCACCTGTTTCATAGAATGCCCAGGCCACAAAATACACAATTTTATCATTTGTCTAACAACAACAAAAAATAGAACAATGTACATTAATAGTTTAGTTACAGCAATCAAAACATTGTGATGAAACAATATTTTGATAGTATATTTGTTGACATAATGTGCAGTAAAATATAGATACCTTTTGATAGAGTATAGTCCCATTCGTTGTGTTTCCCACTGGAATCATCTTGTAGTCTGTAGCATACTGCAACAAAAAGTAGAGACTATGACATAAAAAATATAGTGCTTCATTAGCAATAGATAATATATATATATGCATGCCTATATTCTCCATAACTTTACATTTCAACTCATTGACATTTCAATGAACTGTCAAGTTTATGCATCTCCATGAATCACTGAAGTCTCTCCAGAAGTCTACAAAAGCAGCACTTAAAGTACAGCTGAAAAGAACCTGCCAACTGGAACACACACTGACTTTGACAATGGCACTGCTATTCAGAGGCTCCTCTTGCTCAGAAACTTTAACTATGTCGACTGTGGTCTCCCAGCCTGTCCTATCTCTTGTATAATATATGAACAGCCAATGTGCAGGAAACAGTCAGAAATAGTATTTTTAATTTAATCCTTTCAGGGTGGATAAAAATATGTCTCCCTGACTATAACCTGACTATGTGACCTATAAGTATTTTTGATTATGAATTAGGATCATCGAGATTTGAGTCTGAAGTGAATTCCTTTCAATTTGACTTTGGCTTTCAGTAGAACAGTAAGGAAGCAGTACCTCCCACCCCCACCCACCCCATTACA
>JAOUWY010000062.1:22628246-22664990 GCA_025728095.1 Prietella phreatophila | reverse complement strand
CTAGATGATAAATTGCAGTGAATAGGCATTTTTGCAGGTATCGTTCTTACAACCTGCTCTCTCTTTTCTATCTTGGATAAAACTGAAGACAACCGAGGATGATCATCTTAACAATTCATTAGGAGATGCTGGCTTGATCTCCCCTGACAAAGAGGATATCTCACGAATCCTGGTGGAGTAACCTTGTACAGTATATTATAGCAAAAGATAAAAGCCATGTAATGGGCTATTGCTCATGCATAGGCCAGTCTTTGACTAATCTCTCTTTATTTTAATCTCACAGACAGTGCCGTTCAAAGGCCGGATCAGAGGCGGGATGAGGCCTGGTAAGAAAATTATAGTCATGGGCATCGTGGATACAGAGCCAGACAGGTAGTGATAATATGATCACTGTCTTTGCATCATTATCATCTACATTTGGTCATAGAATTTAGTATGGTAAAAAAAAAAAAAAAAGTTATGACCGCCTTGTTCAGAAAGTGTTTTCTGTAGAGCCTTTTTGTCATGAGTGAAATTCAGTTTATTCTCCCCTTGCTGCTGGTTCACTGCTGGATCAATAGTATTGGAACCACAATGTCATGTATGTTTATGGATGTCTAGTTAATTTGTGAATTGAACTATATCATTTATCATCATGGCAATATTGGCCTTTGAAAATTTTCACAGCTTTGCAAATGGCTTGCTGATTATTCACTGAAATTTTATTATGCACTGGGAGCATCCTAATCTTAAACATGAAGTGTTTATGAGGGTGTTTTGAACATTGATTTCATAACATCAAAATAGTGTAGATCAGTCTAAACCATATACAGCAAAGTATTTTAACATTCGATAATATGAAATCTTAATATACTATTTTGTCCATATCCTGGAGCCTGTGCATGGGCATGTTATGAACTTTGTGTGTAAGCTTGCTAATGGCTGTTTACCTACTCTGACAGAGAGAGATTTTACAGCAGTTGGAGCTTGTGGGTGTGTCACTGAAAGACACCCTAAGCAAATCTATTTTAATTTTGGCCCTACTGATAAGCTGCACTCCCATTTTTGCATTTTTGTACCAATAAGTGGAGCCAAGACTGGCCGAATCAAAGTATGTGTCTTTTTGAAAATTGCCAGTAACTGAAAAATGCAGACATCATTATTTTGACATGCTATTGGTTATCATAGTCATTAAACACGAGTATTTTGGATTTTTCCTGTCGTGTCCTAGTTCAGTAATGGCTCATTGATTTGAGTTTGTTTCTTTAAGTATCATTGGAGGTATTTATGGTATATACTAATTACACTGGACATGTCAAAGCTGCATTTTATAATCAATGTGCTATTGGTCTATTTGTTTCTCTTTGTTAAATGGCTGTTTTTATGTTCAGCTTTGACATCAGTCTAACCTGTACCTGCAACACAGAGAAGGATGAGGAGGAGGTTACAGATGTGGCCCTGAAACTTAGTGCCCGATTTGCAGAACGTCAGTTCTTGCGGAATGCAAGGGTTTCTGGGAAGTGGAGTGAAGAAGAGGCAACCATTCCATACTTCCCCTTCATCCAGGACCAGCCGTTCAGGGTAATTATCAGACTTTAATTTGTAGTGTATCTCTAGGCATTACCAGTGATGCATGTAATGGAAGAATATATTACAAATAAAATAATTATTAGCAGATAAGTGTTTGAGATGCTGGCCAGTTAAAATCGAACTAAAACGTTTATATGTAGGTAAATGATATTGTCTCTGCACCTAGCATCATGTGGCCTAAAACTGTGTTCTGGCACATAGTCTAAGAGCCAGAAAGGATTATTCTATTTACTGTTGAAGCTGTGGCAAGTTGTGAAGGAACATAAAATTATCCTTAATTCTGTTGAGAGTTTGTACCACTTGCTTACACACAGCCTATTACAAACTACTGTATGCCCTTTTGGAATGCCATAGAGGGCAATAAAGTGTGTTTCACAGATACACGATTTTTATCAAATGGAATTTTTGGATGGACTAACTACAGCCCCTCTAAACAAAAATGGTTACAGAAGCTGAAAAGTCCAATTTGTAGATTGTGCTACTGTGCATGGCAGTGAGCTGTACAGCAGATGGATGTAAAGAAGTTTGAGATGATGAGGTTTCCTCCATCCCCTTTCACCAACGGGTCACTCTACTTCCAGATCAATCAGTAATACAAAGCTGAGATAAGCATGCAAATCTGGAAAAGTGCTTCCTTTCAATATACTGAACCTACAATGTGTTATTCAGTGACTTTTGCTTTCACTCTTCCTCTACTTCCTCTTTCTCTCTGATTACATGTTCTTCCTATATTTTTACTCCTATCCATGCAGATTGAGATTCATTGTGAACACCAGCGCTTTAGGATCTTTGTTGATGGACATCAGCTGTTTGACTTTTATCACAAAGTGAAGTCTTTGCTGACCATTGATTTGATCAGGATAGATGGAAGTCTGCAGATCACCAAACTAGGTTAATCCAGCACACCGGAGCATGTTACAGAGAGGACTTGACAGGTGACCAAACCTACCATTGTCTGGTTTTATCTTTGAAGGCCTGAGAGGTTCTGCTCAATCAAACACAAAGTGACTACCACATTCCTTCACTCTGTTCTTTTCTTATTTTTCCCCCATTTCCCATTTTCAAGCTGCACATCTTTATAGGTTGAGATGTACCATGTGAATCCTTGCAGTGTCAGCTATGTCTCTCTTTAGGTGTCTATTGGAAGACATTTTTTTAATACTCTGGATATAATTCAGTCAGAAGTTTACATACATCTTAGCCACATACACTTAAACTCAGTTTTTCACAATTCCTGATATTAAATCATAGAAAACATTCCCTGTTATTAGGTAAGTTAGGATCACTACTTTTATTTTAAGAATGTGAAATGTTAGAATAATAATAGAGAGAGTGGTTTATTTCAGCTTTTATTTTTATCACATTCCCAGTGGGATCAGAAGTAAACACACTTTGTTAGAATTTTATTTTTAGCATTGCCTTTAAATTGTTTAACTTGTGTCAGATTTTTTTGGGTAGCCTTCCACAAGCTTCTCACAATAAGTTACTGGAATTTTGTCTCATTCCTACAAACGGAGTCTTAAAAACCTGACTCCTTGCAGGCCCACCGTTTTCTGCACACATTGTTTATCAGATTGAGGTCAGGACTTTGTGGAAGCCACTTCAATATCTTGACTGTGTTGTCCTTAAGCCATTTTGCCACAACTTTGGAGGTATGCTTGGGGTCATTGTCCATTTGGAAGACCCATTTGTTACTTGGCTTTAACTTCCTTTCTGATGTCTTGAGAATTTTACTTTCTTATGATGTTCTCTATTTTATGAATTCCACAGGTAACCCTCCATTTGACCATCATTTTCTGGAATTTTCCAAGCTGTTTAAAGGCACAGTTAACTTAGTGCAGATATACTTCTGACCCACTGAAATTGTGATGTAGTCAATTAAAAGTGAAAATCTGTCTGTAAACAATTGTTGAAAAAAATTATTCTCATGCACAAAGATGACTTGGCAAAACTATAGTTTCCTGATGTGAAGTCTGTGGAGTGGTTAAAAAATTGTTTTAATAACTTCAACTTTATACACACGCAGGGGTAAATGTTATTAGAGTTAATGCAAATGAAGTTGCAAATACGATTTTTGAATCACAACAGCCAAAGGCCAAATATGCTTTCATGTATTACCTGTCTCAGTGATTACAGATTTAATAACAGACAGCAATGATTATAGACGCATTTACGATTGACAATATGAACAACTGCTGTTTATTGCAACCATTGTTTTTTCTGGGAACAATATCTTGCACTGAGTTAATGTAGAATGTAGTACGTTGTGGAATAGTTAGGTGTTTATTACTATCATTGGAAATGATAGAGTAATTGGTTTACAACAAGTCATTGCAAATCTTAATGAGCAACCAGTGACCTCCTAACTGAAAACCATAAGACAGGATTTTTGGTCAAATAGCCCTTTTCACTTTTTTTTTTTTTCCCCCTCCCCCCTGTGTTGTACATTTTTATTTAAAAAAATTCACCTGATGTTTACATCCTCTCTGAGTTGATCTTAGTGACAATAATAATGATTGTAGTTAAATAAATTCTTCTTGGAATGTAACATGAACCATGCTGATAACTTGGCTAATGGGGAGAAAGATAAAAATGAAGCAGGCTCAGTTATCAATTTTCTTGACTAACATGAGCACCTAAATCCTTGTTATTCCTTACAAAGCTACTGCCTGGATTTTCTGGCCAAGGGATGGCCTTCTCTTGTGTGTCCTATATTTGTCATTTATTCAAGATGTCTGGGATTTCCTGCCTCTCCCTAGACCTTTTATTACAACATTGATTTTCCCCCAGATGGAAGGGCATACGTTCACACAACTGTTTCGTTATTACCTCACACCTGCTTACATATAGTTTGAACATGAAGCTTATGGTGATTATTATTAGCACAATATAATGGATGAATTTGTAAGTCACTGATTACAACTCATAAACCTGAGCACTCTCTTAGTCTCATGTCTTGCAATGCAGAAGTGCAAAAGGATAGTATTTGTGTTTCTTTTCAGGTCTTTGCGAGTATAAAGTTTGATGTCTTAATTATACTTTCTGTACTGGTATTCAAGTCTTTCATTAAGCATTTCAACTAGGCTCTATGTTTGTGATTTAAGTGGCCAGAAGAATGTGAAATACCCACATGATGAGTAAAATATGAAATGAATAAGCTCATTAAGTGCTGATGAACCTTTCTTCACATTCTTGAAAATCGCTGGCACTCTGAACTAAATGAATTTCAACAGCAGAGAACAGAAAAAGCACCAGACTCTGAGATCTCACAAACCAGAGAACATGATACAGCCATTATCCAGCTGCACTCACATTGATTGTATCCACTTGAAATATTGTATTTTTAGTTTTATTCGAAGGTTTTACCCTGCAGGTGCTTAAAACGCTACATATTAAATCAAAGATGCTGTTTTAAAAAGTAATGTAGCATTAGTTTAATTGTTCTCTGATTTTGTTTTAGACACCTTAAAGAAAAGATTTTGCAGAGCTACGTCAGTTAGCAATATGAGAACATTATTCAGGCCACACTTTAGACTTTGTTTTTAATAGCCTTTAAAATATCGCTCTTCCAGAAGCAGATTCTGATATGAAACTGCAGCACTGAAGATCAACGTGTTGTCTCTTTCATTTGGAAACTTCCTCTCTGACTGTAGTAATGGTTTGTTGTTCCACATTGTTTTCCGGACTGTCTTTAGAGATGTCTATGTAGAGTACTCCCAGTACTCTTCCTCTGAAAGTATGGATGAATTTTAGATGCTGACATGCTTGGTGTCTTATAGATGGCATTTATATGTAGTTAAATTATAGAAGTAAATTTGATTATTTATTTGATTGACTCTAGTCCAGGGGATTCCATTATAGATAAAATATCTCCAATGTATGTGGAACAACTAATGGTCAGGAACATTTT
The DNA here is from genome assembly GCA_025728095.1 of Prietella phreatophila. Classification (NCBI taxonomy): domain Eukaryota; kingdom Metazoa; phylum Chordata; class Actinopteri; order Siluriformes; family Ictaluridae; genus Prietella; species Prietella phreatophila. The sequence goes on along the minus strand of JAOUWY010000062.1, from coordinate 22,659,511 downwards.
TTTTTAAATAAACAGTCAAGATATCACATTTCTAAAGCCAACACCATGCACCTAAAATGTATTGTGGCTGCAGTTGTTTATGTTGAGTTCCCATCTGGTGCTGTGTTTGGTTGTTTTTTTTTTTGTTTTTTTTTTGCTTGAACAACTCTTTAGAGCAAAGGGAGGGAGCAGCTGACCGGAGAACCCACATTTACCTTAAAGTCACTACAACTGGCCCTCTTTCCCCCCATTCATCAAAAAATGTAATCTAACACTAAAAGTCAGGCTCCTCATGATCCTGATTAGTCTTTAGGGTGTTCAGATGGATGTACTCTGTGCTTCATGTTACACTGTTTTTCAACTGTAATATAAAAACCTCTTAGACCAGATTGAAATGGATTTGAATTGGATGGCACTGTTGCAGGCTGTTCACTATTATGTTTATAACTTTGGATGTAGATTATTTTGATCAGGGTTTATTTTCTATGTAATGTCATTAAGAGTGATTGTGTGATATTTAATCCAACTGTTCCTATCTTAAGCCATTATACTTTTATTTCATAGCTTTCTTTAACATTACATATCATGATATGTATGTGTTTTTTTTTTTTATCTGAGAATTTGTGTGGCATTTCATTACTATGATGAGTAAAGTATCTGTTGTTTGATTTGAGGATTATTTCACATGTATTTACACAGTGGCCTATTACATGGAGATAGTTGGTGGGGTCAGTCGTGTTATTTGTGGTTGTATAATCAATTGAAAGGGTTAAACAAATATCAGAAGTGTATACATTGGCTCTTTTCTGTTTCTGTAGTTGCATTTTTATTTAAAGATGTGCCTGTGGAATAATGGCTTTGGCATTTGGAATCCAACATTTTATTCACTGATTTGAATTTCTTTAGCACTTTCCAAACTGAGCTTAGAATTTGAGTTTACTCTAAACTTCTTAATGTAAAAGCATTTTTGTAATATATGAGCGACTATTGTTAGAATATCAAATAAAACCACACCAAACACCTGACTAAGCAATACATATTTGCCCTTTCCTGATATTTACTACAAAATAAACATTTCAATGACTGAAATACTGCTTTATTTTGTCTATTTATGCTTATTGAGAAAATATGATCCAGTTGCAAAATTTACTCCTGGATTAGTCACTGATTGCTGCTGTGGAGGAAGAACAGTTTGGACAATTGTACAATATCAGTTTCTCATGATATCAAAATAAATACTTACAACAAAACAGGATGTAGGAATGCACTGATCTGATGCTGAGTACCATTATCGGGGCCAGTATTGGCCTGAAACACTGGATTGGGGCATTAGTGCAGCAGGAGTGTTGGTGCTTCAACACTCTAGGGTCCTCTGTTTTGATCTTGACCATTGAGTTATGTGGAATTTTACATTCTCCCTGTGTCTTCCTTCTGGGTTCTCTGATTTCCTTTCACTTAGCAAAAACGTGCAAGTAGGTGGATTAGCTATTAAATTCATTATTCTAAAATCTTTTTAAAATTTTTACTTGGGAAATTTGAGACTATTTTAAGGCTGTCAAGTTGTTTAAACATGGTATGTTTTGTTCTAGGCAACTGTTCTTTGTACATTTCTCTATGAAGGGGTCATAGTGTTGTGCCTTTTTACCTCTACTTATTAGGATGCAACATGCACCTTATCTGCCAAAAAAAAGTAGCATTACCAAAACATTTCTAATAAGAGATTTAAACCATTTAGCAAGCCCTTAAATTCTATCTTGAAGCTGGTTAAACACTCTCACTGTAAGCACTTGGTTGAAAATCTGCTTTTCAACTTAGCATTTGTTAAACACAAGGGTCTTTGTTTAGTCTTTGTAAAGCAACATTGTTTACTCTGTACTGCTGTTGTTCATTGTGTTTTTATGCAGATATTTCCACACTGTTTTAGTAAAGTGCTTTGTCACACCTCACACACTGACTGAGTTTGACCAACACTGTTTGTGAAATGAAACTGTTTTGTGATTAATTCTTGTAGTGGAGCTTGCAACAAATGGTCAAAAGCACTTATTCATGGAAGATTAGGTTATGCAGACTCATTTTTTGCTATTCAAATAAACAGTCTTGAATAGAAATTAAACTTAAGTAACTTATGTTAGCTAGTGTGCTAACTGGGTAACCATAATTTAAAAAAAAAAAAAAATTACTTATGCACAGTTTCAAATTACATACTTCCCACAATTAGTACAAGTAACAGTGTTCAAACTAGAAAATTTGACAAGATGCGGTGTACTAATATTATCTGGGTGATATACTATAACCCCAAATATATAGTGTTGAGCAAAAAAGTGTCCTGGTGTAAAAATCCCTCACTGTATACATGTTTGTGCATGTGTATACCTGTACTCAACTCTGACCTACTTGGGTACATGCAGTCAGCAGAAGGAGCCAGTATAACTGGGTAGGGCTGCACAATTATCGATCTCAATTACAATTTTGACTGCCCACGATTACATGAACATGATCGACTGTGATATTGACGTTTAAAGTTCATCCTCTGTTCATAGAAAACTCTGCTGCATACCAAATCAAGCGCTTCCTAAACTTGCAGCCAATCACCATAGAGTGGCAAAGGGAGGATGTTATTTTGTATGCCAAAACACGGTTAGTATTTAACGTTTGAGCTGCCAGCTTTGCTTAGTGCTAACATTTTGCTAAATGGGTCTACTGAGGTTGTCGGGGACATTAAATGTCATCACGCCAAACAGGAAAAGTATTTGCAGATAAACTGGTTCAGGTATGCTGTGCACAATACCCCACCCACACACACACACACACACACAAAAAAAATATGGATGAAGATTCATCCACAGAGTAAATCCCTATTATGGAAAAAAAAAAGTTGTCAGAAGTTTGGTGGTGGTGTGGTGACGTTGAAGTCAAGCAACCATGGTGTAATTCATTTATAGCATCTGGTTAGCTGTTTTTCTGTCAATTGTATTTAGGCTTCAAACTTCATAAAACTGTGTTCCTTTTGTGAACATTATCTTGATGGACAAAACGTGTTTAGAATTGTAAACTTTTGTTGATTATAGAGCTTATTTCTTGCGATAATCCAAAAGCCTATGGGAAAATCCTATTGGGTTTTTGTCAAGGGAACTGGTGTGATGCTAACTTCCGGGTTCCGATGCAAAATGACGTCATCCCTACACCTCTCTATTGGTTGATTTGGCTGTGTCTCCTCTTGTAAATGCTGTTATTGCCTTTTTTTTGCATAGGCCTGAATTGTTTCGTTTGGTTGCATATTTTAATTTGGTTGATGGCATTTTTATTTTTACTTATCCTAGATTTTGGGTACAATTTTATTTATAATTTGCTTCTACGAGATGAAGCTTGTTAAGGACCAGTCTAATTTGATGCAAAGATTTGTATGTTAGCAGGAATGTAGTACAGCATGGTGGTGAAAGCAGTGGTCTGTTTATTTAAATGTGAAAGTGAAGTAAAAATATGTTGTCCCTAAAATCAATGAATAATCATGATAAATAATCGTGATCTCAATATCGATGATGGGTGAACACATAACTAGGGCACAGTGGCTTAGTAATTAGCACGTTTGTTGGGGGTTTGATTCTCGTCTTCATCCTGTCTGCATGGGGTTTGCATGCTCTCCCCTTGCTTTGGTGGCCTCCTCCAGTCCAAAGACATGCACTGTGTGTGTCCCCTGGGCCAGGCTCCTGGCTTCCTGTAACACAAGTGGTTTGGAAAATGGATGGAAGGATGGTTAATCAACGGTTAAAGCTTTGGGTTGTGAATTCAAATCCCAGCTACCTTGGTTTTTTGAGCAACTCATCCTTCAACTGCTCAATTTTATTCTCTCGTTTTGGCTTAATATCCAAATAAATAAAATGAAAGTTTATATGCCATAAAATCCATCTGATTGCTATGTAGATTCTGCAGTATCCTAAAACAAAAATACAAACAAAGCCTATATAACGAGTCGTCTGTCCCATTGTTCATGCACAGTTTGCATATGAACGTTTAAGTGTAAACAAATCCTTTAAATTTCATGTCAAATTTGGAACGTTAAGGCAACATGACTAATCGTTTCTGTAATATTTGGCAACCCTGCGTCAGGACTGTTCCAGCGGAGGAGTATAAAGAAGCGCTGCCGAGGTGAAACACTGACCTTGAGACGAAAATGGCAGTTTTTTGCAGATCAGCCGCTTCAATTCTGAAACCAGTCAACTTATTGCCGTCTGCACTTGCAGCTGTTCGGCACTGCAGCTCAGGTAAAAATAATAATAATAAAAAAAAGACCGAGCTGAATTGCATTTGCTCCTTGTTCAATGTCACACTGAGCAGCCTGAGCGTCCTGCTGTAGCGCACTCAATGCGGGGGGAGCTAGCTAAACATGCTAGCAGCACGTAGCTATGTGGTTATGTAACCTTACTATACAACTTTATAATCGTAGTTCACCTCATTGTCAACGTATTGTTGGCGTTTCGCGTCTTTGCAGTGCAGAATTTTCTTACTGTCGAGGATAGACTATAACAGCTAAAGTTTGACGTGGGTTAGCTGGCTAATGTCACTCAGCTAACCGACCTGTTAGTATTGAGGCAGATGATATATGACCAGCTTAATCTTTTGTTAGCAAGTGGGGACCTGCTCTTGACAGGCACAAGGAAGGCATAAAGACCTAGTTGCTAATTTGTTAGCTACATCTCCCAGTCTAATGAGCACTCAGTACAGTTCTCTGGAGTTAGAGGCAGTGTGGCCAGCTCTTTTCATGGCAACGTAGCTAATGCATGCTCTAGAGGTCGCCAGGGACGTCACATGTTTGCATATTCATCGCTATACTCATTTGCGTAGCAAACGGTCAATACGTTTACATGGACAACAATTGCTCCAATATTAACCCAATTAAGACAATACTCTGATTAAGAAACTACCATGTAAACAGCTATTTTGAATTACATTAATCCGATTAAAGTCATACTCGAAGCAAACACAAATTGAGACTTGTGGAGTATTTCCTGTTTTAGTCGCATTATCTATTACAGACATGTAAACACTTTAATCACATTATTAACGTCGTGTGGGCGTTTTCTCCGCATTTTCAGATAAGACACGATCACATGGCAGTGCTCAACCGTTTTACGGCAAACGAGAGAACACGGCTGCGTCCGAAACCGCGTATTTACCTACTATATCGTTGGTGAAATACATGTATCTCAGCTACTATATAGTTGGTGAAATACATGTATCTCAGCTACTATATAGATGGTAAGTACACAGCTTCAGACACATCCCATGGCTTCAAGCAGTCGTCTTTTAGACTCTTTTAGATAAAAACACCCAAAATTTTATACCGTATGGTCACTGACTATGTTTACATGGACAGCAATAATCTAAGTACTGACCTTATTCTGAATAAGATAATACTGTGATTAAGGCGTTTACATGAGTTGCTTTTAGGATATTCTATACATGTTCCCGTTTTACATGTTATAGAACATAGGTAGATTAACGGCACACGTCATTACGTCCCCACGCCACGCTGTCCGATGTTCCCTCTACAATTTCATGTATTAACATACAGAACATTGGAAATAAACATGAACGAAATATTTTATGGATTAAATATCTCGCATTTAATACTTGTAAATATACCCAGTGTTTTAAAACCATGGGGCGAACCAGTGGTGGAGTAATTGGGTATTAGGAAACCATGGTGATCAGTGATTGGTTGGTGGGACACAATGGTGATCAATGATTGGTCGTTGGGAACAAAACTTGCATAAGCACAATTCAGACAGGCTTTACACAGTACAACCCCTGGCAAAAATGATGGAATCACCAGACTTGGAGGATTCTCACCTGGCTTTTTTTTTATTTATTTTTTTTAAACTTCATAGCAAATAAACAAATCACAGATTTCTCAAAACAGTTTCTGTTTAATAGCTGAACATTCTGGATTAATGAAACATACCTCAAACAAATTAAATTGTTTTAATGAATGGCATTTTTTTTCCAGATAAAGCAGAGGAAAAAATGATTGCATCATCAACAAAAATAAATCACAATTAGTACTTTGTTGCTCCTCCTCTACTTCACAAATGAAAAACAATATTCTCCATAAAGTTGGTTCTACCTTTCTCAAATAGCGGTTGACAGATCAGCTTTGCAGGATGGATCCTTGTCATGGAGCAGGTTTTTTAATTTCTACTATAAATTTTCAATTAGATTGAGAGCCGGACTGTATGCTGGCCATGTTATATGACTTTCCTGAAGAAAAATTTTAACACTCTTTGCTCTGTGACAAAATGCATTATCATCCTGATAAAGGACTTTATCACCAAAGCTATTTTCTATCGAGAGATTGAGAAAAGTGCTGGGTTTCATTTGGTTTTTCTAATAATCCCATTTCATTCAGCCGTTTTCTTACAGCTGTGTCACAAACATTGACTCCTGTTTCCGCCCATTTGTTTTGTTGTGCATATTTTCCAGGCATAGTGCATTGAGTTTTCTGTCCTGAAATTTGCTGTCTTCCTTGGTATACTTGTATGTGTTCCTTTTATAACCTTCCCATTTTGTGTATACCTGCACCAAATTTTAGACACCGCTAACTGGGAACAACCAACATCTTTTGCCCCACTCCGTGTTGGATTTCCTTCTTGAAGGAATTTTATAGTCCTTTGTTTCAGTTGACAGCTCTCTTGTTGGGGCCATGTTTCTTTTCAAAAAGTCCAAGTTTAAAGTCTGTAAACACTCTCTTTTAAGTGCATACTAATTTGCATTTATAGACGTTTGTAGTTATTTGTTTTAGAAATACAAATTACATGGTGATTTCATAATTTTTTACCTCTCTTGATCTGGGGGGGGGGTGTCATTAATTAAAATAATTTCATTTAACTTGTTTGAGGCAAGTTTCACAAAGCCAGAATGTTAAGTTATTAAAGAAAAATTGTTTAATGTTGCTGTAATGTGTTGTTGCTGTAATGTGAGCTGGAGAGGCTTATTGGAGTTCAGAATAGTCATAAACTTCTACTTAAGTTGCTAGATTTGTTGCTAGTCCTTTTTATTGCTATTTAATTTTGCAATATGGTATTTCAGGGGATTTCCAAGGCTGTCAGTGATGTTTGATACAGTGGTGGAAGTCACAACACACCTTTTATCAAAGTTATTATATTTATATATAATGATTTATATAATTATATAATGCCAGCCTTTACTTAATGTTATATGAGTTGGATGTTCAGGAATAGAAGGCTGTATGGTGCTAATAAATGGACCAAATATTACTGTAGTTTCTCTGCATCGTTCCCTGTCTGCATGTGTTTCCTCTTGGTTCTCTAGTTTCCTTCCACATCCCAAAAACACACTGGTAGGGGGATTGGCTGCTCTACATTGCCGCTAAGCATGAATGTGTCTGCATGGTGCTCCAGGGTGTATAAGTGGTTACTGAATATGAAATGAATGAACAATATTTAAATAATGTTTCTAAAATAAGTCTGTAGTGAGGGGGTTTGTGAATTGTATATTAAAATTAAACGGGTCCCTGTTTATATACTGGAACACTGGACTAGAAGATATGGTAGATGTCCAGCAAACTGACCACTGGATTTTGGATACATGTTCCTTACAGCTTCCAGAGGATATATTGATTTATTATATTATTTAATTTTTTTAAGCTAAATATAAAATGCAGTTTTGGAAGTTTGCTTCCATCTGTGAATATTTTTTGGTGCATTTTTACGCTGTCATTAAGTCTTTTATTTTAGTTTGCTCTACTTTGAGCATGATCTTATCCTTTTGTACATTTCCAATGTAAAAAAAATCTGCCCCTTAAATGAAAATTTTGAGAAGTATAGTTAGTAGGCCTGTCACTTTTGTGGTGTACAAGACACAACTACCAATTATGTGTTGGTAGAAAAAAGAGGACACTTCAAGGAAGCAACTAATTAGTTTTAAAAAATAAATAAAGTGTCCAGGATGGAAGGCTTTCTCAAATATGAAATTAATATTTGTGTTTTTTTTTTTTTTTTTAATATAAAGGTGGACAGTTCCAGTATATACTGGTTGACAAAAAAGGTGAAAAGAAAAATGTTGGTTTCATACAGTTAAACAGGCCCAAGGCCTTGAATGCTCTCTGCGATGGCCTAATGCTTGAAGTGGGTAAGGCCTTGGACACCTTTGAACAGGACTCTGAGGTTGGTGCAATAGTCATCACAGGCAGTGAAAGAGCTTTTGCAGGTATTTAGCGTGAGATTAGATTTAATATTATCGCAGTGTTTTTGTTGATTATAACAGTCATGGGCTGTCCAGATCACAATCAAATGTTGTTTTTGTTTAGCGGGTGCTGACATCAAAGAGATGCAGAACAGAACTTTTCAGGAGTGCTTTGGTGGCAACTTTTTGGCACATTGGAACAAAGTATCAACGGTTAAAAAGCCAGTTATAGCTGCTGTAAACGGATTTGCTGTGAGTAAAGAAATATTTTCAACTGTATATTTCCTTTCATCTTGAAGAATATTTTTAGTAAAGCTAAAATATTAACCATTGAACCAGTCATCTCCTTGTAGCTTGGAGGAGGTTGTGAGTTGGCCATGATGTGTGACATAATCTATGCTGGAGAAAAAGCACAGTTTGGACAGCCTGAAATCTTATTAGGAACCATTCCAGGTAAACCGAGTGAAGTATATCTTGGTCTACAAAACCTCAGTTCTGATGGTACAACCATGGTTGTGAATAATTGATGGTGTAAATGGATTTTTACGATTAATATGGTAATATATAGGTGCTGGTGGTACTCAGAGGCTTACTCGGGCGGTGGGAAAGTCTTTGGCCATGGAGATGGTCCTTACAGGAGACCGGATTTCAGCACAGGAGGCCAAACAATCTGGTGGGTGCTTATTATATATTTATTGTTATTAAAGCATGTAGAGATGTAATGGTCTGAAAATTTCACATCACGATTATTGTGACCAAAACTATCAAGGTTATCAGGATTATCACGGTATTGTTAAAAATGTGCTGAAAATGTACAAAAAGTACTCCTGCACACACTGAAATCATTTAAACAGGCTTTATATTTGAAAATCAAGAAACAACAAATAAAATTAGCAGCATGAACATTATAACACTAACCTTAAAGTTGGCACCATGTAGTCATGAGAGGTAAAAGTTTCCCCAGTGCAGGTTTTTATGAACACAACCCTAATTGTGCATATAAAAACAAGTAAAGCAAAGTGCATGCACAACTATACAACATAATAGTACAAAATAATACAACCATATGTAAACAAATCATGTAATTGTTGACACTTTTTATTCGTGGAAGCTTGCGTTTATTACAAATGAGAAGAAATTGTTTCAATTCAATTTTTTGTGTCCAACTATTTACTTTTCCTCATACTTTTTCCGAACTCATATATTGAGCTAAAAGTTAACTTACCTGGCATTCATTATAAAGTGATGGATGGTTGTCACAAAGATGACTCAGCAGATTGGACGTGGTGCTCCCTTTCGCAGTGACTTTCTTCTGGCAAGCTATGTAGACAGGGTTCCAATCTTCTATTAAGTTTCCCTCAAAATCCAAAATGTGACCACACTTCAGAGTTGGTCCTTATGGAAGATTGGAAAATCTCCCGAGCGCTGTCACTGCCTTCCGCCATGTTTTCACAATCAAAAAACAACAATGCTGCATGCTACGACTGCGTCAGACTCATGCTGGGTGCGTGTGGACAGAATTTACCGCGAGTTTTACAAGTCTTGATAATCACGCACAGTTTTAATGAAAATTAAATGTGACACGGTGATACTAACCGTCAGGTAACTTTATAGTGGTTTATCATGAAACCAGTAACCATTTTAATAGCATATGCATATTGTTTGTAGTATGCTGTTGTTTTCAGCCTAAACATAATATAAGAGGCGAGCATTGTTTCTCCAAACTTAATAAGTAAGTAACCTACACATGTTGCATTTCAGTAATATCATGTTACTTCTGCAGGTCTTGTAAGCAAAGTGTTTCCTGTGGACCAGCTGGTATCTGAAGCAGTTCGATGTGGGGAGAAAATTGCAAGTAATTCTAAGCTGGTGTCAGCCATGGCAAAGGAAGCTGTCAATGCAGGTGAATGTGATATTTATTATTTTCCCTAATAATTCAAAAGTATGGTGTGATATCTTCCTTTATCAAACCTTGTTAGAAATAGCATTCGATATACACTGGTTTGATATTAATTTTTAAAATATTGCTGTTGGTTTCCTTGCCTTTTTAGCTGATTGCATGTTGCCTTATCTAAGGCCATCTGGCTTATAGATGGATACTATTGTGTGGTCTTGGACATTCTTGATATTTTTATCTAAAATATATGGTTTACTTTCAGCTTTTGAACTGACCCTGAATGAAGGTGCACGGTTTGAGAAGAGATTATTCCATGCTACCTTTGCTACAGTAAGTTGTAGGATAATACAAATGAAAGAGATTGCAAATTAAAGTTAAAACAAGTTGTGAGAGAAAATCTGATGATTGGACTTATTGTTTCTTTAACAGGAGGACAGAAAAGAGGGCATGAGTGCATTTGTTGAGAAAAGGAGAGCTGATTTCCAGGACAAGTAAAGGATCAGATCAGTGCTGTTACTGAAAGACTGTGCTATAGGTATCAAACCTGCAGAACATCTGTGGTTTGAAAGAAGCACCAGAAACTGAAATCAATAGTACAATACTCTGACATTTGCCTTTCTGTCCAGCAAAACATTTGATAATTTGAGCTAAGCTGTTTGGTTACATTACAGATCCTCAACAGGTCATTATTTGTAATGCATTTAAGGTTTAATAAATGTTTAGACAGAAATTTGAGGTAAAGAATAAATTCAATATATCGTGACAGGAAGATCCTGTTATTAGTCTGTACTAGAATAATAAAACCACACCTAGAGACTAAAAACCCCCAGTAAAATGGCTTCGGAATGTGGGTCAGAGTGTACTTACATTTTTTACACACTAGGTGGTGATGGAACTATACAGGTTTGTAGAGGTACAGCATTAAATGTTTCGCTTCTGAAGTCTGGTTGACGAAGACCGAATATACCACTGAAGTTTGGCAAATAGTACATATTAGGAAGAACATCAATTCCGAGCTTGTTCAGTCACCACATTTCATCCCCTTCTAAATATATTCTGAGTTTTAAGTTTTTGGGTTTAATAGTCATTTCATGTGTGGTGTAGTTCAGGATCTGCGGGTTTCTCTTGTTACAGTAGGGAATATTATTCTGAAAGCTGGTGTTATGTAGAAAAATGTAATAATAACGAGAACTCCATATAGTAGTACATAGATTTTTTCACTTCTATTTTCCGGCATATAAACAGTTGAAATTCTCCGTATAAACTAATGAGTTATTCAAAATGTCACAGCTCATGCGCAAAAAGTGTCCGTCAGTTTGTTTATTTATATATATATAATATTTTTCCCTTCTGGTCAATTTGACATTTTAAATAATTCACTTGAAAACAAAACTGGAATAACTGCTTAATTTAAGAACCAAACAATAATTGATCATATTGTAAATAATTCAACGCACATAGCCTACATGTCGCAGACATTTCACGCTACAAATTTTGTACCTTCGTTTGCAATTATTAATGGAAGTTTTTCTTTCTTTTTTAAAAATAAATATATATATTTTTTTCATTCAGGCTTCACTATAAATGAAATCAAAGTGAATTACAAAGCTGCATCATTACCTATCAGCGTACACACCATTTTACGCGTGTCTATCTTTAGGTACTTGCATTTTTAATAGCGTTTTTGTTGAACTATTTTCACATCCAACGTGTGGTGCACAAAGGAGCACGTCAAATTTAATTATGAAACGACCCTTTTATTTCCTCTAGCCTATATCAGACTGCTTTCTCACTCTTAGGATCTCAGGGTTTTCTTCACACGGTGACTTCTCATATACTCTCAAAAGTCCATAGCCTAATTGATTTTAATTTTCATTCAATATTCCCCTCGAGTCGACTTTCTTCTTTGCCCCTGGAACAAAACTTTTGAAAGAGAGAGGGGAAAAAAACTTTCTTCACATCGAAACGGCACAAAGGTCTCCAAAAAAGCGAGCAAAGCAGCAGTTGCGCTTTGAAGTCTGTCCCCTGCTAACGAAAGGTCAAAATAATAAATGTAGACCCAATTGAGGCGCTCTGCCCAGACAAAAGAGGCAAAACGTTACATTTTGGCAGAGGCAAACCCCTCATAGCGTGATAAACTCGTTAAAAAAAAGCAGAACCAAAGAGAGAGCAGCGTGGTGCCGCGCTTAAAGAAAAGAGCTTTCAAACTGATCAGACGCTCTTGGCTCCGGATGGTTTCTCCTCACATCAGTCTCTCTCTTCACTTCGCCTCCGCACTGCCATCACACTGAAGGCAAAACCTCGGAACAAATGCGTTTGTTTTGTTGTTTAAATATCCCATGTTCGTTCAGTGATTTGCGCTCTGTAAAAATGTTTTTTTAAAGATTTACAACGAGTTTTTCCTGACTTTTTCGTTTTCGCTGAAGATCAGATTACAGAACAGGTTATTTTTTTATTTATTGCATAACTCCATGGATATTTAATATGGCCACGCTAGGGTGTCACATCAAAATAAACAAATGCCAAATTAAATTGAAATAAAACATGATTACTACATGATTAAAGTGATCATTTTTGGGAGTGAATTGCCTACCAAGGTATATGTGTATTAAGCTGGAGGAAATCTGACATGTATCCTGTAGCCTGCGTGTATGCACAGAGGAACCATCTTATGCTGATAAACTGGTTAACATTTATAAGGAAATAGTCCACTTAATGCTACAAATAATTAAGTAACGGTACGTTCTACATTGCCTATTTATTTAATAGGCTCATATTAACTAATCTTGATTATCATCCCAAATTATTGTATTATTCTTTAAGAGTAATGTAGCCTAAATAAGGCATTTTAGGCAGATGTGTGTAACCAACAGTTTTCTGAAATTGTCTATACTACTGGGGCTATGAAATAAACTATAAATACCTACAAACTGTTAGTCAGTATAAGCTGTATTATGCTTGGTAGAGGTGTCAGACTCCAGTGTTCATAGGTTTTTATTTTTTCAAGTTTAACACATGGAGCCCTTGGTAATCAGTTGTTTGGTAGAATTGAAAACGATACAATTTAAAGGATTCTACACTACAGTACCGTCTACGTTCCAAACCGCACACTGCTCTTCTACGCCTAGTTTTTTGTAGGTTTTTTTTTGGACGAAGCCACTTAGACAGCAGCGCAGCGCGTGCCTTGAAAGCGCGCTCGTTCTCTGACCAATAGGATGACATTATATGATCACGTGGCATCTTCTTTCACTTTCCTGCAAGTCTGCTGTCACCTGCGGTGAGAATGGTTGTGCTTAAAGGAATACCGTCAATACTTACACCGGAATTGTTGTATGCCCTGGCCAAAATGGGGCATGGAGACGAACTGGGTAAGCGCCATATAATCGCAACTATTAGGTTACCTAAGTATAGAAATGCGGCGGCAGTGTGTTCAGGCTAATGTAGGCTGCGCAGGCCAGTGATTTATCTCTGTTGCTCCCTTTAAATAGGGTCGTGTTCACCGTGTTTGCTAGAACAAGTTATATGAACGGTCTGCTCTTCTGACACCCGCTCTCTCGGAAGTCAAAACATTTTAGAGTTCGCGAGGCGTGACGAAACCTCAACGTTTCTCAATATGGCGGAAGTTTGGCCAGCAGTTATACCGAACGTTTCCTTCAAACTTTCCCCCACACATCTAAGAGAACGTTGTGTAACAGACTTCCATATTGCTTCCATTGTGATTATACCCATCACTTCTCAGAATAAAAGAGCTGCATGCTATTAACTCTTACCTCTTGTTAGCTCGCCATTTACTTTAATAGGAACACCTGTACACCTGCATATTCATACAGTTGTCTAATCAGCCAATCAGGTGGCAGTAGCACAATTCATGCAGGTAGCCTACTGGTCAAGAGGGTCAATTACCGTTAATGATAATAATGATAGTCTTTATTGGTCAGCTATACATTACAGCACAGTGAAATTATTTTCTTCGCATACCCCAGCATGTTATGAATTTGGGGTTCACATCCAACATCAGAATAGGGAAACGGTGTGATCTCTGTGTAATCGTGGCATGGTTGTTGGTGCCTGATGGGCTGGTCTGAATATTTTAGAAACTGCTGAGCTCTTGAGATTTTCACACTCAACAGGCACAACAGATTTTATGCAGAATGATGCAAAAAACAAAAACATTCTGTGTTCTAGGTCTGTAGGCTGAAACACCTTGATGAGACAGATCAGAGGAGAATGAGCAGACTGGACTGAGCTGACAGGAAGTCAAGAGTAACTCAATTAAGCATTCTTTACAACCATGGTGAGCAGAAAAGCAGCTCAGAATGCACATCAAAGTTTGAGGTGGATGGGCTACAACAGCAGCAGACCACATCAGGTTCAATTTCTTTCAACCAAGAATGAGAATCTGAGGCTATCATGGGCTCACAGAAACTGGACAGTTGAAGACTGGAAAAAAACACCGGGTGATTTTTAATCTTCAGCTGCCCAGTTTCAGTGAGGCTGTGTCCACAATAGCCTCAGATTCCTGTTCTTGGCTGACAGGAGTGGAACCCAATGTGGTCTTCAGCTCTTGTAGCCTGTTCACTTCAAGGTTTGATGTTTTGTGCATGCTGAAATTCTTTTCTGCTCACTATGGTTGAAAGGAGTCATTATATGAGTTACTATATCCTTCTTGGCAGTTCTAACCAATCTGGCCATTTTACACCCACAGATCTGTCCCTCAGTCAATGGTTTTTTTTTCTGTTATGTTTTTGTGGGTTTTTTTCTGAAATACTCAAACCAGCCCATCTGACAGCAAAAACCATGCCACAGTCATAGAGATCACACTTTCCCCGTTTTGATGCTTGATATGAACTTTAACTGAAAATCTTGACTGCACAAATGAACAGGTGCATCTATTAAAGTGGACAGTGAATGTGCATATACATACATACACACACACACACACACACATTCTTTTTTTTTTTTTACAAACTTTATTATAGATTTTTATTGTATGACTTCTACATTATCGAGTCACATTTTAGATTTCTAAACCTTAGTTTTCCAACAAAAAAATGAGCTCACTTCCTTATAAACCTGCTTGAATTCTGCCTGAGACTACATTTTCTTCTTTTCTTTTCTTTCTTTTTTTTTAAAGCAAAGGGTCACACCAAATATTGCCTTTGTTTCATTTATTACTGTTTACTTCTCTTTATAGTGTTTTTTTAAATAGAGAAATATTTAATTTCATTATTTTTGAAGGCATCTTTGCTCGACAGCAAGTACATCCCATGGAAATTATTGGCAACTGATGTGTCACTGCTGTGCTGAAATTGATTGATCCACTGCTCAAATAGCACCTAGCCAGTGGTGATCCCTTCCACTGATAGATGATATATAGAGGGGCTGATAAACTGTATGTAGCAATAGTGAGCAACTTGCACACCTAAAATGACTAATGAAAGTAGATTCAAGGCAGATGTACTTAAACATTTGTATTTACTGTTTGATTTGAGACATTACTATGTAACAAACATCCACATACTCAACTTTACCCATCGTAACATTATATGGTTTACAATGTCCCAGGATTGGGAAATGTAGAGAATTCTTTTTTCCCCCTCTTTGTAGTTCTTGCAGATGCAAATTTTCCTGTCTCCTCTGTTTGTAAAAGTGGTCCCATGGAGATAAGAGCTGATGGTAGGTATTCCTTTATGTTTTAAACAATAAAACATCATATTTATGTGCATCTACAGACAAGTCAAATATTGACTATGTTTTATCTGTTTAGGTCTGCGTATACCAGAGCTATTGGAAGCAATATTGAAGCTCTTTCCTCTTGATTCCTATGTTGAATGTCCGGTGTGTAATGCGGTTTTATGTTGAATCCTTTTATACTGAAATTTAAATATTATTTTATATGGCGAACATATTTTTTATATCATCTCAGAACCCACATTATAGGTTACTCTGTATTCATCAAAATATTTTCTTTCTATAAATAAAACTTTTATAAAGCTAAATGAGGACTCGTTGATTAAATTCTGTTCTTTCAGGCAGCTGTAATGGATCTAGTGGAACGTGACAAGCAGCGGGATCTTGTAGTGCCAGTGTGGTCCTGCTACTCTGGTCTTCTGAAACAAGCGGGATCAGATGTGGGTTGCTATGATCTTCCCTGTCTAGGACAGGATTCTCAGAAATTGTTAATCATATCTCACTAAGAGAACGGTTAAATAATTTCCTTTACATTATTACAAAAATCTTGCTATTCATTACCTTAGAAGTGGACTTTGTTAATTTAGACAATGCAGTAATTCAGTTCTGGTGGCACAGCAGGTAGCGTTGCCACCTCACAGTCCTGAGATTGGGTTACTGTCTGTGTAGAGTTTCACATGTTCTACTCTTGGGCACGTGGGTTTTCTCTGGGTTCTCTGGTTTCTTGGGTTCTCTGGTTTCTTCCCACATCACAAAAACATTGCTGGTAGGTGGATTGTATACACTAAATTGTCCCTAGGTGTGAATGTGTGTGTAAATGTGTGTGCATGGTGCCCTGAACAGGATATGGTTATGATTTAAAACGATTAATGAATGAATAAATAATAGTTCACATATTAGATACAACATTTATTTATTCTGAAAATGGTACTTTGTGGTTTTTTTCAGGGGAATTTTGATGCAATTGAAAGGTTTGCGTTCTATGAGCGTGCTAAGAAGGCTTTTGCTGTTGTAGCAACAGGGTACAGTATAATTCTGAGCTGCCATGAATCTACAGGGTCATGTTTAATTCTACCTTGGTATAATAAATCTTTCTTATCTTTTTAACAGGGAGACTGCTCTGTATGGAAATCTCATTATCAAGAAAGGAGTCATTCATCCTGAAGAGCTATGCTGAAGAATGCTGAAATATTCTTGAGCTTTAAAAAAAAAAAAAAAAACACTTCAACAAATTGGAATTGGAGAACAGCCTAGGTGTTCTAATTTACTTATTTTGTGAAATATTCATTACTCTGTAGGAAATCTGCAGACTTTAAGGGCCTTCACACTGAGCACGATTAAAGAGACATGAATGTTTAATGCCACAACGCTCTTGAAACGAAACAGTTGTATGAAGTAAAAGTATGAAGCTGTTCACACCGGGCGCAATCATTCGCGGTGCGACAAAGCGATACTTTTTTTTTTTTTTTTTTACATCCAGTGTGTGGATTCTGCTGTTGCACAAAAGGGGCGAGATAGGTGGCGCTATAGCACAGACAGCTGTTTGTGTAAACCAGTGTAAACACAGAGGAAGAGTATTCCAAGAGGGAAGAGAATGGATATTGAGTTCTTGTTATCATTTGCCAAGTTTCCATCCACTGTGCATTTCTGTTATGAACAAAGTGAAAGTGCGTAAAAAAAAAGTTTGTGATATTTGCTGTTTCCCACCTGTTTCCATCCAATTGGCCTTTTACTAATAAAATCGTATGCATCAGTTACTTATGTATTAAAAAGTGCCATTTTCTCAATGTTACAGTTGGACTTTTTGTACCAGAAAACAATACCCGGTATGTCATTTGTTATTTGTCTTTATATTCTTGTTGAAACATGTCAGTAATAAATATAATGGGCTAGTAAGAACTGAACTGTCAATTCATTTATCAAAGTCCTTTTACCACGATAAAAAAGTGGGCTGATCCCGGGCATTAAACTCGGGTTTTGTCCCACTACTGTGTTATTGTATTATATTTCATATTATTTTATTCATACTAAAGCAGCTTGATGATGCTGTTTAAAAAACTTTCTTAACAGTTTGTGTTATATTGTGGTATGTTGCTATGTGCTAACATTTACGTGATTCTTCTTCTCGGTGATCAAAGACGATAGGCCGATCAGCCACCTAGTGTGCAGACGTAAAATGCATTCTCGGTCAGTGCCACCTATCGTGAATGGGCTGAAGGCGAACAATCGTTTTGCGTTTGGTGTGAAAGCACCGTTTGTATGCAATTCGCTTTGCTTTATCAGAATTTCAAACCATCAGAAAAAACACCTACAATTAATGTTCCTTTTCTATATTTTATAAATAAATATGAAATAAACCACATTAGTGTGATTATAATAATTTTACATTTATTGATATAGCTGGTACTCCTATACAGAGCAATGCAGAATTGAGACAATCCAAGCCTACAGCTGAGCAGTTGAGGTTTATGGGCCTTACTCAAGGTCCCACTGATAGATCTGGCAGTTCTGCAAATGAAACTCACAATCTTCTGTACAATTTCAGAGCTTTATCTGCTATGTGCAGATGGTCAGAATGAGATTTACATGGCTTTTTATTTTCATCAAGCTATTACAAATTTAATAAATTCATGCAATTTAACACATTCTGGAAATGGTTTCTTGATTTTAAGTACATTATTATTGTTTAGCTATGGAAGAGGTGATCACGGTCCTCTTCAGGTTCCGTATAAACCTTCTTGGGAAGATTTTCCATAATTGGAACCTTGAACACTTGGCCTGTAAAATCTCCATGATACAGGCCATCTTTGTCTTCCTCTGGGGTCATATACACACTTGTTTCATGAAGTTCCTTTATTTCAGACTTGTCAGGCACTGGTATCTCAGGCTGGACCACTCTCTCTTTGAGGTCAGCATGATTCACTAGTCCCTGTATGTTATGGTAAACATCATCCAGGTCTTTCTCAGCTTCTTGATAGAGTCGGCCTTGACCATAGTACTGAGGTTCAAGGTAGGCTTTGTCCTGCTCGTTTCCAGCTGAGTGCTGAACGTCAGATGGAAGGTGGAGCTTGTCTTTGTCTTCTTCAGGCTTATTGTATTTTTGCTGGCGAAACTGCTTCATAGCTTTCCATATGGCCATGTGAGGATCAATGTCGATCTCTGTCAGACTCTGTTCCTCTACAGGTTCAACTTCCTTAAGTCCCAGCATGATCTTCTCATTAAACTCACGAGACCTGGTGTGGTAAAAAGAAGTCAGACTGACAGTATAGTGCTTCATCAAAGTCTAATGTCTAAAGTTTATTCTATATTTATTCTGTTATTTTAAGATGATGAGCAGAAGGAAAACACACATAACCTTGTATCTTGAACTGCTGTATGCTTTTCATCTCCCTGTATGAGAAGCAAATCATACCAATGATATTTCAGGGTAATAACAAGCTTAATACTGTTTGGAGGCTTGTTTTAACCACACTGAAAAAGTGTACAGATTTATGTTCCCGATTTTACTCATCAAATGAGGTCAGAGTGCAGAATGATCAATCTTTTCTCTGATCCAGACCATTTCACTAAAACCAATCATTTTTTGCATTAAATTTAGATATATTCCCAATATATTTTAAGAATAATATGTTTTAGATCAAGCAAAGCTGTTTGATGATTGTTCAACTAATATAGCATAGTTTTAGACCCAGTGGTTTACACACACATATGTAATAAATTATTTACATGTAGGTCTTTAAAATTTGGCTGTAACATTGCATTCTGTGGTTGCAAACAACATCTTAATTATTTTTGAAAGCTCAGGCTGAGGCTACCATGTAACTTCCTTGATATACCTTACTGGTGCTTGAAATGTGCAAACGAAAGAACAAATCCATGCGATTGAGAGATATATCCATGCCTTGGAATATACTACTTATATAAAAGTTACATTCAATAAGATATAGTTTGTATTGGATGAAAGGTTTTGGATATGTTTCTATATACTAACTACTTAAGTGAAAATTTCGAAAGCAAAAAATACTGTAAATATACATACCCATGATTTATATGGGCTTGCTGTGGTGCAGTACATCAGCACTGACAAGCAGAGCAGAACAGAGCTACTACAATATGGGGAAAAGGGTGATATTATTGGAATTTTTTTGTCTTTATACACAATAGGGCATAATTGCTATGATGTAAAAGAAAATAGTTTATATGCACTTACCTGAACATTGTTGCTCCTGATGTCTTAATAGCACGATGAGTAAAGAAATAGGCTGACATTTGACCATGGTGCATATCAGAATTGTCATAAAAAGAGTAAAGGTCATTGGTTAAGTAAGCATTTATAAGTAATGGACCTTACTATACAAAACACACACACACACACACACACCAAAAGTTCCTTTAAGTAAAGTTACTTTACTTGCATGTGTATGAGCAAAACAGTCAATGCAAAAATGTATTAAATAGACAATATCAGAAAGAAGAAAAAATTTAAAGTCCTATTTTACATAATTTATGACCATTTAACTTGAACAGAACATATTTAGGCAAACAAAAAGTTGGTAGCTATAAAATGACACTATGAATGCTTCCATATCAATGGTCAGATTTTTCCCATTACAAGAATTTATTATGACAATGTTTAATTGATCTTTTCTAAATGTAAACTTACATAAAGATAAGACCATAATGTGGCAGTATTATGTGATATACCAACATATGTGTCTGAAATCACTATCTACTTACAGTACAGGTTATTCTATATAAAGCAGTAGGAAAGGAGACACTACACTGAATTCACAATGACAACATAGTTCACCTCCAACTCATAAATATAATGTATAAGTTATGTACAGGCACTTTCTCTTTATTTCTCTATTTAGGTAGTTAGGACATATAAATGGATTATTTCGATCACATATTTAACTGAATGTCATTTAGACAAAGTCAGTCTTCTCATAGTAGAAGAGACTAGAGAGACTAAGGGCACCCACACAATCCACACCCACCTCCCACAGAGCTGTGTGGGGGAGATTGAAGACAGACAAGTGTGTTGTGATCTCAGTGCCAAGTACTTGCCCTCATTAACCCAAGCAGCCTCAGTAACAGGACAATGTTTACTCAGTATGCTGGTTAGACATAAGAGGACTGAGTCTGACTCACCCTCACCTGCCAGGCCTTGTTTACAGGCTAAACGGAAGAACTCTTCAGGGCATTAACTAACCGAGTTTCACGTCAGAAATGACTCTCTGGAAGCAGTAAAACTAAGTATGATAAAAGAGTACGATAACAGGTTTCCATTTATAATAGGGAGCTCATTAAAGATATAAGTTATAAATGCTAACAAATGCTTACTTATCCTTTTTGCAAATGTTCATCTTGTTTGGGATGTTTACGCATGTCCCATTTGAAATAGATCCTAATATAAAGAAGTCATTTAACTAATAACTCTATTTTCATAGGGGTTATATCAGTCCGATTAGCCACCTGGGCACTAAATCCAGTCCGCTACCACAGGCTCTGGGGCATCTCTCCATACCAGGCTTTTTATTGTATCTTACTAACATGCAACTTGCATGTGCTTGTAATTAGAATGATTGTAATTTTAATGTAGCCATTTTAATGAAGCTCCATATGTGCCCTTGATGTTTACTTTTACTGAACAGCAGCCATTAGTACATTGGATTGTATAGTACGATGTTGTCAAAGCTTGTTATTTTCTTAAAACTGTTCTTTAATCTGTTTATTCTAGAGGGGGAAAAATATCTGAAACAGATTGCACATTTATAAGCAGTCCTCTCAAACACCTAAACATTCTAAATAGAATTATTATTATATTTTTATTAATATGTACATAATCATACATCTATCAATATTTTTTTACTAAATAACAAGGGTTATGTAAAAATATATGAAAAAAAAAATTCTTAAAAAAGTCCAGTGATTTTAATACTGTTCCTTCATGTAGTCTTAAGTTTAAGTTTAAATTGTTTTCATTTAAAATAGCTACTCTAAAATGAATTTTTTGAGTACACAGTGGGAAGATGTATAGTTCATTTTTCTCTGATACTGGTAACATTTTTTGTGCTTTTGTGACAATCGGGACTGTGACATTTTTGTAATCTCATATAAAACTAAGTAATTATTGTATTTATTATAGAAAAATGTAAGTAATAAATACACATTAAAATACCAAAGGTCTCATTGGCATCTGTTTAAACCATAATAAAGTAAACATCTCATTTTAAACTCTGGTATTTCTTGCAGTAATATAATCCTGGTATTTCTCTCTCTATTTGAACCTTGTCTTCTTATGCAAAGGTAAGAAAAGAAACAGGAGAGATGCTTTCTCTGCCGAGGTTGATCTATGGTTGTATTAGACACCTCGGGTTTTCAATAGGTGAGGTATAGATCTTTGAGCACCCCACACAAAGTGTACCCACACCCGGCTGGGCTGCTTTTAATTATTACAGCCCTGGCGTAACTCTCCTCGCCATCAGCCACGCAGTTGCTGAGTGACGGACTGTGGGAACAAATGGCCCACGACATGGAACTAAATAAAGTGCTACAAAGTATTTATTGGTGCCAGTAATACAGACCTCATGCTTGATCGAGCCCTTCTGCTTCCCTTTGCCTTCTGCCAATGACCATCAGTAGAGTGGGTTTACTTAGAGTGTTTTACTGAGTGCATGAGTGGAGAGAATTTAAGCAAAATAATACACTAATTGATTTCAGGCAGTATATTACAAATGTCTCTAATTAAGAGAAGTGGGTGTTTAAGGAACCCTGGAATTCTATTGGTTAGAAGTTTTAATGTTTGTCTGTAATCTAACGTGCATCAATTTCATTTAATACATTTAATTCCCAGACATGTCTGCTCTGTATAACGCGTCTGGTGTATTTTTCTTCAGATTTAGCATTTTATTTATTTATTACAGTATATTATTATAATTTGTTTACATAAAAAGATTTACCGATTCCTGTGTGGAAGTTCAAGGTTATACTGTATACTGTAGTATGAGAGCAAATGAGCAATATCAAATAAATGGATACCCAACTGTACCTATTTAATAACAGCAAATTATTCACTAACAGTAGTGCAAAAAGGAAATAAACAAATAAAAAAACATCACAAGGCATTTTAACTATATACTTTTTTTTTTTTTTTTAGATAAAATTTTGGGGTGGGGGGATGGAGACATGTATTTGGAAAAAGTCAAATTGAGTTCAACTGTTAAAGTAACTGAACATAAATTCAAATCTCTCTAACATGTCAAACAGTGGAGGATATGGCAAGGATTACTAAAATGAAAGTTTAATTAAAAAATGTCATTTTAAAATCTTCATATACTTTTAGTCTCTTTCCGTTTTAAAACTAAACACTCAAACCCTTTATTTACCAGTATGGCCAGACTATTAGATCAATCACCAATATATCCAATAATACCAACACAAATGTTAGCGTCACATATAGTATTGATTACTACCCTTAATTATATATTATGATTTGCCCATGGCTTATACCTTTCCTTTTTTTTCATAACAGGTGGGGGTCAGTTTTATTTGATCAGATTTACTCATAAAACGCAACTCTGACTGTATTTTCCTTGGCCTGGCTCCAATATCCTACTGTGTATGTTCTCTTTTGAGCCTCTCCAGGAATGTTCCAGAGGTACACGGTACTCAGACTTCATGGCTCATAGCGAAAGACGAGCTTTGTGTGAACGTTTGCCTGAGGACACTGATGCTGCAGGGCTACACGGCAAACAAACTTGACCAGCTCATAGTCATAATATATACTGTAGTACATTATAATGCTACACTGTGTTTATTAGACAGCAGATCTCTCATTGCTTGTACAAAACAAACTGCTGATATTTCATGCTGGCCTATAAACCGCCATTATTTTGTTAGACTAAACTGTGTTTTAGTTTTTGAAATAATGTTGAAACTTTTTTTTAAGTATTTATTTTTATATTTGCGTAGCTATATAAAGCTGCAGTTTTATGTCTATATTAAAAATTAACTACATAGTTTCATGAGCCATCCATGCTGTTTTGAGACACTTTTGAAATTTAAAAGACCTGGAGAACACTGAATTGCTCAAACTTATGGGCTCTTGAGTTTCACAGTCAGTGCAGGCCTGATTTTAAGCATGGTTGGCACTAAATTTATGGGAGAACATTTTTAATTTCCACTGAATCATGCAAAATGGGCACAGTAAAAAAAAAAAAGAAAGAACTTGATTTGTTTATTTTCCCACCCACCATTGCAGCCTGACCTTATTTGTTTTAGTTGGTCACAGAGCAGTCTGTGGCATTGGAAACAGACAAGTATGCTACCTATGTCTACATTCCTTCATAGATCAAACCCCTGGAAAAATTGCAGGCCTGTCTTTAGAGTCATGCATATCACCCAATCACTGTTTCTGCTCCTGCTTGGCACCTCACCAATTAATTTAGACGACAATCTTGACACATTGCTTAAAAATCTGCGAAACCACAGTTTGTGTAGAGTTGACCTAGCTAAATACACAAAGTCTACATTAACAGCTAAGTGGCAGTAAATGATATTAACCAGTACGTTCTTTTTTGTCTTAAGAAGGATTCTGTTTAATTATTCATATGTCATAACTAAAACCTTGCATTTTCAGGCTGACAAATGTATGTGGGTTTGATTTTTTTTACAAGTTGACTGGTATCCAGCTGAGTATATTTGTAAAATAAGCAATGCTGTGTAAATGGTGATAGCTCATCAGGATACTGCCAGTTCCTCAGTTAAATGTTTAGACATTATTTGACATTCAGAATTGTTCACTGCTTTACTTTAGCATGTTCTGCAGACTATAAACTAATTGTTTTGCGCACCATTAAACTGTTGCCAAAAGTGTTGACAGTTATGCTATGACAAAGTGTATCATTTATAAACTCCCTTATCTCTCATCTCCATGAAGGAGAACGTGCTATTTTTTACATACAGCATAAGCATTCTGAACATTTTCATCTCAAAATTTACAAAGACATTTGCAACATCTGAGATATTGCTGCTAATTGTGCGTTTCATCAAGTCAGACTATTCAGTATGTTCAGCCATAAGTCAATAATGTCAACATCTCAGACAAATCGCTTGGGCTAGCAGCACATAGCTGTGTGTGAAAACAACTGTTTGAACTTTTCCCAGAAGCTCAGCGACAGCAAATGAGAACCAGTGGTAGACACGTACACCACTAACTTCCTCCGCTGAACTAAGGATGGCTCCATGTCGTCTGCATCTACTGTATCTACATTGGATCCAATATTAGATCCATGTGTGTCGGCTTTCAGCCATTTCTCCAGAGGAGGCTGCACTTCCCATACATGCTGCCCCCCACAGGACATAAGCTTCATGGAATGTTAAAAATGAAGGAAAAATTCACAACACATAAGTCCTACTCACACAAGCAGTACGTTTTTATTCCAACCACCCTAAAAACAACATAACACTGTTGATAAATAAAGAAGATGCACTTTTAGCAAACACAAAATAGCAAATTCTAATATATATGTATAACTAATGTGACTAAAGATTAAAGTTGTTTATTTCATCTTTTTTATATGTATCTATGCCTAGCAAGATGAATCATTCGTTTACTGCTATTATGTTGTTTGTCAGCATCCAACAGCTTAAATGAAAACCAAGCAAATTGCTCATTATTGCTCTTAACATTGATTTTAATCTCTAATATTTAAACGTGTGGTTTCTTACAGCATCTATGTGCCATGATTAGCCCATGATTAGGCTCAACATAACATCCTTAGGAAATAGGCATTATGCAAAAATAATTGACACTTTATTCCATACTTACAAAACATAAAAGTAAATGTTTTAAAACTCAGAGTTGCATGATACACTTTCTCACACCCCAGTTTACAACTGTAGCCTCATGACTTTAAGAAGCATTACATCACTTCATTCACCATATCTTTCATTCACTTACATTGTTTTGGAGAGGGACTCAAAAGCCATGACATTTATTAGTAAACAGTTTACCCAAACGTAAGCACGCCCAATGTTCAGCTTTCATCATGGTAATAAAGGGCACAGTAAATGCTCCCATTTTGACATAGTCTCGAGCACAAATATTGTCATTAGTTCTAGCCCAAATCTCTTAATGACATCCTGTCATTAAGCAAAGGCTAATATACTAATGGTACAAATGAATTATAAAAGAGCAGAGTTGGTTTCCATTAACGTCAGGCTCAGAGTGAATAGTTGGTACACGCTGCTTTAATTTAGAGCATGCAAGCTCTCATTCTGACCCAGACGATGAGAAAATCACTGCCAGCTCCATTTGGATAA
Source organism: Prietella phreatophila (assembly GCA_025728095.1). Classification (NCBI taxonomy): domain Eukaryota; kingdom Metazoa; phylum Chordata; class Actinopteri; order Siluriformes; family Ictaluridae; genus Prietella; species Prietella phreatophila. The sequence goes on along the minus strand of JAOUWY010000062.1, from coordinate 22,633,413 downwards.
GGCTGGGCCTGTTGAATCTCAGGTGGAGGGAGGGGATGATGGGAGGGGGATCACTGTTGGATTTTGATTTCTGTTATGATTGAGCAATTATCATGGCACTCTGAGCCAGCCTCAGCACGGGATCAGTTGCACACAGAGTGGAGTTCAAACAAATAGTCATGATTTGTAGAAGACGTTTCTGTCAAAACCATGCCATGGTACGAAATCAGCTGATGTGGGTCGGTACTTACTAACCTGACCTACTAAATCAGCTCGAGCTTCTGATGGGAGGGTAAGCAAACTGTTTCCCATGGACCCATGGCTCTGGAGTCTAGTACTGTGTCATGTGTCATGTGTGACTTTGGATAATTAAAACAATACTCATAAAATCCAGGATATAGAACCCTAAAATCAAGATGTGATGAATCAGTGGGTGCCAATTACCCTAATATATTAATGAAAAGAGCTGAAGGCATGTTCCAGTCCTAAAATTCACGCATAGTCATCAGAAAGATTTCTGGTTTATATTTGCATTGTTTGCAAAAACAGAACCATTTCCAATACATTCCAGTTTCGAATGCTTTCCAATGCATTAAGTGGTATGTCTTTTTTTCCACAACAATCTACTGCATGCGCTGGGCTAATCGCAATGTCCTGAAGCGTGTTAGTCTAGCATTTCAAAACTTTTAAAAAGCAGCAATAAGGGGGAAAGTGACTTAGAGCTGTCAGCAAATAATGACTGTTGGCAACAAAGCGTGACACACTCATGCTGGCGTAGGTTTTGCGTTGAAAAGCATGCCAAGAATAAATTGTCTGTCTGTAACTATTTAAAGGCAGCATTATGGTGTGATTTGTGCACAGAAAACTGATATTTTGGGCCAGAATTTTTTCCAAGTGTAGCAGCTTGCAGCAATTTAATTTATATGGGGGGAAAACCACCAAAGCAAATATTTGACTGTGTTCCCATATTTAAATAGATTTATTTATATGGATTAATTTGGCTCAAATGAGCAGTTGTAAAATTTTAGCTCTATCTAGGGACCTGGGGTCTGTGTAGAAAACATCTCCCAAATTTTACAGTATGTGCAATGCTAAACATTTCCTAAACTTGTTCCTATGCCCTACTTATATATACATAAATTTGAATACATTTTAATATTACATGAATAATAGTATATGCGTGCAGTCACGTTCTGACAATATGTTGGCACAGTTAAAACTAATGTGCATATATTAAGTGAATTCTGTTCAGTTTATGTGCACATACTCACACACATACAGTGGGAAGTGAGAGACACAACTTTCAAAGCTGTTTGGAAGTACTTTATACAGCTGATGAATAGATATGATTACTAATATAGCTTTGGCACAGTATTATTTAGAGCAAATACATCTGTTTGCTAAGTGAAGTTAATGACGACAAGGATAAGGATAACGAATAAGAGAAAATTCAAGGTGAATATTTTCAAACTGGCCTGTAGACAGTTTACAAATACTGGTTAACAGAACATGAATGCTTGTACTTTATATTTTGCTTACAGCTATACAAACTTGATTTTAATTTGATAAACCATAAAACAGGAACATGTTTATACAATGCATATACAGTCTGCTACCAATAGTCATTGAGTTGTGGGTTTGTGCATGAGCATGAATGCATGTTTTTTTTATGTGGTTTCTGTTTCACATTCTGCCCTGTTAGTGATATCCTGTTGATTTATATTTCTTTTAAGTTTCTTTAAGCTTTTTTTTTTTAAAATACCAGAGCTAACCTTTCTCCTTAACATGGTTTTCGCAATCTGACTAGTGAGAGAGGATCCACAAGAGCAAAACTGTCAATTTTGTCCATACATGAACTGCTGATTTTGGTGATACTATGCAACCTTCCAAACCTTGTAGTGCTTATTTAACCTTAAACATGACCATGGGCGTGAGGACATAGCCAAGTACAACTCTTATTATGCTTAATTTGATCTTAATTGACATCCTTCATGTTGTGATGGTCCAGCTTGGGACAGCACTCTGATGTTAAATAATGTAACTATATAGGCAACTGTTCAGTGACTAGCATGTAAGTGTGGTTCCAGGCTTCATCCAACACCACAACAAAATTCCACATTTGTTTGGCATATGTGAGTAATTACGAATAACACATTTGGCAGACTGCATGGTAATTGTGAGGATATCGCTGTAATGTTTGGCCCACTAGTCTCTAGGCCATATCATTAACATTTACAACATGTTTTAAAATATATAACAATCATTAGTGATTCAAGCTGCAATCTGACTGAAATTCTATAAGAGATTTTGAATTCATTTTTCGAGCAACTACTTTAAACATACTCACGGGATTCATTGGTAAATTTGTCTTAAAGGGTTTAATATTTTAACTGTTAAAAGGAATGAAGCTCTTTGCACAGTTTGATCTTTGAAGAATCTAGTTAGACATCTGTTATTATATATACAGTGTTTGTGCATGTAACGGAGACAAGGAAAAAAAACATTGAAAATTTATGATAACTGAGAATAAATCACCTTCTCAACTAAAATACTAAAGGATAATATTACATGTTTTCAAGTCAACAACCCCCCCCCCATTAAGTTTTTTTTGACATGGTTATTTAAAGAAGATATTCTCACATAAACTCTATTATGCAAATCATGTGACTTATTGTACTGTACTACATAAATTGTTCATGACTAAAGAATTGTACATTTAGATTTTAGTTGTTTTTCAAATCACAAATAACTATGCTAATGCTTCCATGTACAGTACTGTGCAAAAGTTTTAGGCACCCTATTTTTTATTTATTTATTTATTTTTAGTACAAACATTGTAATAGATATAGATAATTGTTCTACATTATTGAGTCAGTACAAAAAACATTTTATATTCCCAAACATTAGTTTACCAGCACAGAATTAAATGTTACAGAAAAATGTTTGTATGTCATTAAAGAAAGCAGGATATTACGTAAGAGACACTTTTCAGACAAAAAACACAATGAAGGCTGCTGGATTTTTCTGCTAAAAAAGAAGCAAGCGCGAGTCAAAGTCTCCAGAAGAACTGTGGCTGGTTCTGCAAGATGCTCTATAAAACTTACAGCTCATTTCCTTATAAAACTGCACAAATTGTACCAGAGATTTTAAAAATATATACACATTTAATTTCATTATTTTTGAAGGCACCTTTGCTCTACAACATTTCTTGCATGTGCCTAAAATTTTTGCACCATACTGTATCTGCTGGTGAAATTTACCTCCAGGGGTGGAAAAAGTACTTAAATGAAAGTATAGATGTGTCAAAATCTTCTTCAATTAAAAGTGGAAGTATCCACCAAAAATGTACTCAAGGTGCTAAATGTAAATGTACTCAAGCATTAAAGAGTAAAAAATAAATAAACAAATACAAAAAAACAAAAAAAATTGTAACTGATCAAAAGACGTTATTGTTATAATTTCATGTGAAAAGTAACTTACTTATCTAAAACTGATGAATTAATTAGAAGTAAAATATCCTGTAAATAACCAATATTTACTGCTAGCTAGAGTTTGACTTGCCAATTATGTTAGCTGCTGAAATTGATCAACATGATTTTTCAAATTTGATGGAGTTGATGCCTTCTAGCGAGGCAAAAAGACACCTAATTTTACATGAGCATCGATTGCAGCCCAGTGGCTTATCCATACTCAGATACAAGCTGATTGTGCAGTATGAGAAGGTCACCTCAGATTACAAATTAGCATGATTGCTAATCATTTATTCTGCATTGATGTCTAGATGTTAAACTGAAATGATTGGATGCTAAACTGAACGCATTCGATGGATATATAGCATACAGTCACTGGCTGGATGAGAGAAACAGGGACCTTCATTATTTGAGAGAAAACTGAAGGTCTAAATAAAAATATAAGGTGTAAAAACATAACCTTTTTCTTGAAGTGAGCATTCAGTGTTGACAACACTAAAGTAAAGCAGATGTATGTCAAAACTACCCCTTGCTTAATTATTTTCCATCCCTGTTTACCTCCATGTCCCATGTTCCAGCCTCAATTATTGGCATCAATTATGATGAGGCCATTTTAACTGCATTTTTAATGCATTATTTACGAGCTATTCAGTGGGACCTCCATGAAAACTTGAGGTTTTACTGTGAACAGGCCAGTGGCAATTCTGTAATAAATTCACCTTTTATTCTCTTTGGAAAAAGTATCAGGCGAACTTTGCTCAGCAAATTGAGCAAAGCTGGATTCAGAGTAAACCCAAAATTTATACTGTGTATAAAGTGATTGACTCACATTTACTGACAGCACAACAAGCACTACACAAGTACCAAAATGAAGACCATCTGCCTTTCAGGATGTTACTGCTGTCAGGCATGTAGTCTTAATTATTTCTCAAAGGAAAGTCTGGGCATCTTCTTCCCAAACATTTACAACCTATAAGCATTTCTGCCCCCTATTCCTTATAAAGGCACATAAAATGATGTATTTACCTTGTTTGAATGGCACAAATAAATGTCAGAGCCACATGATACCTGATGAACAGACATTCCATTGAAGAGACCTGTTCAACAGGTGATTAGATGGGACAACAAACCCACATGTGTCTTATTGCTTTGAGCTCCAAGGGTGTAGTGAAGAAGAGGAAAACAGAGGGGGGTGGATTATCATGAGTCCCAACTCATCTTTAGAGGAGCTAGAGTTGTCCATTGTCTGAATGCAGGAACGAACCCCACTCTGTGGCGCCAAGCTGACATGGCAGAATGCTGTCTGGGTCAGTGAGTCACCTGGCACCAGGCGTAATGGCAGGCAAGGGTGTGCTATGTACAGTCACAGCCGGGCACCAGGGTCACAATGGCGATGCTGAAACACTCCCCTCCTCGTGCGATGACAGGTCAATCTTTGCACAACAATGCCATATAATTTGTGAGAGGGCCCCGCTGTGAGAGCAAAGATGGGTAATTAAAGTGAGAGAGGACAGTCTGAGATGCACGCAAACCAGCACTGATGACAGCCATCAGCTGACTGCTGTATAGAGCCTTGTTATACGCTCCATCGTCATGGAACTAAATGAGCTCTCTAACTTTTTAACTTGGTGGCAGTGGAGAGTGAAGTGTGTGTGTGTGTGTGTGTGTGTGTGTGTGTGTGTGTGTGTGTGTGTGTGTGTGTGTGTGTGTGTGTGTGT